>MU223849.1:266740-289604 GCA_018584345.1 Thuja plicata
ACACACACACACACACACACACACACACACACACACACACACACACACACACACACACACAAACACACACACATTTCTATGTGAGTGTGTGTGCATGATACATACAAATAATAAAAAAAACCAATATCAAATATAAAAGATACCTAATTGCATGATAGAAAACTGCCACGACCCTCTTTGTTAGAACCAAAGTTAACAATAGTTAACTTATTTTTGTCTACGATTTGCATGGTGTGTGAATCACTGGAGAGCATTAATTTCGCCCACCCAATCAGATTGACCTTTGGCCATTTGTAGAAGAGACTTTCCACCGACCATCTAGATGTTTCTCAGCAACCAACATTGAATGCATCATCTAACAATGTCGGTGGATGATTCTAGAAATTGGAATTCGGTGCAAGAAAAAGAATTTCATGCTTCTAGATACCGAGAGAAGGAGAAAATGGAATTTGTTAAAGGGGACCAGAAAGCCTCCTTTTCTTGTTATGTTAGAGAGTTTCAAGGGTTTAGGGTTGCGATGGAACAAACTAAAGATGGCTGTAGGGATTGCTATTGCAGTTTCCAATGGCGTGGTTGGAAAGCTTGGCAAGATTGTGGCACAACGAGTAGTGAATGTGGCATCGTTGATGCTCAACTTCAGAGAGGACTTTGAATGGTTAAAAAGGGAGCTCAGATATATGACTGGCTATCTACATGTTGCAGGTCAACAAAGTGCACTCAATGATTCTGTCAAACAATGGCTGTCGGAAGTGAGCGATATAGCTTTTGATGCAAAAGATATTGTCGATTAGTGCAATGTTGAGCCTTTGTATACAAAGCCCACTCAATCATGTGTGTGTCATTTTAGTGAATTGGTCTTCCGGTATAGGATGGGGTAAAGATCTAAAAGAAAGGAAGAGCTCTACCATTCAAAAGGCACAAGAGCTCAATCTTGTCAGTCAGATATTGCATTCAAGCTAGCCATCAACCAGTACTTCTGAAAGAGAAATAGGAACTGGAGTGACTTGATGGAATGCCTTGAAGGAAGATTCAAGAGTAGTGGGTGTGGAGGAAATAGAGAGATTGTAAGAGGAGCTTGAAATTTGTTTTGTTGCCGTCTTGGGTATGGGCGGCTTGGGTAAAACATTCCTTGTGAATAATGTCTATGAAAAAGTCAAAGGTATGTATGAGCATTCTGTTGGTGAGAAGCTGAAAATAATTCTGAGAGGAAATAGCAGAGTGATGTCACCATTTTACCAGTGGATTGAAAGCTAGCTAAATCTAGAATGGGTGCCTACTCAAATAACAACCATCCTCCATTATTTGGTATTGAGGTATGGATTTTGATTTTATTTTGAACTGGGTATGGATATTTTTATCATTTTTGTCTAGACACTAAAATACTTGACTAAGGAAACTCTATTGTAGCGCATTCTTATATAAACTACATGTTCTCTATAATCATAACCATGTTCGTATGCCCTATAGAATCCCTAACCATAGGAGTTATCTTATTGTAGTAAAGAAATAAATTATAAAGGTTGATGTTTGTGAAGATATAATCATTCTAAGGATAAATTGAACCCTTGGAAAACCAGAGGTTAAATATTATCATCTAAAGGAAGAAATCCTTAGGTGTCATGATATTAGTAGCATAGAGATATTAAAGGATTTTAATCGGGTTGGAATTAGAAAACACTATCAATTGGATATATTGTAAGGATTTGATAAAAGACCTTTTCATTTTATATTAGAAGGATGCGTGATCCTGTATATTTTATTTAAATATCCTTGAGAGCTTGGTAATAAGAATGACCTAAGCTGTGATGATTTTCCTTCGTGCAAATAACTTAGGGGTTTCTTTATGTCATTGCATATAGTTTAAATTTAAATCATGCAATGCTCTTAATAAATGTCCTAAATATAAGGACGGATGTAATGACTAAGGTGAGATATCATTAGCACCTCCCAAGGGTTCTCTTAGTATGTAATGATTGAAAATATTAAAGTTCACTTAGAATCAGTAATTATTGGTTGGATTTGCATAGAACAATGTTCTTGAGTGTGTTTAGTGTTGGTGGAAAGTTGTGTTACTCCTACTTTTTAAATAAAAGAGATGAAAGTCAAATCTTGATGAGTAGAAATGAGAGGGAAGTATAGACTTGGAAATTTCCTAGACTTCTAAACATGTTGTGCCTATTATTCATTTGATAAATGTTATACTTCCTGAATATGTTAAACTTACATGAATACCTTGAAGTGAAGTATATATATTTTTACCTATTTATGCATTCATTAGTTTCTCCATGAGCTGTTATGAAACCAAGTTATACTTACCATCGAACTAGATAGATAGTGGTGAAACTTTGAACTTGACATGTTGTGATAGTTAAGGGAAGAATTTTTACTTAAGTTCTTTATGTATGTTGAATACACCCATGAAACATGTTGTACCATGTAGTACATAAGAATCTTACATAACATTATCCATATTTGTGAAATGGAATCAATTTTATTTAGAAATGGTTTTGGAAGTCCATGATGTGTTTATTGTAATTGAATATGGATGTATCTTGTCACACAATTCCATTACTTTTGTCAGTTTTACTTTGTTAGACTATTTCTAGCTGGGCTGGGTATCTTTCATGTCAGGAAGGATTTCGGGGAAGCATAATTGCTTCATGGAAGGGTGGAAATGAACTCCCACAATATTCTCACCCTAATGTTTATGAGTAGCAGGTCTCTAGAGCTCCTGTCAGGAAGTTCTTCTTGTATAGTATATTTTGGTTCTTTATATCGACCTTTGGATTATTTTATTGATATTTGCAGTCTTATGACAGACAGATGATGACTTGTAAATCTTTGTTTCCTTGTAAGAAAAGTTTCTTGTGTTTATTGCACTTTGACAGTTTGGTCGAAGTCTCTCTATCTTGTGTTTGTTATTTTGACAGGTTGGTCAAATTTTGTTTATGTCTTTAATGTGCTATGACATGTGATGTATTGGGGTGTTTTTGACAGTTGGTTGACACTCTTCCTTATTATGGACTCATGTGTTGCATAATCAGTTCGACAGTTTTTGGTCGAACCTTGTTTCCTTTCTTTGAATTAAGGAAAAATCATTTATTTTGTCATCTTGTACACTTGACGTTTGACTTAAATGGATGACTCTTAAATTTATTGTATTTTTTTGATGTGGCACATGTTGTCAATAGTATCTGTCTTTTGGCACATGTTGTCAAGAGTGTCTATCTTTACAAAAACAATAAATTTATTTGCTTGCATTGACTGAAAAAGTATACCATGTATTTAAGGTCACATTCAAATATTATGGCCATGTGTGCACAATTAGATTAAAGAAGATCATTTTGCATTCAAATACAACAACCCTCCATATGAGAGGATATTGTAAAAACATAAAGGATGCAATAAGTATGTTTGAGGATTTGATCTACAGATAACCTAGTTTATTGACAAAATGGAAACTCCCAAGAAGTAGTCTTCTATAACATTCTTATCCTCATAAGAGAAAAAATCTTTATTGTGACAATGGAAGACACCCATAGAAGTGTAGTTATCATTAGCGTAGGATAGCTTGTAGAGATCCCACACCTCCACCATTTTATTATGACAACCTTTTCTATTATAAAAAATTGAGCCAAGCTTGGTAGAGATAATGTTTGGATTGATAATTTCTAATCCCCTACACAACTTTTTCCCAATTGTGGGAAACCACCACATGCTTACCCACCTTCAATACCCATTGAAAGCGATCGATATCTTCAATGAGAACAAAAAATACTAGTTTATAGATCACCACATCATGTAGATGTGAGCCAACAAGATTATGTTTCACAAGGTAAAGAATAGAATGCTTGAGATCGTCATTATGCACATTAAATAATATGGAGAAAAGAAGGAAAAATGTAGGAGCACAGAAATAGAGTTCATCATTTTAATGAAACCCTATATGGATACAGATAATCATTCACTAGAAAAATTAAACCCTCTATGACATATATAAAATAGTAAACATTTTAATATAATGGTCGACATTTGAAGCAATGATGACAAAATAAACCACATAAAGCATGATGGACTAACACACAAGCATATTTCATCATTTTAATGTAACCCTATATGGATACAGTTATCATTTACCAGAAAATTAAACCCTATAGGACCAATATGAAAGGGGTAATCATTTTAATAAGATCAACCACTAATGAGAAAATGTGGAGAAAAGAAGGCAAAATGTAGGAAAGTAGAAGCAGAGCTCATTATTTTAATGAAACCCTATATGGATATAAATAATCATTCACCAGATAAATTAAACCCTCTATGACATATATGAAATAGTAAACATTTTAATAAAATGGCCGACATTTGAAGCAATGATGACAAAATAAACCACATAAAGCATGATGGACTAATGCAGAAGCAGATTTCATCATTTTAGTGTAACCCTTTATTCACACGGATAATCATTCAACAAAAAAAGGAAACCCTTGATGAGATATTAACATTTTAATGAAACACAAGGCATTGAGACAATCATTTTTTAAATCTATCGTTGTGCATACAACAAAGGAAGCACGATTGAAGCCGAAGACATTACCTAAATGTTACAGAGTGGATCACGATGGTTGCAGAGCAGTGCAAACCAAAAACTGTTGCGAGAGGAATAAAAAATGATGAAAAAGGGTGAAAAATAACATTTTAGGACACCAATCTTAGCATATACGTGGCCGAAGGTGAACCACATGTGGTGCAAGGGGATGTTTGTGCCCCACTTTGCTAATGTAAAAAAAGAACACACGAACCAGCCCAACAACTTAAACACTTTAAATTAGGCATTTTTATATTCGATATTGGATCTTTTTAAAACTTTTCTTGAATAATTTATGAACTAATATTGGGTTTCATAGTGTCTACTATCGGTCAACACATGTTTTTGACCACTTTTAGATGTATGTGCACATGATGACTTCTATGGAGTGGACCATTATTGGTGAGAAGCCCAAACCTTAGCTTTAAGCATTTAACTCGGTTACAAAAACACCTAAATTTTTTTGATAAATTTTGACATCATTTGATTCCTCAATGGAATGCACGAAGTTAGCTATAGCCACTATCAGTCCCTTTCCCCTAGTTAAAATATAGATTGATGAGCAAAAAAGAATCTCATAGATACAAGTATCAAGACTCATGCGACAAATTTATTCACAATCCATAGATGACAACATAATAACATCTTCTGGACTATTAGAAAACCTTCTTGGTGGATACTTCAAAGAAATGAGAGAGAATGACAAGAAGGTTAAGGAGTGAGAATTCTATTTTTTGACATTTAGGAATCCAAAAAAAATGGTGTGCTATGATTATGTTGAGCATTGTTTTGACACAAGCCAACTTGCTAGGACCTTGAAAATTTGATTTCCTCTCTTGAAAGAATAATGAGGTTATTCCCAAGGTTCTCCGGGGTCGGGTCACAACTTGCTTGGTTACTCAGTTGAAGATAAATGTGATTATTCACGAGGAGGCCTTTGCTAGTTCGTTAAAGACAAAAAATTGCAAAATACTTTAGTTCCTTTTTTGGTATTTTCCGTTTTAACATATATGGGTGTTGTAAATAAAATGCAATTTTGTATTTTTTAAGATGTAGATTTTCAGAATTTTAAAAGACGGAAGGGAGTAGAGAGTAGAGTAACAAGAGATAAGCAAATGACTAAAAATGAGATCCTACGAACATAAACCATTGTAAAACCCTTCCTTGTGAATTGAATGATGAGAGAGATTTGTATTAAACCCACAAAGCATAAATCAAACCAAGTCACAATTCACTACCCCACGGATGCAAGCGTTTGGAGAGAAGACGTATTCAATCGTACAAGATATTCAAAATCGATCAAATCACGAAGCCACCAAGATGTGCGCACCCATGAGATAGATTTATCATTAAACCCAAAGATGATCTCTTTCACGCATTCGTCATAGCAAGGTAAAGTAAACAACAACAAAATCCAACTAAAAGAAATGCGAATTTGAAGCACAATAAACAAGAGGCTCTCTGAAAATAATGAATAATGCAAGAATACATTCAATAATTTTGCATAGGCAGCAGCAATTTACACACCACGAATGAAGCACCAAATGTATGTCTTTATTGCATCAAGAATCTGACCCTTTACATTGATTTGTGATTACAATATATAGAATTTGATCCACAACTCTAAATTCAAAATTTAGGGCATCAAAGAGAAAAATAAATTAAACTAAAACTTTGCTGAAAAGGAAACTACTCTTAACTAATACTAGATAACTTGCATGGATCTTCTTGTTTCTTGGATTCTTTCTTGGAATCTTTATCTAGAAGCTCTTCTGGTGGTGGATACTGATAGGGGACCCTTAGTCCCTTAAAAAAAAACTCAAGTTAATCATCAATTTGATCTGGAGTTCAACTGGTGTGCAAAAATGTGATCTCACTCGAAACACCCAGTTTTTTAGACCCCGACCTCTACTCTGAAACTTTTTAGTGTCAAAAAACTTCTAAGTGTTTATCATCAAAACTTTGGTCGGAAGTTCAGACTTGTCGGAGGCCAAAATATTTGGAAGGCCAAAAGGCCGAAAAATCAGAGGGCCAAAAGTTTGGAAGGCCGAAAGGCCAAAAACTCAGAGGGCTGGAAGGTCAAAAACTGTCCTGCTTGCGGGGCCGAAAGGCCGAAAGGCTGAAGGGCCGAAAGGATGAAAGGCCGAAATACAAAACTCTGCCTTAGGGAATTTTGTCCAGTTGTTTGGAGATTTCTTCTTCAGAATGTTTCAAAGGTCCAAGGGGTCAGTTCAGGAATATTTATGGGCGTGCAACCTGGAGCCTTTGTATGACCTCTTGAACTTCCTTGTAGTTTATCTTCTTTCATTTTACCCTGTTGATCTTTCATTCTTGCTTCTCCTTGAAGGTAGTTAGTTTGTCAACAAAGAACTGGATCTCCTCTACGTGGTTTGTCATCTTTGTCATTTCTTCTTTTGAATAAAATAACTGTTGTAGGGATTCATTGGTCCCTACACTTGCCATGATGTCCCTAAATTGTTGGACCACTTCTTTAAATGGTTGTAAGACATGCTTAGCTTCATCGCGGTATAAATTAAGGCCAATCCCTGTGAAGAAGATATCTATTTCTTCCACCCATTCCATGACCTCTTTCTGCTTATCTAGTATGGAAGCTTGTCATTTTTCATAAATGCCAATTATCTTGATTATGTGCTTGATCCATGTCTCAAAATTGTCCAACTCCTCACCTTCATATATCTTCACCAGGATCTGGAAGCGTTGTTTTTTGATGATCTGTAAATCTTGGAGGGTGGCTCACCATTTTCTTGTCTTAGACTCCAGACCACCCTCATATGTCATCAAAGCAATCAAATTTGTAGCGTCTATTAGAATAAACCTATAAGGTTTGAATATTTTCTTGATGGAACCCTCCCCGTACTGCTCAAAATCTTCCTTCCAATCTGCACTTGCTTTGATGAAGGATGGGGTTAAACTTGCTGGCAAGTCTGGAGTGTTTCTTTTATCCAACACTACCTGTAATGAGGCCTCTAGGCAGTTGGGGTCAATGGGACCAACCATTTTGTGAATGAACCTCTTCAAGGCTTCATTTTTTTCTATCAAGGTTTTTTATAGTCTCTTCGTCCTTACTCATGAAACCTAGAGCATGTTTGAGCCCTAAGGCTGCCAGTGTCTTGCTCCCCTCCCTGGTAGGTTCCCCCAAATCTACCTCCTCAAATGTATAGTCTTCCAAAGTAGTTTGGGCTTGAGAGGTGATGGCAGATGGGACTACAACATGTGCCTTCCAACGCCCCCTAGTGTCCTGAGTGACATAAGACATTGTCCGCGTTGGTAATATGATTTTTACCTGATGAAAGGCTTGCCCTAAGGATGCTATATTTGTATTTTCCCCTTCATCCTCATCTGAATATGTTCTTCTCCTTGACTAGATTTCATTTGTAAACCATGTAGGCCTACTAGATGCAGTGACCAACTTATATGGGGTAACTTGAAGAACTGAATCTAAATTTTGGGACCCTGGAGTCACCTCTTTGTTCAGACCCTCTTCTTGTTCTTGTCTCTATTCTCCTTCTCCCCCTTCTCCTCAGTGTTCTTCTTCCTCTTGCCTTTCCTCTTCTTTCTTCTTCCTTGTCTCCTTCTTGCATTGCCTCATCTTGTTTTCCCTGGCTTTTGTCTTCCTCTCCTGAGAAACCAACCGAGGCTTCAGTATTGAGACCAATCATGACCTTGAGGGTGGTTTTGAAAAGTGGAACAACTTCTACGGTTGTTGATCCTCCAGGGGTTGTGATGTGGAAATTCAAAGGGTTTGATGATGGTGGAGTAGGTGTTGGGATATTTGGGATTGGAAGTGGAAGAGTAGTTGGTGGAGTTTGGAGAAATGGTGGTGGAGTAGGAATAGTAGTTAGTGGAGCAGGAATGTGAAGGGGCATTGTAACAACAATGGTCTCTATTTTGGGCTCATTTCTAGGCATATCTTGGGTGAGTGGGGCCTCTTGATTCCTAAACCCTTGATCTATTTTAGAGCTCTCTCCCACAATAGGTATATTCAGATTGGTTGGTAAATTGAGTGGGAGGTGGAGTTAGGGTTACATGTGGTCGAAAAAGAGAAGGGCCGCCTGCTTAATATCTAGTTGCATAACTCGGCGTGTCCTAGCCTGGGTCTGAGAAACCTTCCAGACCCTCAAAGTATGACATTTGGAACTCATCCGATCCCAGAGCATCCAAGGGATTATCTTGCTCTTTAGGATCCTCTTAGTGTTTCCAACTAGTCTCCTTCTCTCTCCTTTTCTGAGACCTTATCCTTTTGACTAGATGGACCTCTTCCTCTTCCTCTCCTTGCGGGTCTTCCTGTACGGTTTCTAATTATGGAGATGCAAAATCCTTCTTCCTCATATATGTCTTCTTCCCCTTTCCGGTGGCAGGAGGAGATTGTACAGAAGTAGATGGTCCTTCATCCAGTGCAACCTGTGCTAGCCCTGTGGGAGGATCTATTTGTACGATCATTCTTGTCTTAGGAGCCTTGGGCCTTGGGTTTGACCCATTCTCTACTGCAATTTCATGGCAGTATATTGTGCTTAGCTTCTGTGGTGGTGCCTTCTTGTATTACGACACTGTACTCTTCTCTCTACATTGTTTATCCACTGGCTTGGGTGGATCCATCAATGTTTTCACAGGTATTGGGCTCATCTTGTAGGGCCTCTTAATCCATTCTTGCGTTGTTCTCATCACATGCCTTGCCCGAAAATCAATATCATCATTTTCATCCTTATTAGGCTCTACATTCATGATGAGCCTATCATATATCCTATAATCTATGTAAATGGCCTCCAAGACCTCTTCCAAGTCATACTCCCAAACTTTTGGGGGAATAAGAGTCTTTAAGACTTCCTTTTCCAAGGTAAGGGTCATTCTACAATAATCCTAGATTCTAACCTCGTGAACATCCACATAGTTCATCTAGTGATCCTCCAAGTGTTGTTCATGAATGTATAATTTGCCAATAATGTGGCCGTAAGTGCCAATAGGGTCAAAACAAGGCCGCATTGTCTTGTAAAGATATAGGGGACATTCGTCCCATTCAAAAGCCAAATATTTACAAACCTTCATATCCTATAGGGTATATGGTCCCAATGAGATGGGAAAATCCCAGCAGCACTTCTTCTTGTGCTTTATGTGTCCATATGCATCTGCAAGTTACCTGGCCATCTCCAAAATGATTATCCAGTCGGATGGATATCTAGGAAACTTATTTGGATTCATAGTTGATCCCTCTATCTGAATGTATGTGAAGGTTCAGAATTGTATGTAATAGGCACCTATGGCCCTCACCTTGGGGGCAACTTCTTATGACATCCTTTTTGCAAAATCACCCTCAATAGCTCAGATGATTGCAAAAATGAAGGCATCATTGACTATCCGGTAGTCTGGGCTATCTTCTGTCATTTTTATCCTTTTCTATAATTGGGGGTATACGATGTGAGGCTAGGCATTGGGATCATTTAGGCTTCCTCTCTTGATGAGTCCTGGGTAATCTGCCCTTGCTGCCAATAGGTATACCACATAAGTACTCATATAAAACTTAAGGTTGTGTTTTACTGCCACCAACTGTTCATCCAACTTGTCACTAATGATGGTTCCCTAGTCAAACCTTGACCTGCGGCCCTTGAGTCTTTCTATCAGGTGAATCATCCAACTCTCTAGTTGGAATGATTGTGGTAACCCATATACTTGAATTATCATTGTTATGGCTGCCTTGATATCATCTTTCATGTATCCTCTCCTTAAGTCTATTTTTTCCAGCTTATTTTTGGGGAGAGGTTGCTCGAGGTAGTGGTTATTAACTATTTCATAAGCTTATTCTCCTTTGTTTCTGAACCACAAGTTTCCCTTCTCTATGAAAAAATCATAGAACTTATCTACGCCCTTGTGGAGGTGGAAGATATCCTCTTTGACATCTAGCCTAATATGCAATACCAGTTGGCCTTTTGTATTCTGAACCACCCTTTTGTCAGAGTCATAATGATTTTCCAGGGTCACGATCAGTTCAGGTGAGGACACAGCCACTAGGTGTGCTGCTACAGTGACTAGTCCTTCTAATACCAGGGAGGTAAAATCCTCTAACCTCCCAACTGGTTGGGCACATGTTGTCAAGAATTCATCCCAATCAACATTCCCAATATCAGTATCGGTGATTTGAATATGCTTGTTGCCAATTTTGGAAGGGGGAGTGTTCCCCTTGTACATGTACTTCATGGGTGAAACCATCTTTTTCTCAGGCATTCTTGTAATGAAACATGCAAGTATCAGTATCTTAATTGAAGAACAAACTGAAAGAAAGATGAATAAACTAAGAAAACATAGAAAAAACTCTCTAAGTAGCCAGGAATGCAGGTTTTTTGCATTTTTGGCCCTTTCAGGGTTTCAGGCGCCGAAAAGACTGAAAGTATGAAAAGCCACTATTGAAGAATGAGTTTCTTCAGACCTTTTGGCATCCAAAAGTTTGAAGGTTTTGAGGGTACTGAAAATCCAAAATCGTGATGCTCGAAGACCCGAGCTTTCAGGGGTTCAGACTTGTCATAATTTTGGGCCTTTTAGAGGTCCGAAACGCCGAAAAGGCTGAATCTCTAAAAGCGCAAGGAGTGAGATAGGCCTTTCAAATATTCACACCTATCAAAATTTTGGACCTTTCAGAGGCCCAGAACACTGAAAAGACCAAATTTCTGAGATGACGAGACTACAACCTGACCTGGTTTTCAGCCTTTCATAGGCTGAAAACCTGCGATAAAGATCGTGACTGAAAAATGAAAACCCTAACACAGAAAACCAAAAGGGAAAAGACCCAACCCAACAAGGAGGGGCTTCCTTGCTAGATGAAAAAGGCACCAAGGGCCCTAAGAGACCAAAGGAAAGGGAAACCTGCACGCCCTAGGCCAAACAAGAGCCAGGGGTGAAAACCCTAAAACCTAAACCACGGAGAGGGAAGAAAAGAAAATGAAACCATGAGATAGCGAAGAGAAGAAACCTACCTTGTAGGAGCTAGGAGCAGGGGAAGATGACACAATGGAGCTTGGAGGTGCGAGGCGATCAATCTCAAGGATCAAGGAAAAAATGGTGAATTCGCGAGCTCTCGAGGAGTTTAGAGTTGAAAATGCGAAGTGATTTCAAATTAGGGCCTTTTACAACTTATAACCCGCAGGCCCTACGTCAACACTTTCAGTGTTTTTGGGGTCTGAAAAACCAAAATTTTGAAGGTAGATACCTTTGGCCTTTCAACCATTTTGGTATTTTGGAGTACTATGGTCCTCCAAAATGCCGAAAGGGCTGAAAGGCCAAAAAAAGTGTTTTTCCTTGTTTTATCATGCTAACACCTATTCTTCTGAGACTTACTGAGTGAGGAATCAAGGGGGAAGACAAGACCAAAACCCAAAAGGAAAAAAAGAAGGGGGGTCCCCATGGTCAAAGGACCAAAAATTGGGGTGTGTTTTGTGGACCCACAACAAATAGCCCTGACAAAAGGAGGAATGACCAAGGAATTTCTTTATCATCATTACTCTTCCGGGCTATAACTTTGCAGTAGAACAAGGCCAAGAGGTGTGGGTGTCGAAAAATATTTCAATGAATTCCAATCTGATGTTTTCCACTAGCTTCCCAGTGTGTGTTAATGTGTATCTTGACCTTTGATTGTGGTAACCAGAATGTTCGCGAGTTGCTCCCAACCTTCGCCAAGTAGACCAGGGTTTCTCTAAAAGAGCTTTGCTGCCAGTTAGGTGTTCATACCCCTGAAATTTTTTTCCCCATATCCCAATTATAACCTTGCTCTACTGCCAGTCAGGCATTCATAGCCCCGATAGAGGTTTCCATAGTCACGCAAGTCCGTTCCATCTACTATGCTGTAGCTTTCTTGATTTTTGAGAGTTCTTTCCTTTTGGACAACCATTTCATTTCTTCCATGTGCTCTTTAAATGTGTTAATCCTCGTATGTTTGTGTACTCCAGGTGTTCAGGTCCATAGCAATGAAATTATCTTTTCGTATTTAATCTGATCTGGGCAACAATTAGGCTGTGCCACCCAGATTTCACACTTGTGGCCTCTTTAAGACACTTTTCTTTTTGTGTGCTTCTCTTCCTCTCTCTTCAGCTATTTATTTTTTTATTTTTTCTACTACCTTTGCATTCATTCAGACCTGGGTTCTCGGATCAGTAGGTACCCAAATCTACACACTAGTGCTTGTCACAACTATCAAACGCTCAAGAAACCATTGCTCTCGAGTGTTGCTTTTTAGTGTGTTTCATGATTAGGATGACCGAGCTTTGAACTTCTTCTTGTCAATCACTCATAGCTGTCATCACTTTGCCTTTTGGTCAATGTTCTTTGCATTGTACATCTCTTTGGAGGAATTGACTAAGAAATACCCTTGCTCTGATTTACGGACTACCTTGGAACAGATCCAAGAACACACTGACCCAAAATAACAAACGAGCCCCAACAAAAGAAAGGAAGAAAGGAATGATGGTGAGGGCGATGAAAAAAGAAAAGGAGAGAACTAAAAAAGGGGACTATGGTACAAGGGAAGGAAGGCAGTCCCGCTTAGGATCCAAGGTAATGTTTGAGGTATTGTCCATTGACTGAGAATGGGGTCAACTCTCCATTCAATGTGTTGATCCTAAAAGTGTTTTCTCCCAGGATCTCTGATATCTGATAAGGGCTTGTCCACAATATTTGGAACTTGGTGTGGCTGCCCGGCTTTTCTTTCACCTTATCCCACGTGAGGACAAGGTCAGAGATCCTGAAGGTTTTAATGGTGGCTCTCTTGTCAAACTACCTCTTGACTATGGCTTGATGCTTTGATACATGCTCCAAAGCCGATGCTCGCTTCTCCTCTAGGTTAAGGAGAT
The DNA here is from genome assembly GCA_018584345.1 of Thuja plicata. NCBI lineage: Eukaryota > Viridiplantae > Streptophyta > Pinopsida > Cupressales > Cupressaceae > Thuja > Thuja plicata. The sequence continues at coordinate 280,178 of MU223849.1, forward strand.
TCATGAGCTAGACTTGTACTTAATCTTCTCCTCCCACATATTGGTCCATGAATTTGAGGACTTGGATCTTTAAGTGCATAGGGAAGATCGGTTGTAAGCCATAGACCAGCTGGTATAGAGACATCCCCAGGGAAATTTTTATCCTTATGCCATCAGTCCACAAAGTGTATTTCAATTACGTATGCCAATCCCTGGGGTTGTCATCCAGGAGGTGTTTGATCATCGTCGTTAAGTTCTTGTTTGTAGACTCTACTATGCCATTTCCTTGTGGATAATAATTTGAAGAGAAATTGAGGATTACCTGGTTCTCTAAGGCCCATTGCGTGAGTGAGGCCGAAGAGAAAGAGGGAGCATTGTCACATACCAGATAAAATGGCATCCCAAACCTGGTTATGATGCGCTCCTCCAAGAATTTGGTTACAACCTCTGTAGTACAATTCTTCAGTGCTTGAGCCTCCATCCAACAAGTGCAGTAGTCAGTAGCTGTCAAAATGAACTTATGTCCTACAGACGAAGGGGGGTTAATCATTCCAAAAAAATCTAAGCTCCATTGGTAAAATGGGCATACCTCATATACTGGTTGTAGGGGCATTGCAGGGTTTCTCTCTCGAGTTGTGCTGGTTTGGAAAGTGTGGAAAGACCTCACATGTTCGTTGGTGTCTCTGAATATTGTAGGCCAGAAATACCCTGCCCTTAATATTTGGTGAGTAGTTGCATCAGCTGACCCATGACCTATTCCGTATTTGTCATGGAAATATTCTAGGATTTGCTTTGCCTCGAGTTTGTCCAAGCACCTTAGGTATAGGCCCTCATAGTTGCATTTATACAGTTGTCCATTCTTCAACATGTAGGAGCTGCTTTTGATTCTCAAGGCTCTTCTCTGGGAACCACTCATTTCCTCTAGGCAATGGTTTTGTAGCAGATAATATACTATGTCTATATACCATACATCACTGATCACACCTTGATTGGTGTAGGTTTAGTAGACCAGACCTTCTTCAACCTCAGAGATCAACTTTGTTAGGCCCTGACCCCTCACTAGTTTCATTGGTTGGATTTCAAGGTCAAACTCTTGGAGGATTGCCATCCATTTTCCTGTCCTCTCTCCCAGCTCGTTCTGCATTAGAAGGGACTTTACGGCTGCGTCTGGAACTACCCCAATGACTTTACTTCTCAAGATGTAATGTCTAAAATTTTTTACCACTTTGACGAGAGCGAATGACTGTTTATCTAGGTTTGGGTATCTGAGCTCAACGTCTTTGAAAGGGAAACTCATGAAACCTATGGGTCTCTCGTCTTCACTATTCTTCTTCTGTGTGAGGATGCCTACACATGAGTGCTCAGATGCAAAAGAGTAAAACTTTAAAGGGATAGTGTAGTCTGGGCTGACTAGGACCAGTGCTGTGGCAATGGCATATTTAATCTCTTCAAAGGATTTCTTGGCTAGGAGAGCCCATTCAATCTTGGCATCTTTCTTGAGCATGTCGTTCAACGGTTTTACTATCTCTGCAAAACCACTAATGAACTTCCTTACGAAGTTGATCTTCCCAAAGAAAGATTTTAGTTCTTTACAGCTATGCGGTGATGTCAATTTTAGAATGACATCTACCCTTTCAGGATCTATGGCTATCCCCTTCTTAGAGATGATATGTCCCAAGAGTTTGCCTTCAGTTACCCCAAACACACATTTCTTGGGGTTGAGGGAAATCTTGAATTCCCTACATCTTTGAAGGCATTTTCTAAGGTCATTTAAGTGGTCAGCTCTTTATTTTGAGAAAACTGTGAGATCATCCATATAGATGATAATGCACCTCCCAACTAGTCCCTTGAAAGCTATGTCCATTTCCCTCTGAAAAGTGGCCCCAACATTAATCAGTCTAAAAGGCATCCAACGGTAGGCGAAGGTTCCCCATTTGGTTGTGAATGTCATTTTCAGCCTGTCCTCCTCCTGCATCATCACCTGGTTGTAGCCCGAGTAACCATCTAGAAATGAAATCATTTGAGACCCATTAACCTTTTGTATTACTTCATCAAGATACAGGAGTAGGTAATTGTCCTTCTGAGAAGATTTATTGAGGTTTCGTAAACCCACGCACAATCTAATCTCTCCAGTTTTCTTTCTTATGGGTACCAGGTTCGTAACCCACGTGGAATGCCAAATTGGAAAGATGATTCTGGCATCTAGCAACTTTTGAACTTCCTTTTTAATTAAGGGTTCTAGAGTAGGGTTCACATGCCTCTTTCATTTCTGGAAAGGCTTGGAGTCAAGTTTTAGAGGGATGTTGTGCACTATGACTGAGGTGTCACATGTCTTCAATTCTTCATAGCTCCATGCTATGACATCTTGATATTCAGTGAGGAGCTAGACCATTTTCTCCTTCTCTTCTTTGGATCCTACCTTTCCAATGTGGAGCTCCCTAGGTTCCTCTTCCGTGCCAAGGTTGTATGTATCACATTCTTTACCATCGGGTGTTACATCTGGTTGTCTCCTTACTACAGTCTTGTCGTTGTCAAAAATCCTCTCTAGTTCTACCATCCCTTTGGGTATGGCTTCAGTCCTCAGATTTATGACACCTTGATCATCAGAAGCTTTGGGTTCAACTGCTTCTTCACCTTCCTTTCCTTCATCTATGGTCTATTTTTCAAACACACTGACACATATGATAAACTCCAAGATGTGCTGATCATCTTGGAAGACTTGAAATTTAGTGACATTGTTTGGAATGGCTGAGGCCGCAACAAGTTCAACTGATAATTTCTTTAGCTTGGATTTCTAAATTGGATGTAATGAACTAGCCGACACGACTAAGGTGTTGGCAAAAAAATTTCTTCTTGGGATGGTTTTGATGTCGAAAGCGTCAAAGTTGTTGATCAGGTCCCATGCTCTATTTTGGTAGGTTGAGAGCCTCTTATCATTGCAAGTATACTGACTACAGATCTCCTTGACAACCAATTGTGAGCCCCCTTCTACTGTTAAGATTTTTATTCCTTTCTCATGGGCTAGGAGAAGTCCGCGGACCAGTGCTTCATACTTTGCAACATTGTTAGTGCACATAAATTGTAACCTATAAGCAGCATAGAAAGACTTACCTCTTGGGTTTATCAATTTGATCCCCGCACCTACTCCTTGTTTACATTTGGAACCGTCGAAGTGCAATTTCCATATCTGGGGTTGCTTAGTAGGGTTAGACTTGGCTGATTTTCTTTTTGGAGAGCCATTGGTTTTGAGTTGTTGCCCCCTTTCTCCATCACTGCCAAAAGAGGTTAATCCTTCCACATTTTGGGTATGTCTGGGTTTGGGGGTCTTAGCACTTTCACCACCTTTGTCTTCTAGAATTCCTTTGTAAGGGAGACACACTCCATCATCAGAGGTACTCCAATCACTAAGTATGTCCAAAGAAGGACCTCTCACATTAGAATCTGACCCAATATCCTAGTTTTGATGTGAAGTGTTTGTAGGGACTGGGACATCTACCTCTAGTGGGGTATTACTCTTATCCTTGATCTCGAGGATATCTTCTTTCATTGTCGGAGTTCCCGATGGCTTACTTGTTAAGGTGATCTAGGTCAATACCCATGATAATGCTTCCTGGGAACTAGGGCATGTGAACTCGAAATGGTTATCCTGGTGTAATCAGTAGTACCCTGGTAATAGCAAAATATTAGGGTCTGCATTTTGTCCTAGATGTCATAAACTGGCTGTCGTGCTGTTGATGAAACTTTGGAATATGTCATCGCCAATATTTGACTCAATGAGAGCTTGGATGGGACTGTGGTCCAATTCCTCACCTTCTTGGATTCAGAACATGAGGATGTCATCCATCCGGTAAGTGCCCAAATCCGTCTGGTTGAACAAGACTTTGTTTGGAGCATTGTACTTAGTGATCATCCTTTTCAATTTAGGTTCCGCATCTCTCTCGATCTGGTTGTTCAAACCTCTCCATGGTAGCCACAGCTGGGTGAAATCCGTGGAGAGCCATCCTCTCAAGCACTTGGTCCATTCTTGACTCAACATCATCCCATAAGTTTCAGGTATGTCCACTATATGCATGTTAATGCATTATTGTATTCTAGGATCTACAACCAATTGAATGTGTACATCTTTAAGCACACCAATCACCTTGACCTCGATCCTATCCAATTGCATGACCACTCAATTTGTTACTTGGGGCACCATCCACAACTTCTGGAAAATTGACAGTGAGATGACGTTGCATAAAGCTCCTGAATCAATCAGGCAATTGTGTAGGTTCTTTCCAAACATCTGTAGACTGAGTAAGAATGGTGGGACCCCCATCTTATCCCTGAACACTGCGGGGAAAGCCTTGGATGTGTTGATACTGGATGTAGGTGTCCTTGTATTATTTATTGATGAGTCAGGTTTCTAGTGGTCCAAAGATCTTAGAAGGGCCTCCTTCTGAGATGGGCAACCCTGCAGTAATTCAAACATAGATATGTTCACTTTAGTTTTCTTTAGTTCATCAACTGTGCTATATTTGTCACTCAACCAGGCTGTACCTCTGTATCCAGCATATGTACTTGTTGTAGGGGGTGTGGGACCATTCAGGCCTTTAGGAGGCATGGGATTGTTACTAGCCCGTGGATCTGGTGGGGTTGGTTGTTTCTTGGGGAAATACCATCGGTGAGAGGTTCCTTTCTGATCTGAAGGTTATATGAGTTTTGTTGATAATTCTGGAAGGCATGTACTTTTGAATATTCAAGTTCATTTTCCCTCTGGAAGGGAAACACAAACTCATCTTCTCCTATAAAGGTACCCGGGCCTTCCTCCTTTCTAGACTCATAGGAATCAAACACCATAGCATTAAATTGCACTGGAGGCTCCTCTAGATTCTGGATGTAATGATCATGGGAGTTGTTCCCATACCCATCATTGCCTTGGTGTGAATTTGGAGCCCCGACAAAATTTGCCTCTGAAGCCTCATAAACATTGGCATTGCCTACTGGGATGTTTTTGTTACTGGGTCTAGTGTTCCATGGCCTATTTGGTCTTTGCTGCCCAGATGTTTTCTCCTGCATGTTGTTGTTGTTGTATGTGTTGAAATTCTGATTTGGATTTTGAGGATATGCATTCAGACCAGCAGGGGCTTGATATCCACCTTGATTTTGGGACGGTTTCAACTTCATCCAGGTGAGCTCATTGGTGAGTTGTGATAAGGTCTTCTTCATGACGTCTAGCTCAGAGGCCATGAGAGCATCAGGCTCTGCTTGGGGTATAACTCTCTACTCCACAAATGTTGTTTTGTGAGCCTCATAACCCAGATAAGTAATAGATGGGGGTATGGCTGAAAATGGTTGCATCAAGATGGGATTCAACATAAGTGTGTGAGTGGCCAGAGCTTGATTACTGGCTACAAATGGATGTGGGACAACAAGGTTATTCATGGTAGGTATTGCTACATAACTCCCTTCTTGCGGGTCCATCTGCTGGGTGAATGTGATGGCTTCATTGTACACCTTTTCCATCATGTCTCTATCTTTTGGGGGAAGCCTCCTTAGAAATATTGAGGTGAAAGGATCCAAAGCCTTCAAGTAACTTGTATGACAGCCTCCTTCGGTATGGTGTAAGGGGCTTCCAACTTTAGATGCATCTTGTGAAAATGATGATTGAACATAGCCATAGGTTCCTTAGGATCTTTCCTCATTGTGATGAACTGGTGATGTGTTGTGGCAGGATCCACATACAACTTGAATTGATTGAGGAATTTGGTTTCAAATTCATTCCATGCAGAGATAGAACCTCGTGGAAAATTCAGGTACCAATTGTATGTGAACTCTCCCAAAGTGTATGGGAATAGACGACAAACAATGTCTTTGAGGGAAATCTCTTTATGGTTACAAATTTACTTGAAGGCACAAATGTGTTCTTCTGCTATCCTTGATTCGCCATATATGAATCGAGTGCAAACAATTTCCAGATTTTTGGGTAAATCATGGAGCTGTCCAACAAAATTTAGAGGTGAGCTAGTTGCATTGGCAAAAAAGGCCATCAAACGAGGTTGCTGCAAATTCTAATTTTGCACATTCTGATTTTGCACTATGGCTATGATGAAAGTCAGGGAAGCGATATGTGATTGTTTTCCAATAGAATTCTGAGACTCGGTAAGGTGGTGACAAGATTTTTCTTTGTCCTTCCCTCTGTCGCTATGAGCTTTACAATGATGGGTGAGTTCAAGGAACTCGCCTCTCTTTGGAGATGATCTAAGCACTCACTTGAATCTCTCTCGAGAGAAAGATCCAATATTATCCAGATTTTGAGTCTTGAGGCCCTCCTTCTAGTGCCACTTTTGTTGAGTGTTTTTTTGACACAAGCCAACTTGCTAGGATCTTGAAAATTTGATTTCCTCTCTTGAAAGAATAACGGGGTTATTCCCAAGGTTCTCTGGGGTCGGGTCACAACCTGCTTGTTCACTCAATTGAAGGTACATGTGATTGTTCATGAGGAGGCCTTTGCTGGTTCTTTCAAGACATCAAACTACAAAATACTTTAGTTCTTTTTTTGGTATTTTTTGTTTTAACATATATGGGTGTTGTAAATAAAATGCAATTTTGTATTTTTTAAGATGTAGATTTTCAGAATTTTAAAAGATGGAAGGGAGTAGAGAGTAGAGTAATGAGAGATAAGAAAATGACTGAAAATGAGATCCTATGGACATAAACCATTTTAAAACCCTTCCTTGCGAATTGAATGATGAGAGAGATTTGGAGTAAACCCATGAAGCATAAATCAGACCAAGTCACAATTCACTACCCCACAGATGCAAGAGTTTGAAGAGAAGACGTATTCACTCATACAAGATATTCAAAATCAATCAAATTGCGAAGCCACCAAGATGTGCACACCCATGAGATAGATTTATCATTAAGCCCAAATATGTTCTCTTCCATGCATTCGTCATAGCAAGGTAAAGTAAACAACAACAAACTCCAACAAAAAGAAACACGAATTTGAAGCACAATAAACAAGAGGCTCTCTGAAAATAATGAATAATGCAAGCATACATTCAATAATTTTGCATAGGCAGCAACAATTTACACACCACGAATGAAGCACCAAATGTATGTCTTTATTGCATCAAGAATCCAACCCTTTACATTGATTTGTGGTTACAATATATAGAATTTGATCCACAACTCTGAATTCTGAATTTAGGGCATCAGAGAGAAAAATAAATTAAACTAAAACTTTGCTGAAAAGGAAACTACTCTTAACTGATACTAGATAACTTGCATAGATCCATGAATCCATTTACAATCAGTTTGCCCATGCAAGGAGGGTCAAACTCGCCAAGAAGAAAGAGAAAAGAAGGAGGGTTTCTTCTGAAAACTTAGAGTCTTCTTCTTGTTTCTTGGAGTCTTTCTTGGAATCTTCATTTGGAATCTCTTCTGGCGGTGGAGACTGATAGGGGACCCTTAGTCCCTTCAAAATGAACTCAAGTCAATCATCAATTTGATCTGGAGTTCAACTGGTGTGCAAAAATGTGATCTCACTGGAAACACCCAATTTTTTAGACCTCGACCTCTACTCTGAAACTTTTTAGTGTCAAAAAACTTCAAAGTGTTTATCATCAAAAATCTGGTCCAAAGTTCAAACTTGTCGGAGGTCGAAAACCCAGAGGGCCAAAAAATTGGAAGGTCGAAAGGCCAAAAACTTGAAGGGCCAGAAGGTTGAAAACTGTCCTACTTGCGGGGCCGAAGGGCCAAAAGGCCGAAATACTAAACTCTGCCTTAGGGAATTATGTCTAGTTGTTTGGAGATTTCTTCTTCAGAATGTTTCAAAGGTCCAAGGGGTCAGTTAGAGAATATTTCTGGGTGTGCATCCCGAAGCCTTTGTATGACCTTCTGAACTTCCTCGTAGTTTATCTTCTTTCATTTTACCCTATTGATCTTTCATTCTTGCTTCTCCTTGAAGACAGTTTATTCAACAACAAAGAACTGGATCTCCTCTACGTGGTTTGTCATCTTTGTCATTTCTTCTTTTGAATAAAATAACTGTTGTAGGGCTTCCTTGGTCACTACACTTGCCATGATGTCCCTGAATTGTTGGACCACTTCTTTAGATGGTCATAAGACATGCTTAGCTTCATCCTGATATAAATCAAGGCCGATCCGTGTGAAGAAGATATCTATTTCTTCCACCCATTCCATGACCTCTTTCTGCTTATCCAGTATGGAAGCTTGACATTTTTCATAAATTCCAATTACCTTTATTATGCACTTGATCCATGTCTCAAAATTATTCAACTCCTCACCTTCATATATCTTCACCAGGATCTAGAAGCGCTATTTTTTGATGATCTATAAATCCTGGAGGGCGGCTCGCCATTTGCTTCTCTCAGACTCCAGGCCACACTCATCTATCATCAAATCAATCAAATTTGAAGTCTCTATTAGAATAATCCTATAAGGTTTGAATATTTTCTTGATGACACCCTCCCCGTACTGCTCAAAATCTTCCTTCCAATCTGCACTTGCTTTGATGAAGGATGGGGTTAAACCTGTTAGCAAGTCTGGAGTGTTTCTTTTATCCAACATTGCCTGTAATGAGGCCTCTGGGAAGTTGGGGTCAATGGGACCAACCATTTTGTGAATGAACCTCTTCAAGGCTTCATTCTGTTCTGTCAACATTTTTATAGTCTCTTCAAGGCCTCACCCCGACCCATCATAGCTTAGCTGATACACTTATTTTGATACATTATGATTAGATATTTTGGGACATTATATCTGATGGACTAGACATTATTAGTATTATTTATGTCATGTGATGATTACTTCTGTATACTTTATCAATGATGTTTATGATGCTTTAGGTATACACATGCATTATGATGATTATTTCAATATTTTAATGCAAATGGAAAAATATGTTATGGGATTTTGGTTATGCAATCGGTTATAGTTATCAGGTACAAAAATAAGAAAAGGTTATTAAGTGAAAATGTAGAATGTTTAGTCAATTAATTATGCAATTTGATTTAAATGTATGTATATGCATGTGATCTTATTGAGCTACTGATGTTTAATTTAGTGTGCAGGAAAAGTACCATGGAAATTATCAGAGAATCAGTAACCAACCCTATGTACAAACTGTAAAGCCAAAGTTGAATCTAATAAAGAGATTCGAACCTCATTATTAAGTGATTTTATTTGTGACCATAAATTGTATGAATGTATTAGGTGTTTTCTCTATGCAATTAGTGACATGTCAATGTTGTGTTATGTTATTTTACAGTGTCACTTGACACTTGTCACGTGTTTATGTGATGACATGTCTACTAAGGGTGGCAATGGAACCAAATTAAATTGTTTAAACTTAAATTTTGTTCTAGTCACTTCTAGAGGCCAAAATGAGGTCCTAAGGGTCAATTTTAGGAAAATCCAAGTACTTTAGTGATAGGGGTATGGGTTA
>MU223849.1:291878-321583 GCA_018584345.1 Thuja plicata
CCTTTTTATTACTTTTATTAAATGGTGTAGTTTTATTAATAGATTAATAGATTTACTTTATTATTTAATTTGTGTAGTCATGTTAATAGGTTAATAGATTTATTTGTTTAAATTGTCTAGTTAGTTTGATAACTCACGTTATGAATTGAAATTGATTAGCCTATCAGAGTAATAGATTTATTCGATTAATTTAAATTGTATAGTTTAGATTTATTAATTGTATTTACTTCAATAATGATTATTGCTATAATGTGTTTTCATGCAATTGTTAAAAAGGGTAAAATCTGAATAAAGAGGTATTAATGGGCTAGGTTAATATGTTAAATTAAGTATTCCTTTCGAATCATGGAATATTTCTCTTTGTAATTAATTAATTGTTTATTATTAAAAATGTGTGAACAAATGAAGTTTAGGATTTAATTATTATTAATATCAGTTAATTGGAAAATTTGGATAGTTCCTCAAGCAAGTTAAATTTATCCCTTTCGCAATATAATTGGAAAAGATTATAGTAATTGTGAGGACCTTATTATATCGGGGATGTTTAAGGGTTGTAATGACATTGAATAGGATTAATAAATTGGATTTCTAGGTCAACCATTAATGGAGTTAGTATACCCCTGTGTCCCTATAGTACTAAACCGTAGAACCTCTTACCATAAATTATGTTGGAATACCGACTCTGGATCCACCTTTGTTGATAACCCCGACTCAATCTATGACTAGACCTTTCAGCTTGAAAAGTAACTTCACCATGTTGTCACCTTTCCTCAACACTTTCAGTATTATGGTGTCATCATAGTTCTTGTTCTTATGTTTTCAAAAAAAAAATTGTCTGTGTGTTTTGCCCTAGTTTTGGGCATGACATCCTTACTCATGAAACCCAGAGCATGTTTGATTACTAAAGATGCCAGTGTCTTGCTCCCCTCCCTGGTAGGTTCCCCCAAATCTACCTCCTCAAATGTATAGTCTTCCAAAGTAGTTTGGGCTTGAGAGGTGCTGGAGGACGGGACTGCAACCATTGCCTTCCAACGCCCCCTAGTCACCTGAGTGACATAAGACATTATTCACGCTGGTACTATGATTTTTGCCTGATGAAAGGCTTTCCCTAAGGATGCTATATTCATATTTTTCCCTTCATCCTCATCTGAATATGTTCTTCTCCTTGACTGGATTTCATTAGTAACCCATGTAGGCCTACTAGATGCAGTGACTGGCTCATATGTGGTAACTTGAAGAACTAAATCTAAATTTTGGGACCCTGGAGTCGCCTCTTTGTCTAGACCCTCTTCTTGTTCCTTTCTTTGTTCTACTTCACCCCCTTCTCCTCGGTGTTCTTCTTCCTCTTCCCTTTCCTCTTCTGCCTTGTCTCTTTCTTGCATTACCTCATCTTATTTTCCCTGGCTTTTGTCTTCCTCTCCTAAGGAACAAACCAAGGCTTCGGTATTGAGACCAGTCATGACCTTGAGGGTGGTTTCAAAAAGTGGCACAACTTCTATGGTTGCTGACAGGATGTGGCAAGTCAAAGGGCTTGATGATGGTGGAGTAGGTGTTGGGAGATTTGGGATTGAAAGTGGAAGAGTAGTTGGTGGAGTTTGGAGAAATGGTGGTGGAGTAGGAATAGGAGGTGGAACAGTAGTTGGTGGAGCAAGAATGTGAAGGGGCATTGTAAAAAAAATGGTCTCTATTGCGGGCTCATTTCTAGGAATATCTTGGGTGAGTGGGGCCTCTTGATTCCTGAACCCTTTGATCTGTTTTAGAGCTCTCTCCCACAGTAGTTATATTCAGATTTGGGTTGGAAAATTGAGTGGGAGGTGGAGTTAGGGTTACCTATGGTTGGAAAAGAGAAGGGTCGCCTGCTTCATATCCAGTTGCATAACCTAGCATGTCCTAGCCTGGGTCTGAGAAACCTTCCAGACCCTCAAAGTCTGACATTTTGAAGTCATCCGATCCCAGAGCATCCAAGGGATTATCTTTCTCTTTAGGATCCTCTTGGTGTTTCCTACTAGTCTCCTTCTCTCTCCTTTTCTGATACCTTGTCCTTTTGACTAGAGGGACCTCTTCCTCTTCCTCTCCTTGTGGGTATTCCTATATGATTTTTAATTGTGGAGATGTAGAAGCCTTCTTCCTCTTATATATCTTCTTCCCCTTTCCAGTGGCAGGAGGAGATTGTCCAGAAGTAGGGGGTCCTTCATCCAGTGAAACCTGTGCTGGCCCTATGGGAGGATCTATTTGTTCATTCATTCTTGTATTAGGATCCTTGGGCCTTAGGTTTGACCCATACTCTACTACACGTTCATGGCCGTATACCGTGCTTGGCTTCTGTGGCGGTTCCTTCTTGTATATCAGCACTGTACTCTTCTCTCCGCGCTATTTATCCACTAGCTTGGGTGGATGCATCAATGTTTCACAGGTATTGGGCTCATCTTGTAGGGCCTCCTAATCCATTCTTGCTTTGTTCTCATCACATGCCTTGCCCAAAAATCAATATCATCATTTTCATCCTTATCAACCTCTGCATTCATGATGGGCCTATCATATATCTTGTCATCTGTGTAAATGACCTCCAAGACCTCTTCTGAGTCATACTCCCAAACATTTTGGGGAATAAGAGTCTTTAAGACTTCCTTTTCCAAGGTAAGGGTCATTCTACAATAATCCTAGATTCTAACCTTGTGATCATCCACACAACTCATCCAGTGATCCTCGAAGTGTGGTTCGTGAATGTAGAATTTTCCAATAATGTGGCTGTAAGTACCAATAGGGTTAAAATGAGGCCACACTATCTTGTAAAGCTGCAAGGGAAAGTCATCCCATTCAAAACCCAAATATTTACAAACCTTCATATCATGTAGGGTATATGGTCCCAATGAGATGGGAAAATCCCAGCAGTGCTACTTCTTGTGCTTTATGTGTTCATATGCATCGACGAGGTTCCTGGCCATCTCCAAAATGATTATCCAGTTGGATGGATATCTGGGCAACTTCTTTGGATTCATAGTTGATCCCGCTATCTAAATGTACATGAAGGTTCTGAATTGTTTTTAATAGGCACCTATGGCCCTCACCTTGGCGGTTGCTTCTTCTGACATCCTTTTTGCAAAATCACTCTCAATAGATCAGATGATTGCAAAAATGAAGGCATAATTGACTATCCAGTAGTCTGGGCTATCTTCTGATGTTTTTTCCCTTTTCTATAATTGGGGGTATACAATGTGAGGCCATGCATTGGGATCATTTAGGCTTCCTCTCTTTATGAGTCCTAGGTAATTTTCCCTTGCTGCCAGTAGGTACACCACGTAAGTACTCATATAAAACTTAGGGTTGTGTTTTACTACCACCAACTGTTCATCCAACTTGTTGCTAATGATGGTTCCCTAGTCGAACCTAGACCTGTAGGCCTTGAGTCTTTCTATCAGGAGAATTATCCAATTCTCTAGTTGGAATGATTACGGTAACCCATATACTCAGCTTATCATTGTTATGGCTGCCTTGATATCATATTTCATGTATCCTCTCCTTAAGTCTATTTTGTCCAGCTTATTTTTGGGGAGAGATTGCTCGAGGTAGTGGTTATTAACTATTTCATAAGCTTCTTCTCCTTTTTTTCTGAACCACAAGTTTCCCTTCTCTATGAAAAAATCATAGAAATTATCTACGCCTTTGTGGAGGTGGAAGATATACTCTATGACATTTGGCCTAATATCCAATACCACTTGGCCTTCTGTATTATGAACCACCTTTTTTTCAGAGTCATAATGGTTTTCTAGGGTGATGATTAGTTCAAGTGAGGACATGACCACTGGGTGTGCTGTTGCGCTGACTAGTCCTGCTAATACCAAGGAGGTACAATCCTCTGACCTCCTGACTAGCTGGGAACACCTTGTCAGGAATTCATCCCAATCAACATTCTCGATATCAGTATTGATGATTTCAATATGCTTGTTGCCGATTTTGGAAGGGGGAGTGTTCCCCTTGTACATGTACTTCATGGGTGAAGCAGTCTTTTTCTTAGGCATTCCTGTAATGAAACATGCAAGTATCAGTACCTTATTTAATGAACAAACTGAAAGAAAGCTGACTAAACTAAGAAAATAGAGAAAAAATTCTCTAAGTAGCCAAGAATGCATGTTTTTTGTATTTTTTGGCCCTTTCAGGGTTTTAGGTGCTGAAAATGGCTTGGGAGGCCAAAAAGACCAAAAGTACGAAAAGCCACTATTGAAGAATGAGTTTCGTTAGACCTTTTGGCATCTGAAAGTCTGAAGGTTTTGCAGGCGCAAAAAATTTGAAATTATGATGCTCGAAGACCCGGGCTTTCTGGGGTTTGGACTTGTCATAGTTTCAGGCCTTTCAGAGATCCGAAACACCGAAAAGGCTGAATCTCTGAAAGTGCGAGGAGTGAGATAGGCCTTTCAGGGATTCAGACCTGTCAAAATTTTAGACCTTTAGAGGTCTGGAATGCCGAAAAGACTGAATTTCCAAGATGATGAGACTACAAGATGACCTGGCTTTTGGCCTTTCAGAGGTCGAAAACCTGCGATAAAGATCATGACTGAAAAATGAAAAACCCTAACACAAAAAACTGAAAGGGAAAAGACCTAAACCGGCAAGGAGGGGATTCCTTGCTAGACAAAGAAGGCACCAAGGGCCCTAAGAGACCAGAGGAAAGGGAAACCTGCATGCCCTAGGCTGAACTAGCACCAGGGGTGAAAACCCTAAAACCTAAACCATGAAGAGGGAAGAAAATAAAATGAAACCACGAGATAGCAAAGAGAAGAAACCTACCTTGTAGGAGCTAGGAGCGGGGGAAGATGACACAACAGATCTTGGAGGTGCAAGGCGATCAATCTCAAGGATCAGGGTGAAAATGACAAAGTCATGAGCTCTCAAGGAGTTCAGAGTTAAAAATGTGAAGTGAGTTCGAATTAGGTCCTTTTACAACTTATAACCCGCGGGCCCTACGTCAGCACTTTCAGTGTTTTTGGGATCCAAAACACCAAAATTTTGGAGGTAGACACCTTTGGCCTTTCGGTGTTTTTGGAGGCCGAAAACACCGAAAGGGCCAATTTTTGGCCTTTCGGCCATTTCTATATTTCAGAGTACTATGGTCCTCCAAAATGCCGAAAGAGTTGGAAGGCCAAAAAATGTGTTTTTCCTTATTTTATCATGCTAACACCTGTTCTTCTAAGACTGACCGAGCGAGGACTCAAGGGGGCAGACAAGACTAAAAACCAAAAGACAAAATAGAAGGGGGGTCCCCATGGTCAGAGGACCAAAAAAGGGGGTGTGTGTTGTGGACCCACAATAGATTACCTTCAGAAAAGGGTTCATGAGATATCATGATATCGTTAATTTACATATGACAAAAATCTATAATATTGTAATGTCCCCTTCTGGGATTACCTAGTTTTTCCCAAAAGAATAAAAAATTCAAAATAGAACTCAATTACAAGCATATTCTTTCACTAAATTACTCAATAGAAATTGAATTTAGTAGAATAATCAATTAATCATTAAACATAATGATAATGAAGATTCCTTTTTGTAAACATGCAGACTATAGCTTCAACCATATTAGAAACTTTAGAGGAAAACACCATATAGAATGTTGGGAGACTATCCTCTATAATTAAGCCCAAGAGTGTTGGCCAAGAAACCAACTCAATCTGACCCATTTTGGCCTACAAGAAACCAACTCAATGAATGCCCATAAGTAACCAAATCAACAGGCATCCACTTAATGGATAAGACACATACTCTTGTATTCCTATTGTGTTTCCTTATCGTTTATTATAAGATTGGTCTATTTAATCTAATGAATGATTATTCATTCTAACTCCTAGGTGGATTGTTAAATCAATAAAATAAATAAATCAATGAATCGTATAAAATCTTAAATAATAGAATTAATCATATTGCATACAAATTATTATGCTAAATATAAATGGTTTCTTTATTTATGAAAGCAATTTATATCTAAAACTTTGTGATTTGATCAATGATTTTAGATTTTTATTGCTTAATAATCCTAATTCTTACTGGCTTATTACTCAAAGCAGATCTCTATTTCTTTCTTTTTTTATTATAATCAAATCCTCCTTATTGATGCCTCATCCCAATTTATTTTTTCTCCTTCTTATATCTTCTAATGATAAGGAGACACACCCTTTCACTTTTCAAGGGACACTTTCTTTCAAAGTTAATTGGTACCCTAATAATTTATAGGTAATTATAATTCCTTTAAACTTGGTTTCCTTCATAAATAGCTATTATATTCCTATGACCTAGGTCAGTCCTTTGATAATATCTTTATTTCATTGCCTAGTTTTATTTTTCAATATTTCCCTTAGTGGCCTCAATACATTATTCTGAATCGACGTTCACATTGAAAAACTACTATTATTTACATTTTTTCCTAGTCTCATTAAAAATGTCATCCCCTTGATTTTCTAATATATGGTCACCCAATTTTACTATAATAAAGGCTACTAAGCCTAGTGTAGAAAAGGCATTATAGTATGTCCTTCCCAAGATTACTTGTCCTCAAGGAACGTGTGTGGAGAGAGTGTTCATGATGAGACATCCCAATCATAATATAAAATAAGTTCTCTCTCATCCTTAGAAAGGAAGAACAAAAAGTTATAAATCTGAAAATGCATTTCTTTCTTTGAATCACTTGTATCTTCTACCGACACATAGACCAGGAGAAAACACACAAATACATGTAATATATGAAGCATATTCATAAATACACTTAAGGAATGAATCATACACATAAGACATGTAAGGCATGAATCAAGACATATATACACATGAGGCATGAAGAAATACACAAATACACACAAGGTAGGAAGCATACATGTGAGGTATGAAGCATAAATACATGCAAGGCAAGAAGCAATACACATAAATACACACAAGGCAAGAAGCATACATGTAAGGTACAAAGTATAAATACATGTCAGGCAAGAAGAAACACAAATACACACAAGGAAACAAGAAACACACATACACACAATTAAAGAAGCATACACATGAATATATAAGGCATGAAGTATATGTTTTAAAGGTACACACATATACAAGTGCAACGTTGGCCTATTTTATGTTATTCTTTGATTCACTTAAGAAGGGGTTGAATAGTTGACCCTAATTGTATGGTGGTTAAGTAAGTTTTTCTAACAAGTTGGAAAGCTTAATTGTCTGATTCCAATTGTAATGTCCCCTTTCCAGGATATATCTAATTTTTCCCAAAAGAATAGAAAATCTAAAATACAACATATTTACAAGAGTATTGTTTAACTAAATCACATAATATCAATTTATTTGGGGAGAATAATCAATTAATCATTAAAAAAAATGATAATGAAGATTATTATTTGTAAACATGCACACTATAGCTTCAACCATATTACAAACTCGTAGACAAAACACCATAGGACGCCAGGAGACCATCCTCTACAATTAAGCCCAAGAACGTCAAACAAGCAACCTATTCAATCTGACCCATTGGCCCACAAGCAACCAAATCAATAGGGATCTACAAAAAACCAACTCAATGGGTGCACAAGAGGATGGCAGTGAATCCATAAAGTTGAGGCCACCTGGTCTGGATGTCATTGTTGGCTGCCAACTGTGAAGTTTCATCTCCTTCCAAAAAAATCAAGAAAAGCATCAGATTTTGGTCTTGAAGTTTTGGTACAGTCAGGGACGGAGGGAACTCAAAGAGATCTTTCCAATCCTTGCATCATGAGTCACACAACAAAAACAACAAGTAACAAAAAAGAGATATGAAAGATCAATCTTCTTTATTATCATCAGTAAATCATATACAAATGATTTACAACATGCAGTCATACATGTTAGGCATACATGCCCGATTACAATAAAAAATCCTTACAAGGTCTTTAGAATTCCGCTATAGAAATATAATCTTATGAGAGCTTCCCCCTAGGATCAATTTCATAAACTTATAAAGCCTTCGTAAACATTAGTTTGTCCTAGAAAGATTACATTTCCTAATGAGAAAGAAAATGTATTATAAACAATAGGTCAGGACCCAAATCATCAGGATCTACTTCCAATGAAAAAAATATGAAACGAGATCCCTCAAGTAGGTCGGCCAAAAACATAGTATCATCAAGAAATGAGACTTTAAGCTTTGTTGATAAGGAAATCCTTCACAAGATTTGAAAACACAAACTGGCTAGAAAACATGAAAAACAATACAGTCCCACCAAGAACCTGCAAGATCTCATGCATGAAGTACCCGAATGAAGCAATAACCTAGGAAAAGGTTCCAAATGATGCCAAAAACACGTTGCAAGGATAACAACTATAAAAGATCCAATATGAATGAACACAAAAAGAAACTTAGAGATTGATCAAATAGAAAAACATAAAACAAATGTTTTTGGTTGATGCAAGATTGCTAAGATCCCAAGATGCTCTTGCATCAGACACCGAGGGTTATTTGAAAAGTGAGCCTCTCAATTTGGTGGGGCTAAAGGAAAACCAAGATGGTCAACCTCAGCCTGAGAAATACATGAAGAATCTTTGAGTAGTCTATCCTTTCATCTAACAAGATACTCTGTATATTGCTTACCTCTTGTACTTATACTAATTTGGCTATTCAAAATCTATGTTATTCATCCATCTGCTTCTTAGGATACCATTGTTCAACTTCTAATCCATTAATTTCACAATAATCTATTTCATGATACTCATACAACTCTGCAACATTGAATATAGGTGAAATGTCCATATCCTCTAGTAACTCCACTTCATATGTATTCCCTGAATGAAATTTCCTCAAGATCTTACATGGTCTAGATTTCCTCATCTTCAACTTATTATATGTTCCAACAAGAAATCTCCCCTTCTTCAAATATACCATTACTTAATCCCCTATGTCAAATTCCTTGTCTCCTTTTCTTATGCACTCTCTCCTTATATGTCTGATTCATCTCCTCCAAATGTTGTTTCACCTGAATATTCAATCCATTCATATGTTTTGCAAATTATTTTGCTTTAGCACTCCTCTTGTTCTCATGACTAATATCCCTCAATTCTGATAGTCCCTTAGGATTAAATCCAATAACTATCTCAAATGATGTCTTCCCTTTACTTTTATTCACTGAATTATTATATGCAAACTCTTCTTGTGCTAAAATTAAATCCCAATTTCAAGGATTTTTTGCCACCAAACATCTTGGTAAGTTTCCCAAACTCTTGTTCACTACCTCTATTTTTCCATCAGTCTGTGGATGAAATGTAGAACTAAACATCAATTTAGTTTTCATCTTCCTCCAAAGTGTCCTAAAAAACAACCAACAAATTTACTATCTCTGTCTGAAACTATACTCTTAGGCAATCCATGAAATCTCACAATCTCCTTGAAAAATAAGTCAGCTACATGTACTGCATCAGTTGTCTTCTTACAAGGAATAAAATGTGAGATTTTACAAAATCTATCTACCAACACAAATATAGAATCATTACCTCTTTGTGTCTTTGGTAACCCAAGTACAAAATCCATGCTAATATCCTCCTAAGGTCTAGTTGGCACTGTCAAAGGTGTATACAATCCAATATTCTGATTACTTCCTTTGGTAACTTGAAAAAAATTACATCCTTAAACAAAATTCCTTACATCCTTATGAATTTGAGACCAAAAGTAATTCTCACGTACCAAATCCATTGTCTTGTCAATACCAAAATATCCAGTGAATCCTCCACAATGCTTTTCCTTAATCAGATTTTCCCTCATAGAAATCCTCGGTATACATAATTGAATTCCTCTGAATAAAATACCTTCCTAAGTGAAGTAATACAACCATTTAATTCAGTCTGCAAAAATAGGTTCTTTGCAAGATTTCCAAGATTCTTCAAAATCAGGGTCATGCTCATACAAAGTCTTCAACTCATCAAATCCCAACACTCCAAATCTCATTTTTGTCAGCAAAGTTCTTCTTCTACTCAAAGCATCAACAAATTAATTTTATTTACCACTCCTATGTTTCAACACAAATGTATAACTCTGCAAAAATTCAACCCATCTCATATGTCTCTGATTCAACTTACCTTGACTACTCAAATATTGCAATGCTTGATGATCAGTATACAACACAAACTCCATAGGAAACAAATAATGTCTCCACTTCTTCAAAGCTTGAACTATGGCATATAATTCCTGATCATAAACTAAATATTTTCTCTTACCATCATTCAAATTTTTAGTAAAATAAGCGATAGGTTTACCTTCTTGACTTAAAACTGCTCCAATTGCATTTCCACTTGCATCACAGTCTACTTGAAATACTTTATTGAAATATGGTAAAACTAACACAAGTTCAGTCACCTTTTGTTTCAACAAATCAAAAGTCATATATGCTCCATGTGTCCACTTGAATTATTTCCTATCTTCTCTCACGGTCTTAGTCACAGAATTACAAACTGAACTAAAATTCCTTATGTTTTTTTGGTAGAAACTAGCAAATACATGAAATGATCTGACTTCTCTGAGACTCTCAGGTTTAGCCCACTGAACAATTTATTTCACCTTCTCAGGATCCATCTTCAATCCTTCTGTAGATATTATGAAACCCAAATATAATAACTCTTCCCTCTTGAAAGAACACTTCTTGATGTTTATCAATAATTTCTCTTCCCTCAAACTCTACTATAATTGTCTCAGATGCAACAAATGATCTTATTTAATCTTACTAAAAATCAGAATGTCATCAAGATAAACAATCACAAACTTACCCAAGAATTTCTTCAATACCTCATTCCTCAATCTCATGAAAGTTCTCGGTGCATTAGTCAGTCCAAAAGGCATCACCAACCACTCATACAATAATTCATTGTCTTAAATGTAGTCTTCCACTTATCTCCTTCTCTAATTTTGATATGATGATATCCACTCTTCAAATATATATTTGTAAAATTTATGGTTCCACTCAAACAATCCATTATATCATCCATACTAGGCAAAGAGAATCGGTATTTCATAGTGATCCTGTTAATAGCTCTAGAATCAATACAAATCCTCCATTCTCCATTCTTCTTTGGTGCTAATACTGCAGCAACTGCAAAAGCACTCAAGCTTTCTCTAATCAATCCTTTCTTCAACAATTTTTGCACTTGTCTATTCAACTATGCATTCTTTGATGGTGTCATCTGATGTGATTTTTTATTAGGCAATAGGTGTCAATCCATCAGGTACATTATCTGAAATTATTTCCTCATACCTTGTCAACAAATTCTTTATTTCCTTAGGTTGTCCTTATTTTGTTCCCAAATCAGGCTTCTTAGGAATCAATGCATATTACATATTTTCACTTTTCAAGCCATCCTAAAATTTCCTTCCTTCAACCAAAAAAACTCTAACACTAGTACAATTCTCATTCTTAGGATTCCCAATCAAAGGCAACAATAACTGTTTCATCCCATTTGCAACAATAGTATACCTATTCTTTCTCCCATCATGAAAATCTTGTTTATCATATTGCCATGGTCTACCAAACAAGATATGACACACCTCTATAGGCATAATATCACAAAGAACTTCATCATGATATGATCCTATCTTCAATTTAACTAGGTATTATTCACTTACTGGTACCTTATGATCATCCCTTATCCATGCTATCTAATAATGCTTCAGATGCTTCAATCTCTGCAACTTCAAATTTTCAACAAATTCTTCAAAATCTAGATTATCTGAACTACCACTCTCAATGATCACTTTTCAACATTTTCCTTTTAATTTGCATCTAGTATTGAACAAAAATCTTATCAATAATAGCTCTTTCTCTGGCTCTTCATGACATAGGGCTCTCCTTACCATTAGGGCTTCACCATACTCTCATTAATTCAAATATTTAGTAGTTTCCTTCTCTACATAAGTAGATCTATCCTTATTCTATGTCATTTTCTTATAATTGTCTTCAGCATACTCAAAGGCTCAATGTCCTTCTACACCACACTTGAAACATGTTCCTTTAAATACTCTATTGGTATCCCTTCTATATCTACCTGATCCACTTCCTCTCTGAAAGTTTCTATCATCTATTCGGTATGAATTTTCCTCCTTGAATTCTATCTTTTCTTTTTTCTAATAAGAGTAAGATCTTCCACCATTCGAGGTTCTTTCTCTCTGAAGTCTTCCACCTCTTCCTCTTTGTCTTTGCACATGCCTCTTGTTCAAATTCTCTTAAGCTTTTAGGACATCTTGATAAGCTTTCTCTATATTTTGCAATTTCACCAAACTAATCTCATCCTGAATTGATGTCCTCAAACCATTCACGTACCTTGCACTCTTTCAACATCATCAGAATGACAATATCTGATATCCAACCTATAAAATTCCTTAGTATACTCCTTCACACTAAGATCCTTTTTCTTTAGATTCTACAACTTCCAAAACAAACTTACTTGGTAATCGACAAGTAAAAACTTAGTATTCAATTTGTTCACCATCTGATCTAATGATTTGATTTTATCCTTACTTCTTCTTTTCCTATCAGTCTAAAAATGTTCCCACCATAAAGATGCATGTCCTCTCAACTTTGTGCAAGCATACTTCACTTTCTTGTCTTCATTTGTACCCTCATAATCAAAGTACTTTTCCATCTCTATGATCCAATCAAGCAATTCATCTTAATCCAATTTACCATCATAATCAAGTGGATTGAAATGTGGTCTTGAATTTACTCTAGTTAGGGCTTTTATAAACCTACCATCTCATTGTTCAAGTTGAGGTTCAGGTTTGTCTTCACCTCCTTTGACTGCTTCTTCATTTATTTATTCTTTTTCATCACTTACATCCTCAATATGTCTACCTCTTCTCTGGACCATCTCCACAACTTCTAATCTAGTTGCAATTTGTCTCAACATGTCCAATACAACATGATATCCATTTCTCCTTCCTCCTCTAGTATTTCCTTTGTAGGTCGTCTTACACAAATCCTCTACAATTACGGGCTAGGGACTATCTTTGCCACCCCACAAAAAATTAATCTAGGACTTTGCAAGATCAGGAACCACAATCTACCTCGACAGAATAAAAAAATTGCTCTGATACTACTTGGTATAGTCAAGGACGGAGGGAACTCAAAGAGATCTGTCTAATCCTTGGACCATGATTCACACAACAAAAAACAAGTAACAATACAAAGATATGCAATATCATTCTTCTTTATTATCATCAGAAAATCATATACATAGGATCTGCAACATGTAGTCATACATGCCAAACATACAAACCTAATTATATTCAGAAATCCTTACAAGGTGTTTAGCATTAAGCTACAACAAGATAATCTTATGAGAGTTGCCCCTAGGAACAATTTCATAAGCTTATAAAGCCTTCGCAAACATTAGGTCAACCTAGAAAGATTACACTTCCCAATGAGAAAGAAAAAGTATTACAAATAATAAGTCAGGAACCAAATCATCAGAATATACTTCCAATGAAAGAAATATGAAACAAGATCCCTCGAGTACGTTGACCAAAAATTTAGTATCATCGAGAAATGAGCAGTTAAGCTTCACTAGTCGGGAAATCCTTCGCAAGATTCAAAAACATAAACTGGCTGGAAAACATGAAGAACAATACAATCCCTCCAAGAACCTTCAAGATTTCATGCACGAAGTAACTGAATGAGGCAGGAACCTAAGAGAAGGTTCCACATGATGCCACAAACATGTTGTAAGGATCACAATTGTAAAATATCCAAGCTAAACGGACATAGAAAGAAACTTAGACCGATCAAACAGAAAAATAGAAATAAATGTTTTTGGTTGATGCAAGATTGATAAGATCCCAATATGCTCATGCATCAATTTTCTAATAAGATCCACCGACTTCTTGAAGAAGCCAAATTTTATCTTGTAGTTTCAATTGTCTCCTAGAAGGAACTTAGATTTGTTGTCTTGTAGTTACAGTTGTCTCCTAGAAGGAAATTAGATTTTTGTTTTGTTTTATTTATGTTTTGTATCTTCTACCAACTTCCAAAAGGGGCCAAATCATATTGTTTACCTGCCTTGCATGGAAATTTAATGAACCCTTATACCAACTTGTAGAAAGGTGATCAGGATGGAATTGGAAAAATACTAAAATCCAATTTATTGATATTTTCTATGTTTTTAGTAAACTGCATTTTTGAAGGTCTTCAGGGCATTTTGGGGCCTATCTTCCCTCAAATTTTGGTTTGAAATTTATTGAAGACCCTTCCAACGAAGTAAATGGTTTGCAATTTGAAGCTAAGACTAGAAAGTTATTTCTTCTCCAAGTGGGCCTATTTTTATATATAGTTTTTTGATATATTTGGAAAATTTTAATAGTTTATTTGTAATAAAATTATGAGGACTCTTCATTTCATTTCCAAGAGGATATAGTGACCCTTGGGATCCATGGCTTTGTATAAAATCCAATTTTGAATAGAATGGACCACTTTTTGGCTTGCAATTTTGTTGTTAATCTTTTTTTTTTTTATATTGAAGTTGAAAATACCGCAGGTATCACACCAAGCATTGTAATCTGATTCATAATTTAGACCAGTGGTATAAGAGCATGAATTTTCCTTTATGAAAATTTACACAAGGTTCTCCTACCAAAGATTAGGATTGGATACACAATATTTGTCAAAATATCCACCTTTGAGACGCACATGATTGAATATGTCAGACGATGTTATGAAGTAGTTGGTGGAAGAGGCTTTAAATAAGAAAAGAGAGGAGATGATGAGTCAATTTTCATGCCTTCTATAGAATCAACAACCCTCTGGACCAGGAATGTCATTCCATGGAAATACCCCTTTCAAAGTGCAGGTAAATTTTGACATCCCAAATTTTGAAGGAAAAGTCGATGCTGAAGCTGTTGATAACTGGTTATCAAAATTGGATAGATACTTTTCTATAAATAATTTATCAGATGTAGAAAAAATAACATTTTCTCTCCTCAAAGCTGAAACCCGTGTGAAATTAGCATGGGAAGCCAAATTAGAAAATAAAGAACGAGAATTGTCTAATGAAGATGGCTTGGGAATATCTCTTGATAAGAAGCCCACATGGGGATAATTTGTGGAATACATAAAAGAAGCATACTTTCCTGAGGATGTATATGAATAGAAATACATAGAATGGAAACTTCTTCAAAAAAATAGGGACCAGTCTGTGCAAGATTACACCAATACATTCCATTCACTTTTATCAAAACTTGGTATTGAGGATTCAAAGAAGCATCGAATTTTAAAATATCGTAGTGGAATTCACAGGTATATTCAAACAGAGATGGATTTTTTGAATATTGAGAGATTGGCAACTGCTTATAAATATGCTACAAAATTGAAGAGAAATTCAAGCAGAAAGGGAAGAGGGACTACTTTACAAACAATAAACCAAGGTTTGAAGGTGGCAATAAATCTATAGGAAAAGAAGTGACCAAGGAACCTCACTCAAATTCACATAAGAACACATGGTGGGATGCTAAAAAGACACAAACAGATACATGCATGTGGTGTGATATACATAATTCCCCAACCCATAATACAAAGGATTGTCAAAGTATTAAATATATGATGACATAAATACGAGGAGAGGACGCTGAACCCGACTCATCACCAATAGATACTTTTGAGAAAATGGATAATGATTTTGTCATAGAAGCAAACCCATATGCCATAGTTGCAACTTCTAAAGTATTTCCTTGTGAAGATAAGAGATGTGGGTTGATGGAAAGCCTCTACATTTGATTGTTGATAGTGGTAGCCAAAAGAATTTGATCTCTAGGGAGACAGTCAAAAGATTAAATTTGAAAGTGACAAGATGGGTAAATGAGGGACAAGATATTCAAATAAATCAACAATATTGTCTGTCATATTCAGTCAAGCCTTTCAAGGATGAAGTGATATGTGATATAGCACCACTAGATGTATGTGATTTCTTGTTGGGTCAACCATACATGTATCAAAGGCATGGAGTGTATGAATCCAAGACAAGTAGTGTTACAATAAAGCTTGGTGGGAAGAGGTATCGAATACCATAGGTATGTCCAACACAAACTTCTTCTTTAATTAGTGTTAAATAATGTAAACACTTGATTTCTCAAACTGGAGCTTTTGTTTTGCTCATGATTCACCCTGAACAAACAAATTCAGTTGTCCTTAATACTCATGCTAAGGTAACCACAACATAAAATCAACAAAATTGGATGTATAAAATTTTAAAAGAATATCATAGTGTGTTTAAACCACCATTGGGAGTTGCAACACATTGTCAAGTGAAGCACTCTATTTATTTAATCCCAGGCACACCACTACCACATGAGCCAATTCATAGGAGGTCAGTTTTGGAAAATGATGAAATCAAGAGACAAATTCAATAGTTGATTCAGAAAGGACACATTCGTCCAAGTGCTTCACCCAGTGGAAGTCCATTTGTCCTTGCTAAAAAGAAATATGGGACATGGATAATTTGTATTGATTATAGGGAATTGAAAAAAATCTCTGTAAAAAATAGATATACAATCCCTCGAATTGATGACTTTTTGGACCAGCTTAGGGGGGATAAGTTCTTTACAAAATTTGACTTGAAGTGTTGATATCACCAAGTACCAATTGATCCAACAGATGTGTGGAAGACTGCATTTAAATCTAAGGAAGGTTTGTTTGAATGGTTGGTTATGAATTTTGGCCTAACAAATTCCCCAACCACATTTATGAGGTTGATGAATGATGTACTTAAACCATTCATTGATTCTTTTGTGGTTACTTATTTGGATGACATACTCATCTTTAGCAAGACTTGGTCTGAGCATTTGCAACATGTTGAACAAGTGCTTTCAACTCTGTAACAACATAAACTTTATGCCAACTTTGAGAAGTTCTATTTTGGTATGCAAAGTATTTGATACTTAGGGTATATCATTGATATTGAGGGTGTTCATGTTGACCCAGGAAAGATTCAAATAATCAGAGATTGGCCATCTCCTAAAAATTTCATAGAGCTTCACAGCTTCGTGGGATTAGCCAACTTCTATTACAAATTTGTGTTTGGTTTCTCACATAGATCATGACCTCTTAATCAATCACTAAGGGGTGGAGCACAAGAAACATTTCAGTAGATAGAGGCAAAGAAATGAGCATTTGAGGAATTAAAGAAAAGATTATGTTTAGCACTAGTACTGGTCCTCCCAGATATGCAACAATCATTCAAGATAGAAAAAAATGCATATAATTATGCTCTTGGTGTGGTACTCATGCAACATGGGAATCATGTTTCCTATCATAGTGAAACTTTTTCTGATACAGTACGTAGGTACCCCACCTATGACAAGGATTTGTATGCTATTTTTAAGGCATGCAAAAAATGGAAAAATTATATATTGGGAAAGGAAACTGTCATACATATAGACCATAAACCTCTTCAATTGATGCAAACACAAAGGGAATTCATAGAATGATAGACCGCAAAGGTGGTCAGCATATCTACAAAAATTTCACCTCAACATTCATCATAAAAAAGGAAGCAATAACAAAGTGGCAGATTGTTTGAGCAGGCCTCTTATTGCAGGTTTGAAAATGGTGTTGGATTCATGTGGTCATCAATCATCCACTTGGAAACAACTATATGGTATTGACCCTGATTTTGCTAACATCTATAGTAATTTGGTAGAAGGAAAGTTTGTCTTTGATTTTCACTTGCAGGATGGATTATTTTGTCGTGTTGGTCATATATGTGTACCCACCGAGGAATGAAAGAAAATAATATGGGAAGCTCACTATAGTCATGTTGCAGGACATTTTGGTATTGGTAAGACTACTACTATCCTTCAAAAGTATTTTTATTGGCCAAAAATGAAGCAGAATATCATTTCATATATACAAGCTTGTGTAGCCTGTACAATTGTGAAGCCAACAAACGTAAGTTGGGTCTATATGTACCATTACCTATTCTTGATAAGACATGGTAGTCTGTTTCAATAAATTTTATGTCTGAGATTCCAACTACCAAGCGGGGGCATGATTGTGTATATGTTGTGGTAGATAGGTTTTCTAAAATAGCTATCATGGTGACATGTAAAAAGATGATTTCTGTAGAAGAGGCTGCCAAGTTATTTATTGAACATGTTTGGGTTCATTTTGGTTTGCCAAAAAGTATATTTCTAATAGGGATGGCAGGTTCATCAACAATTTTTGGTCTGCACTATGAGCTAAAATGGACACAAAGTTAACAAAGTCCACAACATTCCATCCCCAAACAGATGGACAAATATAAGTGGTGAATCAAATGATCATTCATATCTTACGGATGTATCATTCAAAAAATCCTTGCACATGGGATGAAATTTTACCCTATGTACAACACAGCTACAAACCTACACTCCATAGTACTGGAGGGCATAGTCTATTTGAGGTTTGTCTTAGGTATCAACCATTGGTACCTATGGATGTAATACTACGGGTTCATAAATTTGATAGTCTATTGAATTATGAGAAGGAGGTAGATAAAGCAGAAAAAGTCATTGATAACATTAGACACCTACACCAACAAGTTCATGAGATTATGGAGCAGAGTAATCAGAAGTATAAGGAAAGGCATGATAAACATAGAAATCCTCATCAGTTTCAGATTGGTGATAAGGTATAGTTACATCTTTAGAAAGAGCATCTTCATATACTAAACAATAATCTTTGTCCTCTTCATTATGGCATGTATACTAGATTGTGAAACAAGTTGGTGAGAATGCTTTTGAACTTAATTTCCTATCCTTTTTGGGACTGCATCCAATTTTCAATGTGGAATTGTTGAGACCCTATTTTCCTCCTTTTATGGACATTTCCCAAGCTACTGAACACATTCAAGCTGCAGAGTTAAATCCATCTACTACTGCTTCAGTCTGGTGTGACCAGCTTACTAAAGTCATTCTAAAGACTTTGAGAAATCAGAACATTCCTCTTTATCGGGTGGTTCGAGCTGGTCAACATTCTCATCAAGGATAGTGGTTAACTAAGGAATAAATTGAAGAAAAATTTACTCATATATTGTAGCAGATTATTGCAATGGGGCCCATTGTCTCTCAAGGCGGGAGGAATGATCAGGATGGAATTGGGAAAACAATAAAATCCAATTTATCGGTATTTTCTATATTTCAGTAAACTGTATTTTTAAAGGTCTTCGAGGCATTTTGGGGAAAATATTCCTCAGGCTCACCTTGGTATGACCTCCCAATTTTGGTTCAATATTTATTGAATACCTTTCCAATGGATTAAACGGTTTGCAATTCAGAGCTAGGACTAGAAAGTTATGCCTTCTCAAAGTGGGCCTATGTTTATATATAGTTTTTTGATATTTTTGGAATTTTTAATAGTTTATTTGTAATAAACATTATGAGGACTCTTCATTTCATTTCCAAGAGGATCTAGTGACCCTTGGGATCCATCATCTTTGTATAAACTCCAATTTCGAATAGAATGGACTACTTTTTGGCTTGCAATTCTGTTGTTAATCTTCTAGTTTTTTATATTGAACTTGACAATACCGCAGGTTCACACTAGGTATTGTAATCTGATTCATAATTTAGATCAAAAGGGGGCAAATCATATTTTTTACTTGCCTTGAAATACAAGTTAATGAACCACCCCAAGTGTTTTTGTGTTATGGTGAATACTTTGTTTGTTGTTATGCATGAATGGCGAAGAGACAAAACCCCCATGAATCACCTCTACTTTGATGTGTATTGTGCAAACTCTATTTTTGGGTTTGCAATATCCTTAGTTTGAAATATGTTGTTAAATTTTTCTATATATTGTGAGAAAAATACTATTATTTAAAGATTTTTTACCAATTTTCTATGAATAACTCATAATTCTAGAACTTGCACCTTCAAGTAAAAATTGTGAGAATGATTAAATATTTGAATAATCCATAAAAAAAATTGGAACTCATTTTCTCTTCGTAAATCTATATTGTGTAAGCAGTCTGTTGTTGAATTTTAATAGTTTGAGAAAATGGAAGATTTAGATCATACAAAATTGAAGGTCTTTATAGTGACATCAGAGCTTTGGTCTTGTCAGTTGTGGGTTCATTTTATGAGTGAGAGGGAACTGCACTACATTACAGAGAGAAAAAGAAGAGTTCCAGCATGGGTGATGGATATGAAGAAGCAAAGGCCTTCTTTAAACATTCTGAAGCTCTACAAATAAGTTTACCAGAGACATTAAAGGAATTCACCCAATTGCTAACAATATTTAAGAAAAACTAGGATGGAAGAAACTCTGCCAATGAGAATGGTGAAGGAAGCACTGCTAATAGAGAGAAGTCTAATAATAAGGGTGAAGATAGCAATTTCAATGAAGTAAGACCTATCCATGGAAGTGAGAAGAATTCAGCCAAAACATTTAGGGAATTTTTTTAATCAAACAAAGAAGTCAGGAAGAATCGACCAAATCATACTAAAGAAATGGACAGCCTTTTGGTGAAATATAATGCTTTGAGTGAGGCAGTTAAGGATGACATTTCTTACCCTGAGTACTGTGGACTAAAATCCAAAAGTGAACATAGGATGAGGGAGTACAATGAAAGAAAATACATTCAACATCGCTTGGGTAAAATTGTGTTACCTAATTTTGATGGATTGAGTAGCACCACAGTGAGATCATGGCTATAAAAGTTGGACACTCATTACTCATTAAACCCAATGATGAAAGAAGAAGTCATCAAGTTTTCCACCTTACACTTGGAAGGAGTAGCCCATGAGTGGTGGTACGATGGACTTGTAAGTCAAGATGATGAATCAAGGCCATGAATCAATCTCTACCATAGAATATTTGAGTCAAAGGTTGATTGAAAGATTCGATAGAACCAACCACAAAGTCCATTTCTGTAACTTAGCCCAACTAAAGAAAGAAGGTAGAGTGGAAGACTGTGTATTAGAATTTTAGAAACTTTCAGTAATAGTGCCCGATGTGACAAACAAGAGTTTGATAGTACTCTTTTCAGAAGGATTAGATGAGCCTCTAAAAGGGTTAATCAAAGCCTTAAATCTGACAACATTTTCAGAAGCTACCACAACAACCCTCAACCTAGAGGATTCAATGGTCAAGGATACCTTCAACAGTAAGAAAACAATCCATCCCATACAATTCAATAAAATGTCTTAGAAAAATCTAATACCTCCTAGGATTCCTCTAGCAAGGCCCAACCAAATGGAAGTTAGTATAAATGAGTTGAGACAGAAGAAACTGAGCTTTTCATGTAAGGAACCATGACAACCAAGGCATCGATTCTTAGGTAAAGGGAAAATGCATTATATTGAGGTAATCTCCAATGATCAAACATAAAGTAAAGGGGTTGATATAGAAGATGAAACATACACATTTGAGG
This sequence comes from Thuja plicata, assembly GCA_018584345.1. Lineage (NCBI taxonomy): Eukaryota > Viridiplantae > Streptophyta > Pinopsida > Cupressales > Cupressaceae > Thuja > Thuja plicata. Next base: position 313,269 of record MU223849.1, read on the forward strand.
GGCCCGAGTGTGGTACACTTGCAACTCTTACTGGAGAACCACGGTATAGTGCATTCCGCATAATAAATTTTTTGAAAGGGAAACAAGTTATCATCCGCATTGAGAGTGCAGCCACCTACAATTATGTAAATGAGAAAGTAGTGAGGAGCCTTAGACTAAACACAACTCTAATTAAAGTGTTTGGAGTAAAGGTAGCCAGTGAGACTACTCTTTGTTGTACTCAGAAGGTTCCTCAGATGGAGTTGTCCATGGGGGAATATAAATTAAAAGAAAAATTTTATGCAATTGAAATGGATATGGAAGTAGTTCTAGGCTATAAATGGCTGCATGCAATTCATAAATATGAGATTAGCTATCGAAAGTTGGAGATCAATTTCCTACATAACGAGAAAAAAATAATTCTGCAAGGAATCTCCAATAAAACAATGGAAATATCAACAAAAAGAATGGAATGAGTGTTCCATAAGAAATAGGTAGGCTGGGCAACAAAATGCCTTATTACTAATGCAAAATATGCCAAGAAAGAAAATTCCAACAACATGTAGATTCAAATTATTTTGGATAAACATAATAAAGTATTCAGAGACATACCCCCCAGATTATCACCCATTAGGGGTTTCCAGCACATCATTGAACTTGAAGACGGGCAAAAATAGTGATGATAACTCCATATCACCATCTGAAGGTTTACAGGGAGTAAATTGAAAGGGAAATCAAAGAATTATTGGACATGAGGCATATAAGACCTAGTTCCAACCCTTTTGCATCCTCCATAGTGCTCGTTAATAAAAAAGATGAGACTCTGAGAATGTACATTGATTGTCAGGCTCTCAATAAGAAGACTATAAAGAATTGCTACCCAATACCATGCATTGATGAATTTCTTGATGAATTACGTTGAGCTAGCTTCTCCAAAATTGAACTGCATTCAGGATACCACCAGATCAAAGTTTGTAACGAAGTTGTACACAAGACAATGTTTCAGTGTCACTACGGGCATTATGAGTTCTTGGTAATGCCCTTTGGTTTAAAAAATGTCTTACCAACTTTTCAATTATGTATGAACCATATATTTATTCAACAGTTAAGGAAATTTTTTCTTGTCTTTTTTACAACATTTTGGTTTATAGAAAATATTGGGAGGATCATCTAAGACACTTAGAGGAAGTGTTCTGAATCTTAGAGAAACAATCCTTTTATGCCAAAGAATCTAAGTGTGAGTTTGGGTTATAGGAAATTTTATATACAGACTTCAAGATCAACAAACATGGAGTAAGTGTTGATGTGATAAGATCAAAGTCATTCAAGAATGACCTAGATCCAACAATTTGAAATAGTTGAGGGGATTTTTTGGACTATGCAGCTACAAATGGAGATTCGTAAGTGGATTTTCATAGTTGGCATCCCCCTTAACAATTCTCACCAAGAAAGGATAATTTATATGGACAAAATCAGATCAACAAGGTTTTGATAAGCTTAAGGAGATAATGAGTTCATTCCCCATCTTAGCAAATCAGATTTTTTCACTCTCGTTTGTTTTAGAATGTGATGTATTTGGGGAGGGAATAGGTATTGTTCTGATGCAAAATAAACACCCTTTAGATTTTGAGAGTAGAAAGCTTAAGGAGGCCGAACTTAAATTATCTATTTATGGTAATTAAATTGTATCCATAATGCATACCCTAACCAAATTCATACAATATCTAGTTTGCAACAAGTTTGTGGTTAAAACTGATCATAGTAGCTTAAAGTATTTCTTTAATCAATGAGAATTGAATGATAGACGCAAAATTCAGCCTCATGATTTTGATATCGAGTATGTAAAATGAAAAAATAATATAGTACCAGATGCTTTATCTCATAAAAATCATTTGCATTCTATTTTTAATATAACCACTGATTGGAAAATATTAATTACAGCTGAATATGTAAAAAAACCATTTTTTAGTGAAATCTTGGAGGGCAAGGTACAGGACGACAGGTTCAAAACAATGAATGAGTTCATTATCTACAAGGGTTGAGTATATCTTACACCTTAATAAAAAATGAAGGAAAAATATTAAAGGCATGTCATGACACTCCATTGGTTGGACACCTAAGATTCTACAAATCATATAAACAGATAAGAGAGCAAGACGGATTTGATGCAACATATAAAGGAATGTAAGGAATGTCCACTAGTATAATTTGACAAATATGTGACTACGTGACTTAAAATTTTAGTCATGTGACCAAAACTTTTAGTCATGTGACTAAAAATGAGTAAATTATACCAATGTTTTACAATTCACAAGTACAAATGACTAGATAAATGACTAATTTGGTCATCGGGTAAACTCACAACTAAATAATTGGTAAGATGACTAAATAAATGACTAAATAATGACTAACTAAATAATTATTAGTCCTCTATTCTTATTTCTTTCAAATTTGATCAAAATCCATAGAGCTTAAGCCACCCTATGTGACCCATACCTAAGCGGCCTATTTGGCCACCTAGATTGCTTGGTGCACCAAAATACCTATTTCATGTAAGATATTGCCTCTCAATGCAGTCTTAAGGCCTTTACATATTTTATAAAAAAATTTAATTTTTACTTCTTTAACTTAATTTTATTACTCATTATGTTAATGAGCTATTAATATTTATTCTAGAAGCAATTAGATTCAATTTACATGGATTGTAGAAACATATTTTAATCACATAACTCAAAATCAATGCTAAAACAAAAGAATGAGAAGGAAAAACTAGCTTCTATTATTGAATACAATGCAAAGTCTTATATAAATACTCTACACAAACTACAAAGTGAACTCCAAGGTGAAACAACCTATAATTGAGCTTGCACTGATGGTCCAACCTTGTTTTCTCCTCTGAATTTGCAAAATATCTCATGGGTCAAACTCAATCAAAATTTCTCTAAATAGTGGTCTAACTGGAAGATACAAGTAGTTTAACAAATTCAAAAGGCTCCTTGACTGAGGTCAAACCCAAAAGGACTCTTTAGCTAATGCTAAAATCCAATAAAAGCCCTCAAAACTCTCCTTTTCCTCCAAAACAATTGTCAATCTCCTTCAAACCTCCAAATCATTGATTACATAAAATTTTCAAGCACATACAATTATTTTTTTTAAAAAAATATTATTTATTAAAAGGTCTATATGACACCATTTAGCAAATAATTTACATTTTTGGCTAATGCAAAAATAAAAGAAAATATAAATACAATACCCAATGAGGCAAGAAATAAACCAAAGGCAAAAAATTTTTTGGTCAATGTTATACATTGACTGTGGACTCATTTATTTGATCATTCCATTTTGTTGAGGGTTTGGTTAACCCATGAATATTTTTCCTACACTACTATATAAGAGACTAGTTTAAGACAAACTTTTAAGACTTAAACACTGAAATTATTATTTTAATATTTTAAATAAAAAATTAAAATTATCTTAATTAAGACAAAATAAAATGCATTTTTCAATAGAGTGAAAGTCACAAAGTAAATTTTTAACATAAAAGAAACATCCATTTTTCAATAGATTACAAGCGCATAGGAGTGGCGAGAAGTTTTTGCCATGTCTTTGTTAATTCATGTATTTCAATTTTTCTATCCATCAATTTGTAAAGTTTCGTTACTCAACCCAGGTAACACCAAACATCCTTCTGCATTTTCATTCTTTTAATTTCTTCAAGCCAAGAATCAATCAAAGATTCAAGACCTAGAGTGATCCACAAAAATCAAGTTTTATTGAAAAAGTGCACCTGTAATTCTGAGAATATAAAGCTTGTAAACCTAGGGCATATGCAAATTGTTTTCATGATCATTAATTGGTAAATTCTTCTCATTAACTATGAAAAACAATGTATATAAGTAATAACTTGAAAGTTATTTGATCATTATTTGAACTATATATGAAAAATACCATGTAGGTTCTACATGCCATTTTGAAGGCTTATAGCCTTCTTTGTTTTATAATGCTGGTGTGAGCACTGTGGGTTCAGACTTATTGTGGTTTCATAAAAATTAACAAGTGGTGGCAGTAGTTATTTCATGTTTGATATGATTTTGATTTGTTCTGGTATCATTATTTTAGCCGAGAAATAATGACAACACCGGATTTTAATTCTTCAAGTTATAAATGAATTTATAATAATTTACAATTTTTAATAGTATCAAAATATGGAAGAAATGAGCTTGACTACTATGTTATTTTCTGAGGATTCTAATATAGAACTGATGTACAACATTTTTAGTAGGCTTCCTTCAAACAATTCATATTAGTGTTTCAAGGATGGCTTAAGTTAGATATTACTTTCTCATGATTTGCTAATTCATCGTGATATTTAAGGAATGACCAAGGTTTCTATATCTATGCTTGTTTTACTTAATATCTGGGCACACATTTTCCCTCTTTTTACCCACATAAATTTTTAAGGTTAAATATTTCTGGGATTGTATGCTCTAAAAAAATGATATATTTGTAGTGAATTGCAAATTGCTTGTTGTGCTGCTACTATTGGTACAAGAACAGATTAGGGGATCAATCATATTTTTCTCTACCCACTTCCCTCAATTTGGCTTAAGGTGGCTGAGGTGTTTGGCCCATGCTTTAAAAATGGCTTATTGTGAAGAGTGTCAAATTTGATACCATGATGACACAATTGGTAGAAGAACAAATTGTAGGGGATCAAAATGAGCTTTTTCTCTACTCACTTCCCTTTATTTGGCTAAGATGTGTGAAGTGTTTGGTCTACTTCCCATTTTCCTGCTAGATGCTCAAGCACTATAACCTTTGTTCATTAATTGTCACAATAGAGCTTCTTGCACAAGTTGCAAACAATTGTGAATGTTGGAACTAAAATGTTTTGATAATAATTCAGGATCAATGAGCTTTTGCTCTTGTAGTGCCTCCGATTATTATTACTAAATTATTTGCATGATGAGATACTTTGATGACCTTACTTTGGTTTTTTATTACCAGTATCATAGTTGTTAGATGCTAGAAGATGTTGTTATTCAATTTGATCATATCTGCATGAGGATGCTAGTGATGGGACATGATGCTTGGTTTATTTTGTATTCAGACTTGGACTGCGGAGTATATTTATATTCGATGGATGTTATTGGACTCTTTATTATGGAACTTTTATGATGTGGATATCTATCTTTTACTTTCAGTAGATATATGCTCAGATGGTTGTAAATGATTATTTAAATACTTTAATTTAAATGCCTTATCATGTGATTTTATATATATTATTATGTCGTATTGCACCACCGCTATGCATTTTTCTTGTTGGTGCCAGTACGAAGTGAGATAGAGTCATAGTCACTTGCTTGCGAGATCTACACGATGTCTCATTCTCCTTCAACGTGAATGTGTGTTTGCTTGTGCTTCAGTTATTCATATGTTGAGCATCTACACTTGATGTTTGCTTGTTTACTAAATAGGTACCAGGTACATTCATCTTGAGTACATGATTCGAGTGTGTACCTATATCCCCGACAGTGGCACTAGGAGATAGTGACCTTGACCATTCATGTTGAGCCAATGTCATCCTTGTATGGGCAACTTATCTGTAATAATGTTATTATTATTAACCCTTTGGTTATTGTGGTAAACCTGGATTCATAATGCATTATGTGATTTGATTAGTGAGTGTGTCTGTGCATTTAGGGTTCTACATTTGTCACGGAAATTGTTAATTAATGTTGATTTAATTGTATTTTGGGGAATTTTAACGATTTGTTTTATTTTAATTATTTTTTTGGCTAATTTGCCTTAGTTAAATTTTAAATGCCTGGAATTGTTTTATTTAATTTTGGGAAAGCGCCAATTATTTTATTTAGTGGCTTAATATTCTAATTTATAAGCCACTTTCTCAAAAGTACTTATATTAGGCAAAAAGTGAGATTTGGACTTCACTTCTCATTTTATGTTTTTGAAAGTTGAGTTTGCTCCAAAAACCCTCTTTGGAGAATTTGTTTTTTTGCTCATTGTGGGAGATTGGCTCGTTGGATCATTACGAGGATAGGCTCATTAGATTCTTAGCGGGGATCTCCATCTTCTTTGTGATTTTCAACTTGATTAAAGTCTTCTCCATTTTCTTCTCTTCATTCAGCAATTGGAGTGAGGTAGGGCTTTCTCATTTTTATTGTTGTACTTTGTTTTGCCAAATTATTTCGATTGCTAAATGGTTGGGGGTTGAGAAATAGTGTTCATCTCCATTTTTATGCATTTCCATGCCCTGGTTGGGCGAGCATGAGTAATTATAAATTTTTCGTGTTTCAGAAATTAAAAATTTTACCTAGTTATGCTGCCAAATTTTGTATGTGTGCCCGGAACTTGAATTTTATTTGATTTTTGGGAGTTTGTGCATGTTTTATAAGTGGGTTATTAATTTTGTTGAATTCTGGAATATTATAATTTTGGGTGTTTTGGGTGTCGCCTCATTTTGCATGTTGCCCAACATTTATTTGTCGCCATGTTGGCTTGATTTTAATTATGTTTTTAGTAGCCTCTTCTACAAGGAGTAGGATCATGGAGTTGGAATGGATAGAGGACATTCCAAGTATTTTATATCCCGATCTGAAAGTGCTCTGTCAAGATTAATTAGTGGATTTTGCCTTTTGTCAGAATCTGTTATTCCTTTTGGTTTCAACTCGGTCATGTTTCCCAAGTGTGTTATGTTCTTATCATCTTGTTGCTTTTTTTGGATCTAGCCCCTTACATACTATTTCATTATTTACATGGTGCTGGTTGTGTCCACCCACATGCACGTGAGCGTGCTTATGGCAGGATCTTGTGATACCCAAACTCCTAGATATAGGCCAGTTGAGTATTTGTTCATTGGGGGTTGGGTTGGGAAATTGCATTGTGTTGTGGCACTCATCATATGGAGAGAAAGGATATTTACAGGTAGACATGTGGAGTGGCTTCTCACGGTTATCCCAACCCAGAAGTGGCTGACAAGGTAACGTGAAGAGGTTTAATAAAGTGATAATCAAATAACACAAGGGTAATACAACTTAATGAAATATAATAGAAAACATGTACGGTATCCAAGCATCCTACGCGAGCCGGTGTGAGGATGTAGTGTCTGTACGGTAGCCGAGTGTCCGGCACGAGCCAGTGCGAGGGTGTTGTGTATGTACGGTAGCCAGTCTCCTACGTGAGCTAGTGTGAGGACACGATATGAGGCCTCTCGAGGGAGTTGAGTTACCATACCACATACCACTTGGGCTAGTATGATCCAAGTGATGATACTCCACTAGAGTCCCTACATAGTATCCTATAGTGTGTTCTGAGTAGTGACCTGGAATACTACATTTACATTCATGATCGTATGTGTACCTTGAGTCATGTATTGGTTGGCATGTGTGTGTGTGTGTGTGTGTGTGTGTGTCTTATGTGACTGTGGTCAGGTCATTATCTCCATGAGAACAGCGGGGTGGGCCTACGATTTCCACGTGGTTGGGAGGCATTGCTAACCTATACCACTACTGGGGATCAAAGTACAGAGTTGGTCTCCCTCTAGTTACAAGATTGGATCTTGATGCTCGCTCACTTCTTTAGGTTAATGATTTATGTAGTTAATTTATATCTATGTGTTTGTACTTGATGTATATGATCTAGATGCTTATACTCTTTCAGTAATGTTGTAATTATGCTTTTGGTGCTATCGAGTGTCTACCTCCTTGATTTGCCCATTTTCGGCAATCCTCGGTGCGGAGTTTACTTTCTTATTTTGCTTATTTTTCCCTTTCTCTCTTTCTTCCCTTTGGCCAGAGATGCAGATTCTCGTATGAGTACCTATATGTTGTCGTATGAGTTACAGTAGGTTCTTGTATGGCTTATAGTATGGTCTTGTATGAGACCTTGCTGCTCGTATTGGGATTTTTCCTTTTATCACATGGCTTTTAGTAGATTATCATACATTATCCTATGTATACTTGTAACACCCCAAAATTGGCACCTAACAACCTAATCAATTTTGGTGCATTTTCTCATCTTCGAAGTCCTATTGTATTAGGCAAATTCTTCTCCTAATTGACTTTAATCGACTGAGTTTCAAATGCAGAAAACCCAAATTTGCATAAATCTGACATTACATTTAAATTCCTAAATCTCAAATGATTATTAGCTAAAATCCCCATGATTAATTGATTTAATCCTAAAGTCTTAAGTGCTTTTAATTAAATCAAATCCACCCTCTTTGGCTAATATACATAAAAGGAATTGAAAGGTTATTTAATTAATTGAATGAATTATCCTCAAAAGGGATTTCCATAATTCCATATGAAAAGACA
>MU223849.1:344515-355233 GCA_018584345.1 Thuja plicata
TGTCTTCTCTACCTGGTCATGCACTTCAGTGGGGGTTCCAGCAGTCTCTTCTGACAGAGTTTTCAGCTACATGCTTCAGAGATGTTTCTTGCTCTATTCTTGTTCCTTTCTCTGGGACATCTTTTCCCTAGATTGGACGCTTAGTTTCTTTCATCTAGTTTCTTTCTTGTTTTGGGTACCTGATCAGGCCTTGTTGCTGGGACCCATCTTTCCTACTTTCTGCAGTAGTTTAACTGTTTTGCTTCTCCCTAAGTTACACTTAAGGGGGGGTGTTAGAGTAATCATTAGTTTGCTTATTAATTAAATTATGTTGATTTAATTTGTTAAGTTATTACTCTATGCTTAAGTTATACTTAGGCAGCTTATATTTCTTTAGAGTTTTCCCTTTAGGGTTTCGGTATCCTTTTATAAGGATTCACCGCTTTCATTTCATTATCGAGATTGTAATCTATTCATTATTGTTGATAATACAGAAGCTTTTTCTGTCAACATGGATTTCATGTCTCTGGCCTTTTGGCCGCCATAGCTTCTTCTCTCTTCTGTCTTGTAACTGTCATGCATGCAGGTGATCTTGGGAGATTAGCTTTCAGACTAATCTTTACATTAATTATTTAACAAGACCTCGTTAATGACATTAAGTAATAATTTCACACCTAGAGGGTTGTTGCCAAGTTACTAATGTTGTGAGATTATAGGTGAAGTTGTGAAGATGATAAGCCCAAATAAGCTATTATGGAGATTTATTTAACACGTCACCAAACTCTATTATAGAATGAATAAATTATATTATAATAACTATATTAGTGTTAGTTTAAATGGTAGATAAGGATGTCTTTCCTAGAGGGGAAAACTTAGTAAAACAGATTCGAATACCCCTTAGGGTTCTCCTCCTTACTCATGACACGATTAGGTCAAGAACCTATCTAGTGTTTTTTTTTTAATAATTAAACCTAGGTGGTTAACAAATGGGTTGAGGGATGTTGACGTGTGGTCATGATTCCCGTTGACCCTTATCACAACTCTGCCACTAGCGTAACCTAGCCCACTAACCTGGCTAACATTGTAATTAGTTAGCAAACTTAGAAAAATATATTGCATTTAATGTTATTAAAAAAAGTTGTTATGTTTTTGGACGCAAATTTTGGGCATGACACATTCTTGTATTTGGCATATTAGACCAAACCCAGGGCCTCTTTGATAGAATTTACATTATGTGCCTAATGCAGAAGAGGATGATAAACTTGCTTCCTTGTATGGAATGGAGAGGAAAAATCATTATCTTGAACCTTTATAGGGAATTGTTAATGCTACTTAAAGTCCTCAAATTTTTGCGCGGTGACAAAAAACTGAAGTGTTCCAATAGAGGTAAAAATTACTACTTGGTTGCATTAAAATAAGGGTTCATAGGTTTTTCATGTGTGAGAATGCATTTGATGTATTGGTGTAGGAGCACCAAGAGCCCTTTGACGCTGCCATGACCATTTTTGGTCAATCATTGTAATAAGGCCATGATGAGGCCATTTATTTTATTTTAAAGGTAAAATAAGGTCATTACATACATTAGATCAAAGGTATAAGGTCATTGTGTCATTTTGTAGCCTATAAGTCAACTAGGCCCTAAGTAGGTCAACATTGGTCAACACTGCCAGAGGTGGTAAAAAGTGATAAAAATGAGTTAATTCATGGTTTTATGTCATATTTAACATTTTTTAGAGGTGCTAGGTTGATATGGCGTCATTTCATTAAAATTTGCAAAAGTTGTCAAAATTCCTCAAAACTTTCTATGAACAACTTTGCAATTTTGTACAAAAACGTGTCATTAGTTTCCCAAATGACCAAGGGTTTCAAGGTTGGTTAAATTAGTTGAAAAAGGTTTGGAATGATCCAATAAATCCTCTTTGGGTCAAGGATGGACCAACATGTTGAATGATTGTGTTGGAAGGAGAAAAAAAAAAACTAATAAAAATCCTGATTTGTGTAACGTTTTTTGTTGATCAACAATTTGTATTGGCTTGTCATTGATTGATCATGGTCCCAAACCTGCAAGGAATTCAAGGGGGGTCAATTTAATTCATTCTAGAATGATGTTGTTGTTCTGTCAGGAGATGCGGCTACTGTTCCTGTCTGGATGGCTGAGGTTGTCTCTGTTTCTATTGTCCTGAAAGTTGGTGTTGTGGTTTCTGGTGCCCAGTTTCCTTCGGGGAGGGCTGATGTCCCTGTCCCTGCCACGATTGCTGGGATGGACAGCCCTACCTCTCAGGTTGTGGGTTTCTCTGCTAAATCTTTGTCTTGACAGAATGACGCGTTGTTGATGGAGGAAGGATGGAAAACTGTCAAAAGAAAGAAATTAAAGTCTCCCAAGCTTTCCTTTGATATGAGTTTAAGGTCACATAAGGGTGTGACTAAATGATTATCTTGCTGCCCTTTTTTTGTTGACTGTTGTTTTGGTCTCGGTTTCTTTTTTGTGGGAGCATATACTTGTTCCCTTTGGTGTGCTTGGTGTTGTTTCACTGCAGTATTTTGGATCTCTTAAAGCTCTATCTTTCAATTTTTTGTTGTAAAAGGTTTCGGGTCCTTTCAAAACCTGTTTTTAGTTAATCAAAACTTTTTCTATGCTATATGGAGGGATTATTAATCAGATTTCTCAAAACAACCATAAAACCCTCTTTAACAAGGGTTTTGAAAACAAATTGAATAATTTATCATATGAACCACCATTCAAAAAATCTGCAAGTCGTCAATGGGCCCTTGGTCTACTAGTGAAGTTGAATGGCTCCAAATGAGCCCACCAGGGATCAATTCTTATTGAGTGTAAGGCTCCGACATCATATGGGATGAGGTCGGGATTGTGCCCCTAGCGAATTTGAAAGAATGGATTCCCCTCAGTCCTTGGCTCTTAGCCGAGGAGGTTTCATCCTATGGTCTCATGCTCCTGTATCGGGTATCAAAAAAATCTTTGTGGTGGCCCTCGCTAGGCTGGTTGCTCACAGGCTTCGTGACTCTGCTGGGAAGCCTTGCTCGCAAGTCTGAACCTTCATAAAATGATTTTTTTTTCAAGTCTGGTATTTAGTAGGCCTTTGAGTGCTCTTTCATTTGATTTTGGTCTTTGATTGGGAGGTTGTGTCTATTGGAAGAAACTTGATGCCCTGGCAGTGACTGATATGTATTTTCCATTGACTGTGACAAAAAAAATAGTTTGTTTTGTTAATTGCAGATATAAATGAAGGTTCCTAATGAAAAATGACGATGAATAATTTTTCAATTAATCTTAATTCCCTCTGTCCAATTGAGCTTCAAAGATTATGTGTTGATTTGATCTCCATTTGTGAGGATTGCTGCTTGACAAGCTTAAAAGTGACAGTCACAGTTTATACTGATTTATTTTATTAATTGGAATTGTTTTATTCTGAAAAGCCTATGATTCTTGTAATTTAATACATTACACCCATGTGTATGGGAATAATGTCATGGCATGTGTTAAAGGTGAACAATAAGAGTGACTTTCTAAAGGCCTTGTCGGACTGTTTTCACAATGATTGCCAAAACAGATTTTGGGTGTTGTTACCAAACAAATATGTTATGTGCCTATACATTTCAAGCTGATTTAAAGGTTTGATGTCTCTTTTATAGTGTTGGGCTCCTTTGGTAAAGGTTGGAGGATCTAGAACCCAAGTTTCATGATTCCTTGTTATGCATATAAAATGACACCATGTTATGGAAGTATTAAGCCGCAAAACTAAGTCATTATTTTGATGTTCCCTATTGTTCTAAGGAATCAAAATCAGAGTTTCTTTTGGGTCTATGATAACCCTAGGGTCTAAACCCTATGATCATAAAACCAAACCAAGTTTAGTCATTTTTGTGTGTATCAATCAATGAAGTGCCAAATAGGACATTGTGAAAAAGGGCAAGATGTGTGCATTGTTGGTTTGAGTCTTGAGCCTCTGCACCATGTATACAAGAAATAACATCCATAATTCTTAGGGTGGCATCTAGCCATCCCTGAACTGTGCTCCACATCCTGGATGTTTATAGTTCTGGCCCATGTACATGAAATGCGTTGGGAGCAAGGTTGCCCAAAAAAGATCCAAGGATGCAACTATATGTAGCATAGGTGTGGAAGGATCTCCTATTTGCATGTAATGAATTAGCCTATTGCCTAAAAAGAACTCCAAAAAATACGACCGTTTGTTGGTATTGTCTTTTCTAAAAGTTTATAATCGTGGAAAAAATGTTGAATGTTGTGTAGTATATTTCTTACATTTTCTGCATTGCATTTTCTATTAAAAATTTATTTCCGATTTCTACATAAATTTATATATTGAAAAGATTTGGCAAATGCGATTTACATTTTTGATGGACAAGTATCAACATTATTTGACATCTGCAAATGCTTAACTCATGAGATAAGTCCTGTTCTATTGTTTTGAGAAATGGTGCTAAGAAAAATAATTGATTCCTCTTGCAGATTTTGAAATATGTGAACAAAATCATGGAGACAAAAATGGTCACTGGTGAGTTAAAAAGTCTTGATGATACGAAGAATAGTAGGTCGAATGGTTACAAAAGGCATGATTTCTTTGAAGCAAGGAATAATCCAACTGATTCTTATACAAGCTCTACTTCTGAAGAGGTATAATGTCTGATGCATAATTCAAACCATATTTAGATGAAATCTCTTTTAAAATATGGTACAAAAATTATTTTGCACTAGGTATCGGCAAAAGCAAGGAGATAAGAGTACATAATATAAACAAATATCATCTGACATAGAAGTGTTTCCAAGCAAATTATAATATAATAATTATAAAATAAGTTGTGAAGAGACAATTTATATAATTAGATAATGGTTGTATAATTTTCATACCATTTATTACATGTACTAGGCAGTTCATGTAGATGGTCGAGTCCTTGCACCATGTTCATCTTTGATTAAAGGTTTGTGTCCATGGATTTGGCTATTTACATTGTCAAAACTATATTATGCCCAAATACTTGTTGAAATGCAAAACAATAGGAATGGTTGATAAGTTTTTGATAAAAAAAAGATACATGCCAAAAAGGAAAGATATGTGAACACAAGAAGGAAAATTGTTTGATCTTGGAAAACATGTCTGAAAGGCCTTTGGAGGGAACTACAACAAAATAGAAAACAAATAGGAAAAATATCACAAATGCCGCAATGGTTAGAATATGTGAAGCTTCTCTATATGTGGTCCAAGACAAAGATGTGTCTCCCATAATCAACACATCCTAATATTTTCTTCGTGGAAGATATCAAAAAAGTTGTAAGGACCAACCTGTCCTTAAAATAAAATAACAGTTTATGAGAAGTTAACAATTGCACATCTGGTCAGAATACAAGACTGTAAAATTTTGGAAACCTATCACTGCTGAAGGTTAACTTTAAATTTCATATTGATCCTTTAAGATGTATAGCTAAATCCATAAAGGCTAACTGTTAACATTATATACAGTATTCAACAAATAAATGTTTTAGGTGAATATGTCATCCACTTTACTTGTCATTATTCAATTTCTTTATAATTTTAAAAACTTCATATTGTTAAATTGGTTCGTGAATTATTACGATGGCATTTCCATTTTGAAAACATGTATGTTTCTGTGTTCCTTTCAAATTAGCTAATTGAATGCTGGAACTAGTTCCAATAACCCCTTTGAAATTTTGACACATGCTCTGAGTATAAAGTGACATGCCAAAAAAATATGAGTTAAAGAAATAGGGAAAGGAACTCTTGCACAGGAACAAGGTGTCTGAGAATGAAAACATGCACTATCAGAATATTATGTTCAACTTCTTTATTGTACTTCTTTTTCGCTCCTTTCAATTAAAGATCAATTCATTCTTAGTTGTTTAAAAGATAAAAAATGTACCGTTGTTATTCAAATGTTAGAACTGCTATGATAGTTTTATTCTCATTCCTAGTTCATATATTTAGTTCTTTAATTATTGTTATATAAATCTACTTGTTACAGTATTAATTGAGAATGGTAGATACCCTCAATGTAATTCTTCAAAATTCAAGATCGATGACCTACTTCCTAATATTGCTCTTCGTCAAGCAATTGAGCATTTTCTTGAATCCCAATTAACAATGAACAGTGGAGAGGATTTTTCTACCAAACATGCACCAGGTGACTAGCAGAATATTTCTTTCAAGTTTTTGCATACAATTTTTTCTATACATTGAGATATCAGAAAGTCTAATGTCGATTTTGATTGCAGATGGGGAATCCGCCATTCAAGAAAAAGCAGTCTCACAAGCCTTATCAAATATCAGAGGTAAACTGCAAAGATCAGAATCACCATCTGCGAGAGTTGGACATGTGGAAAAAGAATCAAATTAATAATTCTTAAATATGCAGGTAAAAGAAGATGATTTTTGTCCTAATCTTATAAGGAGTGTAAATTTGCTCCAGTGGTTTAGCTCTTTATACATGTGCTAATAAGTTGTTAAGAAACTTGCATTTGATGTATTATTTTCTTTAAAGGTATGTCCGAAGGAAATAAGTCAATTGTTGAGAATGGAGAGAGTGACAAGGTATCCAAGATTCTTCTATCTACCTCTCTAAAGGAAGAGGGTATAACTATGGAGTCCCAGACTAGCAAAGGTGTGTTTCAGTAATTGATTTCTGGGAAGCTTTCTGATAAATGATTCGGAGTGGATGAGTGGGTCAAAATATGTGATTCCCAATTTTATTTGACAACAAAGTAACTGTTCTCTTCAAAAATTGTTTGGTTTTTGTAATATGGTGTATATTTAATCTATGATATCATAGTAGTCAATATCTACCACTTTTGATTTCTGTATGCTGTTGTAACTTAAAAACAATAAACAGACTAGAGGCACATTTATTGTACTAGTTATACTAAATTAGAATTTGTTATATCTAGGTCCTATCCACACACTCTTGTTATACATGTCGTCTACCCCTCTTTCTAGTTTTAAATACTTGCTCCCAGCTATGCTGTCAACTTCCACTGGGGAGTTGAATATTGAAATGTGGCATCACAAAAGGTTGATTATGTCCTCAAATAGATAATGTTGGGACTGTCTGGTGAAGCATTTTCCATTTAGTTAGTGGGATTTTTCTGGTGTAAGTGTTTCAGTGTGCAACTTAGTCTGAGGTGGATGACCTATAATTTTTGGTAAGTGGGTTGGTACATAAATCAATCTTTTCTCCCAGCTGTGTTGTACCTAAATCAATGCCATTCTCATTAACAAGAATTTATGGAAGGTAAAATATCTCAGGGATCTTAAAATGTAGATCAAGAAGTACACATTAGGCAATTGATAATCAAGAGATATAATGTTACAGCCCTTACAAATACATTTTTATGTAACAAAATTTCTTGTCATTCAGTTTGGTCCTTACCATCTCTTTAACATCGCTCATTTCCTCAAAAACCCCTTTCCAAGTTGCACTTAAACCATAAAACATACGATTGACATGAATAAAATTTTCACCTTGTAGTTGAATCGATAGTGTTGTGGAAGGTTCCACTCGAGCAAGATAGTAAAGAACATGTATAAAGGATGCTTCATATGACATTGTCTATTTCCATATCGTCATACTAATACACCTAAAATGCAAAACTAACTGAGAAATAGTTGGGGTTGCAAGACAACCGGAAACATCTCAGCCTTGCATCCTTTTCCTTTATTTTTAGAGTTCATTGTCTATCATTCTTTAACAACTGTCATTTTTATTGATGGGTCCTTCTCAACCGTTGATTTATCAACTATATTTTTGACAAGATTATGTTTGCGGCCCATATCAACAATTACCTTAAAGATGATTTGGTGATGAAAAGCTACCTTCTAATTGATCCTCTGACAAATGATCTTTTTGAGATTGTCAAAGATGGCATTCTTCTGTGGTATGAATAGTCACGTCACATATTCAAACTTGTATTTTATTTCAATCAACAATTATAAAGGGGGGATGAAATTTATTGGCAATTAGTCCTACGTAGATATCCTAGTTTTGTTTTTCCTCAATAGTATATGTTTTTCATTGTTTAAGAATGGTGCAAATGACTTTCATATTTTTGTGGGGTCCTCTAACATTTACAACCCCCATACACATTGTCATCTTCTTGTGCTTTGTATGTTTTGATCTTTGATGTCCTACATGACTGCCCATTTACCGCTCTTACAACAGAAGTGTCTTTTCCTTCCTCTGTTCCATATGACTGACACCCATGACATTTCTCTGCAATTAGCTAGTCTTTTCACTGTTATGATGCTATAATAACACTATTTTTAACTATCTCATGACTATCCTATTCATGGTGATTGCTCCTTCTACCAATCTAGGCAAGTTACAAGTAGTTGTCCCTTCATTTTTGGAAGCTACTATCTATCAATCTGTTGTTCTAATGACATGTATGTCATTTCTCTTGTATCATGGCATCATCATTGCTTTGACGATCATTGTGACAGTCACCTCTCATGCTCTTGTACACTACTATTTATCTCATTGCTTGACACTTGACTACGTTCTTTCCATGTGTCTTTGATGCATTCTTCATGACATTGTCTTTATAACAACATCCTTGTCTTTTTTCTCTTTGATAACAATAGTGGATAGTGACACCATTGTTTTGCCTTATTGTTATCACAAACATTCTCACTATTTCTTGGACTTTGATCTTGGTTGCTGCTTTTATACAGATAACATTTCACATGTAATATGGAGTATCCATTCCATGTGAAATACTACATATGCACACTCCCGTTACCATAGGAAATTAAATTGTGCATACCAATCTTTTCACCCAGTTGTGTTGTGCCTAAATCAATGCCATTCTCATTAACAAGAATTTGTGGAAGGTAAAATATCTCAGGGATCTGAAAATGTAGATCAAGAAGTACACATTAGGCAATTGATAATCAAGAGATATAACATTTTTGATTAAGGTAACAACAGGTTTTGAAGGGGCCCCGAAACCCTGTACAAAAAGGTTACAAAAGATATACAACAAAGCACTCTTAAAAGGAACGAAACAAGACCATGGCGAGGGTTTTACAAAAGCTCCCACAACCTAGAAAAAATTAAAGTTCCAGAAAAGGAAATCTAGAACCCCAACAAGAACAAACGCTGCGAAAAAAAGAATAAAACAATTAAGTCCTGCAACCCTTAAGCTTCCAGCAGACAGCACAAATAAAAACTTCCAGCTTAGAGCCAGCTGCCAGCAAAGAAAAGCCCAAGAAAGACCTTACCCTTGCAAGATCAACACAGGGCAATCAAGATTTACATTTTAGCCCTCCCTTTTGAGATCGTGAGTTCATATCAAAAGAAGGCATGGATGATTTGACTTTCTTTCCTTCAACTGTTGTCCATCCATCCTCCACCTTCAGAGCATCATTCTGCCAAGCCAAAGAGTTACTTGCAGACATCTGAGACATAGGGCTGGCTACACCAGCATCCACAGGAGGGATAGGGACAGTGACACCACCATTCCCCAAAACCCCCGCTGGAGAAATAGTAGAAACTGCAGCACCATCAGGAAAAATAGCTGAAACAAAGACAACCTCAACAGTCCTGTCATGGACAACAGCAACATCCGGAGGGAAAGCACCACTTGTCTGAACCTCCGAAGTAGCATCAATAGCATCACTCTTTGCATGATCATTCTGAGAAGAGCCCAAACCCCCATCCAAAGATTTGCGAACCGTGTAATGGTGGTCAGCAGCCCCCAACCACCAAGAAGGTGAATTCTTCGATTTAAGCTTATCGGATAAACACCGAGCAGCAAGATGACCAGTCATGTGGCACTTCCTGCATCTGAACGGGATTCCCTCATAATCTAAATTTTGAATCCAAGAACCCACATGGGAGTCCAGAGTAATCTTCTCAAGAAGGCCCTTAGAGATATCAACCTCCACTAAAATACAAGCATAGGTCGGATGAAACACATCAGAGGTAACCAAGTCAACCATCTGGAAATCCCCAATGGCCTCCCCTATCTCTTCCAGAACAGAATCCAGCCACAAATGAAGGGGAAGATTCAGAAGCCTCACCTATAATGGAATTTTATTAAAAGTCTCAGTGAGAGGATCAAAATCCTGATGCCAAGGTTTGGCCATCAAAGGAAAACGCTCCTCCCAAGAGAAACAACTATCACACAAGATAGTTTTCCTATCTTCAGCATTTTCAAACTTAGCTATAAAAAAACCCCTTGCCACAGGGTATATTTGAACGGTATCCGATAGGATGGGTTCCCAATGCTTAAAAATCCAAGCATGCAAGTTCGATAGAGAGGGCCAATAACCCCTAAATCTAAAGATTGCAGCATTATCTGAAAAATCCTCAGTATTTTTCACAATCTCAACAACTGTATCAGAAGCCAATGGAGAAAATGACACTGATGAATGGTTAAAAGCCTTCCCTGCCACACCTAGAGGGATCGCTATTGATTGGTACACAAATCTGGAGGCTGCTCAGAAAACCACATGGAAAGACCTCTGTACTGCATTCGAGGAGGAATTCAGACTGCTACGGGATGACGATGAGATAGTCATAGAAATCTATAATACTAGACAAGGCAAAAACGAGTCAGTTTGGGGCTATACCAGGAAATTAAAGGAGCTGATAGGGAAATTAGATAACAAACCTGCTGACGGATTGAAAAAACGATGGTTCATTGAAGGGTTAACCCCATCCCTAAAGCGGAAAATGAAGATAGTACC
>MU223849.1:366574-379565 GCA_018584345.1 Thuja plicata
TGAGTGAAGTTGGAAGTGATGTAAATTAAGGAGAAGGGATCAATTGAATATACATTGAAAAGCTAAGTCCCGTCATCATCATAGCAAGACTCCGATGTCCTTGAATGAACAACGTAAGCCCGCCGACATGATTACCAGCAAATCACATCATTATAACTGAGTTAGGATCCACAGGTGTAAAGAACCTTGGAGTATTTCCTCATGTCCTTCACGAGTAACTACTTTTCAAGAGAGGGTTGAGTGTTTGATATCCTGTATCAAGTGTTTAATCCTATATGTTATGTAGTGGTACAAAACTAACATCAACACACAGGTGGTTGTTGATCAGAGAGGAGGGCTGATTCCAGCCAATAGGGTGGAACCGTATAAACCAGCCATGACATACTGGTTACACTTAGATACTTTCGGGACAGGAGGAGGAGAACCCAGGACAAAGAAACCGAGACAGGTACACCAACCAGTGCATAGTGAAGGATCAAGCCAGGAGGAGGTTGGCTATGAGGTGGGTAATGATAGTTCAGAAGATGAGGATACCTCCTCAGACTCAACAGACAAGGAAATCAGATTCGGCCACTTAAAGGGCACACCGAGAGATGTCACATTTTTACCTCAGGGGGAGGGCCCACTGCCAGGAAGTATACCCTAGTATGCAGAGATCCAAACCATTCCAAGTACAGAAGGAGGCCGTACTATTCCAAGTACGAAAGAAAACTGTACCATGCCAAGTACGGAAGGAGGCCGTACCATTCCGAGTACGGAAGGAGTGGACAGCCATGGAGAGATAGGGAATCCAAGCACTGAAGAAGAGAGAAGCGGACAGAGGATCCCTAAATGGGGAGCCACTAGACTCACCTTGTCGGTAGTAGCCAATCTCATTCCTCCAGACCAGCAGGCACGTACTAAGGTCATAGACCTAAGGGGGCAGCAAATAGGAGGGCACAAGATTAGAGTCCACACACCCCAGGGGATAGAAGTGGCACAACGAGTGGCCTTGGTGGTACAGGCTATGGAGAACAAAAGAAACATACAGAATGAGCTTGGAGAAGACACGGTATTAGAAGAAGCAGATAGACTGCTGGAGGAAGTCGGGATGGCATCGCCACCCTCGCCACCACCACCCTCACCACCACCAAGGGAAACCGAAGGAGAAAACACAATGGGAATAAAGCACACCATGACAGAGCAAGGTACAGAAAGGATCTCATTGGAGGATAAAGCAACAAGGCTGCTCAAAGAGTTGCAAGAGATGGAACATACCATGAAGGACATCATCCAGGAAGCTAAAAATCAGAACATGGAAGTAATAGTCAGGGCTGCAGAATCCTTAGCAATATTCATGAAAATATGCACCTCGGGATACATGGATATTGAATCATGTTTAATAGAAAGTACTAGTATACATGGTATGATTATTCATTAAATGGTACTAGCTCAATGGAAGAGCACCTGCTTTACAAGTATGAGGATGGTGGTCTGATTCCATCATGCCCTGATATGACTAAATACATGACTAAATTAACGACTAAAGTAATGACTAAATTAAAGACTAAATATATGACTAAAGCAATGACTGGATATATGACTAAATAAATCACTACCGTGACTAAATCAATAACCAAATTAATGACTAATCAAGTAAATAAATAAATGACTAAAATAGTTTAGTCATAAATTTAATCGCGTTATAAATGACTGCAAATAAACTACTAATAGTCACGTGACTAAGTTTAGCCGATTATATGCAATTTTTAGTAGTTTATTTAGTCACATATTGTTGTTTTTGTATTAGTGGTCAACAAAACAAAGTTGAGCATGTCTTTCCAGCAAGGTTACTACAACCTCTACCTATTCCCAACCAAAAATGGGAAAGCATATCTATGAATTTTATTACCGTTTTGCCAAAGGCCCAAGGCAAGGATTGTTTGCACGTGGTTTTAGATAGACTCACCAAGTATGCACACTTCTAAGCTATATCAACAGACTTAAAGACACCTCGAGTGGATGATCTTTTCTTTAGGGAGGGCTTTAAGCTACATGGGTTGCCGAAAACAATTATGAGCGACAGGGACAACAAATTTCTCAGCCTATTTTGGCAAGAGTTATTTTGCTTGACAAATATGGAGTTGACACCCAAAACCAGTTTTCATCCACAAACAGGTCAACAAACATAGATAGTGAACAAGTGGATTGAAGGTTATCTACGAAACTACATAACAGGTCGACAAACATCTTGGGTCAGATGGCTACATCTTGGGGAATACTGCTACAATACAACTGATCATATGTCAATTGGGATACCCCCTTTAAAGCATTGTACGACTATGATGCTTCCTTTGTAGATCAGATTCTTACATATAGTAGAGTACCTAGTGCTACAAATTTGATTCAACATAGCAAGGATATTCTTGAAGCCCTCAAAGAGAACTTGTAACAATCTCAAAGTCAACAGAAGATGTATGTAAATAGACATTGAACAGAAAGAGCATTTGAAGAGGGTGATTTGGTGTTTCGAAGGTTACAACCTTTTAGACAATCGTCTATGAAGGAAAGCAGAAAAGAGAAGCTTAAACCATGTTTTTATGGTCCTTATTGGGTGATTGAAAAGGTGGGACGAGTTGCTTATGAGTTAGAATTACCACCCGACAGTAGGATTCACAATACTTTCCATGTTTCATGCTTAAAGAAAGCTCTAGGACAACAAATCAACCCATCCAAGGAGTTCCCTCCGCTGGGCTATGAAGGAAAATTGATCCTTGAACCTAAATTTGTTATGGGTGAAAGGGAGAAAGGATTATGTAATAAAGCTATTCCAGAATACTTAATCAAGGGGAAGGGCCTATTACCAGAAGATGCAACCTTGGAAGGAATTGAAATCTTCAAAGACCCTAACTTGAAATTACTTGAGGTCAAGCAATTAGGGGGCGGGAGGGTTGGAATGAACCCATAAAGTTGAGGTCACCTGACCTAGACAATAGTCTTGGCTGCCAACTGTGAAGTTTTGTCTCATTCCAAAAAATCAAGAAAGGAATCAAATTTTGGTCTTGAAGTTTCTACTAAGAACCACCGACTTCTTAAAGAATCTCAATTTTGTCTTGTAGTGACAACTATCTCCTAGAAGGAAATTAGATTTGTTTTGTATTGTAGTGACAAATGTCTCCTAGATGGAAATTAGATTTTTGTTTTGTTTTATTTAATTTTTGTATCTTTTACCGACTTCTAGAAGGGGCCAAATCATATTGTTTACATGCCTTGCACGAAAAGTTAACAAACCCTTCTACCAACTTCTAGAAAGGGAGCAAATCAGATTGTTTACTTGCCTTGCATTAATGAGCCATTCCAAGTAGGTATATATAGAAGACTAAACTATGTTTTTGTGTTATGTTGAATACTTCATTTGTTGTTATGCACGAATGGTGAAGGGATGGAACCCTCACAAATCACCTTTGCTCTGTCATGTATTGTGCAAACTCTATTTTTAGGTCTGCAATATCTATAGTTTGAAATTTTGTTAAAGGTTCCTATATACTATAAGCAAGCGACTGTTGTTCAAAGATTTTGTACCATTTTTTATGAATAAGTCATAATTCCAGAACTTGGAGCTTCAAGTAAAAGTTGTGTAAGCATGATTAAATATATGAATGATCTATAAGAAAATTGGAATTCATTTTCTCTTCTTGAATTTGTATTGTGTAAGCAATCTGTTGTTGAATTTTAATAGTTTAAGGAAATAGAAGATTCGTATCATACAAACCTAAAGGTCTTTACAAGTAACCAACTCAACCTCCACTTAATGGATATGACCCATACTCCCACATCCCTAGTGTGTTTCCCTGCCCATTTCTAATAAGGTTGCTCTATCATCTGATAAATAATTATTAGTTCTAACTCCTTGGTGGATTGTCAAGAATCAAATAAATCACACTGCAGATAAAAAAAAATCTGCAAGATACGGACCCAAGGCAACACAACCTGTTATAAAACTTAATATTTCAATATTAAACAATGGAGACAAAGTCTCCTTAAATAGACAAGTACTAGATGATGTTTCTAAACAAAACAATTGTGAAGTGAAGATAGAAAATGAAACTTCCTAAAGCAACTAAGATGCCCATTAAAGAAACATTACATTATTATTCTAATACCCTCCCTTAATGGCCATCGTACTAATTACAAAAAAAACTATAGAAGGCTACCCCCTTCTCTTCAAAAGACTCTGCGACATGAGCCTACTACTAAGACCCTCCCCAAATCTACAAAACTTTTGGAAATGACCAATAGTACTAGAATTCATCTAACCTGATGTTGGGTAACAAACTTATCACTCTACTTGATGAAAATGCCTCCCCGCGCATCCTCCCTGTCTCCTGCATGCCCTTCCTCTAGCGCCGCGGTGAAGGGTTTGGCGCAGGGCGGGGCCTCTGAGCGCCTCGTTGGGCTGTTGTTGGGGCAGACCCCTTTGGCGTCACCCTCCTCTGGCCTTGCGCCTGATGTTATGGTGGAGTGTGTTGTTGCTGAGTCTGGGGTGTGTGCTACAGTTGGCACCTCTTCTTTGGGGGTTGTTGGTCTTGCTACTAAGGCTTCTGCGGGTTTGGTAGGGTCTTTTGCTGATGTTGTCTCCAAGACAGTTGTGGCTGGGAAGGGACATAGGGTTTCCACCGATAATGGGGCTTCCACTGCCCCCATTCATGTCTGTGAGTCTTTATCTGTCAAGCTTTCCTCTATTGCTGATAAGGATTTGAAGAACAGTAATGAAGTATTTAAATCTCATGGACTGATTTGCCGGTTTCGGGGTTTTTGGCCTAGCCTTCCCCAACTGCATGACTAGATTTCTCGAAGATGGGAACCAAAATTATCAGGTACCGTCAACATCTACCCAATGGCAAAAGGGTTTTTCATTGCTAAGTTTGATAATGTTGAGGATAGAGCTACGATCATGTGTGATTATTTGTTTTGCTAGGAGGATGAAAAATATTTGCTTATGGTAAAGTCGTGGCACCCTGATTTCAATCCTTCCACAGAAGTCTTCAGTACTATCCCTATATGGGTCAGGCTCCCCAATCTGCATCTTCATCTATGGCATGACTCCGTCCTAGAGGAAGTGGGTGGGGCTTTGAGGGACTTTTTATTGATTGATAACGAGTCTGACAATATGTATCATTCTACTTTTGCACGCATCTTGGTAGAAATTGATACCTCGAAGGGCCTTCCAATTGAAATTAAAATTGAATCATCCTTGGGATCTTGGATCCAGCAACTTGACTTCGAAGGTATTCCTTTTAGATGTCGTAAATGTTATAAGACTGGTCATATCTCATCCTAATGTAGCTTTATTACCAAAAAGAAGAAAGCTTCTCCTTGGTGGAAGGGTGCTTCTACCCAACACTACACTGTCTGGAAAAGCTCCTCTCACTCTGAGATGGAGGTTGTTCCTGATATTGGCAATCCTCTGCTTGTTGGTGAGGTCGGTTTAGGTCCTGATTGTAATGCTCCTGCAGGTTCTGATGGGGTTACTGGCTCTGTTCCTGTCCCGGTTGCTGGACCTAAACCTACTCTTTCTTTGTTGCTTGATACCAATTTTTCTGTTGGTGATTTGGTGGGTGTTGGCTCTGCTGGAACTGATGATATTTCAATAGTTGTTGGAGCTGACCTTACAATTCCATTTCTTGATCGCCCTCTGGCTGGGTCAAATGTTGGCCCTACGCTGGCTGTTTCTATGGGAGATTCAACCCCACTTTTGGCTGCTGGATCTCAAGCTCTGAAATCGTTGTGCTGGCAGGATAAGGCTGCTAGTGTTGAAGATGGTTGGATTACAGTTAAAGGCAAACATTCTAAGAAATCCTCTCTGTCTTTTGACATGACCCTGCAATCCCATATGAAGGGGATAAAACGATAGTTCTTTTATCTTTTGTTGCAGTTATCCAAAGATTTATTGTATGCAGCAGTCTGAGTGTTTCTTTGGTTGAGCTCTTTTGCGTGGTTTTTTGGGGTTGGTGGCCTCTTGTTTGGGCTGTTATGTTGTGTATGGTGCAATCCTATTGCTATATCTTAAGTTTTCTCGTTGTATAGGGTTTCGGATCCCTTCAAAGCCTATTTTTACCTATAATCAAAACAAATTTATCACTCTGAGATCAGTTGTTGAAACTGACAAAAACTTAAAACCACAATTTTGTGGAAAAATGACAAACCTTCTAGACACGATTTTGTCAAAACCGCAAAAAAAATGTTTGTAGATGTTCGCCCTAGCAACTCTTGGTGCGACCTAAAACAGACTACAAGAAACCATAATTTTTGTGGAGAAAATCACCAAACTCTAAAACTGAAGTTTACAAAGCATCATTTTTTTTTGGAAAAAAAGGGTAAAAGCCCTAAAACAAGAACACCTGGCATACTTTTTTGTGGGAAAAAAATAGAAAACCCTCCAACAAGAACCTGTGATTTTTTAAGACAAAATCATGCAAACCCCATAAACAATTTTTTAGGAAATTTTGAAAAAACCAAACTCGGTCCAAACGCAAGACAAATATCTGAGACAGATCATAATACAAAACTTCATTTTTTAGGAAAAACAGTAAAACCTTTTTACAAAAGGTTTTTTTGAGGCAAAAAATTGCAAAAAACTCAATAATTTTTTAAGGAGAAAAATTTTAAGGAAAAAATTATGAAAAACCCATCCAGAAA
The DNA here is from genome assembly GCA_018584345.1 of Thuja plicata. Lineage (NCBI taxonomy): Eukaryota > Viridiplantae > Streptophyta > Pinopsida > Cupressales > Cupressaceae > Thuja > Thuja plicata. Next base: position 373,253 of record MU223849.1, read on the forward strand.
TTTTTGGAAGGAGAAAATTTATTAAAAATCCCACCAATAAGTTTTTAAGGGACAATATTATAAACCCATAATATAATTTTTAGGACAAAATATTAAAACCCAACAAGATTTTTTAAAGGGAAAAAATTATTAAAACTGGTCCACTAATTTTTTAAGGCCAAAAATTAGAAAACCCAAGAGACCACACCCATCATAGAAACCTTCACGCCAAAATTCATCATGTGATAAAACAAGAAAACACTTCACGTGGAAAACAACACATGCAAGCATGTAACACACAGAAAGCACATGCAAGTAACATGCAACTCGCAGAAAGCACATGCAACTACATGCAACCCACATAACCCTGGCCTCCTGTGAGAGATTTTGACTCAGAGCCGCTCTAATACCATGTTATAAAACTTGATAGTTCGATAATTCAATATTATACAATAGAGATCCTTAAATAAACAAGTATAAGATGATGTTTCTAAACAAAACAATCATGAACCAAAGACAAAGGAAAATTCCTAAGCAACTAAGATGATCATTAAAGAAATACTACATAATTATTCTAATATAATCAAGGTATTGTTTCAATAGATTTGCAAAAGTAGAAAGAATGCCACAACTCAAAAATCATTCGAGATATAGACCTAAGGCAACTCAACCAAGGTATTGTTGCAATGGATTTGCAAAAGTAGAAAGAATACTGCAGATCATAAATCACATAAATCATACCACAAATAACTGTAAGCAAGGATAAAGTACACATGTGAGAAGATAAATCTAAGATTGACTTAGAAACCCAACTATTAACAGGCTAAAGTAAAACCACAACTTTAAGTAGATTATGGATATCACAATGACTAATGGACCAAAGATACAAAACACTGTGAATACTCACAGAACTTGCAAGTACTCGGGGGTACAACATAAGAGCCCGGTAACTATCGAATAACTCGTCACCAGGTTTTCTGAGAACTTAGTGGTGATTTTTCTGGAAAAACACACTATTGCATGGGATTTTCTTTGTAAAATTTGTCAAAAATGTGTCCCAATACCTTATAAATTTTACTTGTTGCAAACACATTTTATAGGGTTTTTTTCCATTTTCGGGAGGTGATTTTCTCTGTTAGGGACTGAGAGCACAACATTTTTTTCTTTCCATGACTAAGGGCACACAATTAATAGAGGTTTTATTCTAATTTTTTAACACTTCACAATTCACAATTAAAACTTAACACAATTTCATTGGCTTGCGATTGAATTTTTAATAGGTAGTCAAACTCAAAATACATTGATGATTAAAATATAAATAATTAAAATCACAAATAAAATATATAAAATTAAAATCAAATACAAAACCTCTTTAGCAAGCATCACCTATTGAAACTTAAAGCAACCAAATTGGAGTTGCTTTAGTTTTGAGCAACCAAATTTTGCAAGGAAGGTCCCATTAAATAATGTGAAGATGCCTCTATTCTTCATGGTGATATTATTCAGTTCTTGCTTTTGAATGGATTCCTAGGATTGATAGGAAGGTTTTTGAATCTCTTCACCATAGACTCTCTGTGCTGAAGTTTCTTTTGTAAGTTATATCTAGTTCTAGTCCCCTAGCTAATGATATGCAAAACAAAGAAAGCAATAACACAAATTTAGTTGCATTTCCTTTGATGGATAAATTGCTAAATAGAATCAGATTTGCAATTAAAATACTGATTGATCAGCACAGATGAATCTCACAGATACAACTCTCTAACACTCATGACACAAATTTACTCACAAGCCCTAGACAATAACATAATAACATCTTCTAGCCTATTAGAAAACCTTCCTGATAGATACTTCAAAGTTCAAAGCAATGATAAAGAATGTGATAGAAGGTTTGGGAATGAGTATTCTATTTTTTGACATTTAGGAATTCAAAAAATCAGTGGGAGGAAGGTTGATGGGATGGAAACCAGTGTTATCCCTGAGGTTGCAGACAAGGTTATTAAACAAGCAGTTATAAATAATTAAGATGTTGGTAAAACAAATTCTTCTAATCATAACAAGAAAAATTTGATAAGGATAGAAAGAAGAATGTGCAAGAAATTATTCTTGAAAAAACTCAGAGAACTGAGCAAAGTCAGACAAAGAATAACTAACACCTTCCCTAACTCCTCATATACTAGGAACATGGTAGGTCAAAATGAGGTTGCATTAAATGATAATGATAGAGAGGCAAACAAAAATGAGACAGTCAATTACATTAAAGTTGTAACTGATGATCACCTTGCTAAACAAACTGTTAACATAAAAGATGCTAAAAGAAATAGTGAAACAGTTGGATAAGATAATACACCATCTTTGGACATTCTAAATGAGGACTTAAACACAGATATTGATCCCTTATCAGAATAGACTGCCTCTGCCTATCCCCTTGAAACTGAAGGTGGACTCACCGATAGTGATGATAATAGAAAATGATGGACAGTGACTGCACTAACATTCAAAATCAATCTCTTGGTAAGGATGAGGGAGAAGTGATTAAATGAAATGTCTCCAGAAGAGGCAGGCTGAAAAGGAAAACAATGAGTAGGACAAATAGTGCACTAGAAGATGGAAAGAAGGGCAAAGGGAATGAACTACCTGAGTGCTTCAATAATTTGTCCAAGAGCAATAGGTCTAACACTTCACCTAAAAACCACTCATGATCAATTGTGTTAGTTGGAATATAAGGGGCCTTGAATCCCCATATAGGAAATATGTCATTAGAGAGTTTTGTAATAAAAATAAAGATATGGACTTCATACTCCTTCAGGAAGTTAAAGCAGTAGGATTCAACTTAATCAATGATTTAAAATTTATATGGAGGGGATCCAAATCCTTCCACGCTGATCATGAAAAAGGCAAAGACGGAATAGCAATTTTAGTAAATGAACAATGGTGTAAATTTATATCGAACCACGGTTTCTCACCTTGCAATAGATGTCTTTAGTTTAAAATTATTAAAGAGAATGAAAAATTTGGCATCTATGTAATATGTGCACCTAATGAACACCAAGAAAGGGTATCCTTGTGGCAATGGATGACTAATTCTCTCCCAAAGATACCACGGGTTTGTATCTTTGGGTTCTAGAGGGTGACTTCAACATGGTAGAATATAAACAAGACAAGAAGAGAAAGAATCCTTGGAGTTGGAAAGGGAATGAGTTCTTTTTTTGGACAAGGATGAAAAAAATGCTTTACTTAATTGATCCTCTAGAAGACATGAAAAATAATAGTCAAGGGACCTGGTGTACATGGTGTAACAACCAAGATATAGATAAAAGAGTTTATTGCAGGTTGTATAGATTCTATGGACAGGGAGGTATTATTTGTTTTGTTGAAAACGGTGACAACAATCTTGTTAAAGTTGTGCCTAGAGCATTGCCAGACCATCACCCTATCAAAACCACAATTATGATCAAGAAGAACAATCATACTTATATCAAGCATACTGGAGGACTCTTTAAACTATATACTTGCCTCCTTAGAAACCACGACTATTTGGAAGGAATGGCAACCCTCAGAAGCATTACCAAAGTTGTCAATGGAAGAGGGGATAAAAGGGAATACTAGAACTCTCTTGTTGATAACCTTCAAAGACTATTTAAGGCTGTAGGGAAAAGGAAACAAATAGAAAAAAGCAAAAATGAATGTATGCTTCAAGAGAAACTTATGAAAACTTAATCAAAACTCCAAATTAATCCTGATGAAAGATATCTTATTGAACTGATCAAAGATGCTAAGTATAAGATTCAAAGATTTCAAACATATAGAGCTAGAGGGTCCAGGATTAGGGAAAGGATGCAATGGATAAAGGAGGGGGACAAAGGCTCCAAATTATTCTTTAATTGTCCTAAGTAGAAACAAAACAAATAAGTTATAGGCCCCATTAAAGGTATCAACTTCTGGAATTATGAATATTTGGAAATCAGTAATGTTTTTCTGAAACTTTACCAAAACCTTTACTGCCGAAGATAAGAATTATAAGTGTCAATATGCACAAGAATTTTGTAAAAGCATTACTCCTTCAAAGGTCACTAAGGGAATGGCCAAGGAACTAAGCAACGAGCTCACTAAAGAGGAAATCAAGAAATCGATAGCCTCGTTTCATAATGGTAAGTCAACTGGGGTAAGATGGGTTGCCAGCAGAATTCTACAAATCTAATAAAGGGAGGGTTGTGGATGATCTGTTTGTAGTCTATCAAGAAGCTATAGATAAAGGTACTCTGGGAGAAAGGATCAATAGAGGCATTATTAGAATGTTACCTAAAGATGGAGATAAAAGCTTAATAAAAAATTGGAGGCATATAACATTACTAGATGTCTCTTACAAAATCCTAGCTAAAGCACTTGTTAGGAGACTCATTGATATTCTACCCTAAATAATCAATATGATCCAAACTGTCTTTATTAAAAAAAGATATATCCTAGAGAACTTAATAACCAGTTGGGAAGGATTAGACTGGGCTAAAGATGTTGGTATTTTTCTGCTAGATTTTGAAAAGGCATATGACGGAATTGGGTGGTCATTCATTATTGTTGTCATGAAGGCCTTGGGGTTTCTGGAATCGTTTTGCAACATGGTTCAAGTCTTGTTCAAAGATGCCACTGCTCAACTGGACATAGATGGGAAACTCACCGAACCCTTTTCTTTAGGCAGATCTATAAGACAAGGTTGTTCATTAGCCCTGACACTATTTGTGAATGCCTCTAAAGGAGTCCATTATATTCTATGAGTTGAAAGATTTATGCCTAATTTGAATGGAATTGTCTTACCTAATGATGCCACCTTGATTAATACTCAATTTGCAGATGACACTGCCCTTTTCTCAATCCTGAAAGAAGAGAATGTAAAGAACTTGGTCAACAGACTTGAGCTGTTTCGTAATGCCTCTGGTTCTAAGGTATCTCAGACTAAATCTATCCTCCTCAGCTGGAATGACAAACTTCTTGAGTGGATCAGTAAATATGGATGGCAATAGGGTTGTCCTAATGTGATTGTAGGGTATCTTGGAATACCATTCAGTCTCCCCTTCTCTTCCTAAAATGTGGGACTGGATGTTCTCAAAAATTGAAATGAAACTCACTAGTTGGAATAGAGAATTTCTATCCTTGGCTGGGAGATTGAAAGTGTGTCAAAAAATTCTTTCCTCATACACCATTTACTATGCTTCAACTTGGTTTTTTGCTGGTTACCAAATCGATAAGGTCCAAAAGATAATAAGGCAGTTCTTGTGGTCTGCTGGTAGGGTATGTCACAAAAATCAATGTGTGTTGGGATTGGTGTTGTAGTAATAAGATGCAAGGTGGTTTGGGCCTTGAAGACCTCAGAAAGCAAGGTATTGCATTAGCTGTGAAGTGGATTGCTGAGGCTCTTAAAGGAGATGAGCTATGGAAGGAGATTCTAATAAAACAAAACATTCATGAGGCCTCTGTTAGAGGTGCTAAGAAGTGGAAAAGAGTGCACAGTCATGATATTCTGTTTGGAAAATTTAATACAACACCTTTAGGATCTAATGTGTTCTGAAGTATATGGCAAGCTTGGGAGACGTGTAAAAATTCTCTCCGTAATGTGGAGGCTATTGATGTACCCAAAGGTGAGATAGGGGGATATAGGGCTACATGATGGAATGTTGAACATAATGGCAAGTCTCTAGCCTTGTTGCAAGGCTGCTCGGCTCAAAAACGGAATGACATTAGCATCTCTTCTTTAGAATGAAATGTGCTAGGGCAGGAATTGTAACAATCAACCTTGGTGTTGCAATTAAGAGAGATTTTTGCAGTACAACTAACCAGGGATCAGAGTTATTAGCATATTAATATAGAATAAGAAATTGCAGATAATTTACGAATTTGGCTCAGGAGAGGCTACGCACCCTGAGTGCTGAGGCTGAGCAGCTACGCTCTCAGGCCAACAGAACGTTTTTATTCTTTTTATTTCTTGCCTCCAAAAAGAAAACACTATCAACCTTAAATACTAACCTAAGGCCTCCCAAAGTCTGCCACAAAACAAATTTCAAAAATCATAAAAGAGTTTGGCGCCAACCAAGTCGGCCACCCATTAAAAAATTAAATCTAAACACTGGCTGGGTCGGCCCAGCTTAATTGGGGATATTACAGTCCCCTCCCTCAGATGGTTGCTTGTCCTCAAGCAACCTTATACTCGGATGTTCAAAAATTTCAACCCCTTCCCAGGTAGCGTCTTCAATCGGAAGGTTCTTCCATTTCACCAAGTACTCTGGAATGATCTTGTTCCTTAGCCGCTTCTCCCTTACATCAAGCACCGTCTCCGGTTCAAGGA
>MU223849.1:412518-427812 GCA_018584345.1 Thuja plicata
TAGAAGGCAACAGGTCGAATCACACAGGCAGGCAGGATGAATAACTCATATTCAGTCTTGTTTGTACCTGGTGAAGGACTATGTTGAAGTGTGTGGTTGATTAACAAGGCCAAAATTAACACATACACATATATATACACACACACACACACACAAACCCATGCGAATCATGATGGGAAAAAATAAATTCACAAATCCACAAACCCGAACCAGCAACTTAGAGTATTGGAGGCGGATTTGAGTGGATTTAAGGAGGGGGTGGATTTGGTTTCAAATTGGATAACATTGAGGAGTCAGATGAGGAGTCATTGCCAATGAGAGGAGGAGCTACATCCAGGATGGAGAGCGAGTCACACACATCATCAGAGATACCAAGCGAGGAGGCACAGTCACGCCCAATGCAGGGTTCTGCTACTAGGACTCTCTAGTTCCTCTCTCGTATTTGTTAGTAGAGCTGGGAAGAGGAAGATGTAATTGTGATGATGTATTTACTTCTAGTTTTGTAGAAACTATTTAGTACTATTTTGCTTCTAGCCATCAGCATCCCGCATGAGAATACGATTTTGTACCCACTTTGCGTTTATATATATCTAAACTCAACTAGTTTCTTTTGTGTTCTCATTACTAAACTCATCAGATGCATCCTCTCATTGAATTTTGCAAAAAAAATGGATTTCTAATTAAAATTAAGCTGTTTTTTAAGTTCCCGAGTTTTTTGCCGAGTTTTTCCCGAATTTGTTTTTCAGGCCTTGGCGAGTTTTTGCTGAGTGCGAGTTTTGCAACATTAGGTGGAAGAATGATAGGATATATGTTTTTGGGGTTTGTTGAGTAGTTAATCCATTAATGGGTATGTTCTGGATGTATATTTTTTGCTTGTGTATAGCTTCATTAGACGGGAGAAATTGTATGGTTTGTAGTAAGGGTAGATTTCGACAGCTGAGGGATTTTTTTGAGGGATCCCCTGATAAACAATGGACATCTACTGAAATATAGCAATGTAATATCCTTTTCGATATTAATAAAATTATCTAATTACCGACCAAAAAAAATATTATTGGCTGACCTCGGAGATAGTTGGCTTAGTAAATAATTACACAAACTTTGTAATAAGTCAGCCATTTGGTGGTTATCTTTTAACCAACTACTGCTTATTATATATGTGTGGTTGGGAGCCTCGGAGGATCATCTAAGAGTTTCTATTGGTCTCTACATTAAATGAACGCACCTTCAGGTCTACTTGGGAGCCAACCAGAGTGATCTACACGTTGGTAGGATGGGACCCCTGCCAGATTTTTAACAAGTATTTTATAATCTTATTCTGCTCAGTTAGTAATTCTTCCTTAATCCACTCGCTACTGCTAGTTCTGCATTGCTATGTAAGTCCAACGATTAAAGAAAGGCTATAAGGAGACATCGGGTTTAGCAGATCTAGTGATAGAATCTGAATTAAATCACGTGACTCTAAATTCAAGCTGGTAGTGAGTATACATCTGAGTCAATGTTGTTCAAGTTCATGTTTGAGTGATTATGAATTCAGTTTATCTCTGTATGTTTTGAATATCTGAACCATCCATAGGTGTGCATTATTGTAAAGAGACTGAACTGGTAAATGAAAGAAACTGAATTTATCTGAGGAATTATTCTGAAACTGCTGATTGTCTTCTATATTGATTCATTAATGATTTGAGCAATTATTTCTGAGTTGCATGATTTCATTTCTAGTTGGGTAAATACTATTGAAAACTGATTTGCTGTTAAGAATTGCAAAAGCTTTTCAAGTTGGTATATTTCAATGCTATCAGGGCCACTTTTCTGCCAGTCTGTGGATTGGTGAGTGACAGGGACCAAAGATACAAGCAAAGGGAAAAGGAGGAGGCAATGGCTGATACAGAAGAGGCAAATCCCCAAGACTTCATTAAGGAAATCAGAGAGATTAATATCAGCATGAGGGATGCCATGAGGGAGATGGTTCAACTGTTAAGAGGAATGAGCCAGCAACTAAGTGCTGATAGGCCCATTCAGAATGATGTTGAAGGTCGCAGTTCAGGTGAAAGAAAAGCTTCAGCTAATGGTGGGGGAGCTTCAATTAATACCATGACCTTCAGGGTTAAATTTCTTGACAAAGGAACAACTGAAGGTAACGGTGAAGAACAACCCGATCTAGAGGAAGACACAACAAGACTTCATGATGCATACTATGCCCTAAGCTCTGTTATCCTTGCAGATCCAACTTTCAGGGACTATTATGAGATGAAGAAAGCAACTGGGCTTGGGAGGAAAGTGTAAAAAGAAAGAAATAACGTCGAACATCGATTGGGGAAGATTACCATCCCAATTTTTTATGGATCTATAAGCTAGCCAGCAAGAGCTTGGTTGCAAAAAACTAGATATATATTTCTCCTTGAATCCAATGCTTGAGGAAGAGGCTTTCAAATTTGTACCTTGCATCTTGAGGGTGTGGCTCAAAAATGGTGGTACCATGGCCTGGTAATGCAAGGGCATGATTCAATTACTACCTTGGAAGACTTCAACAAAAGATTGAGGGAGAGTTTTGATAGGAAAGATCGAGAAACTCGTTTTAGAGAGTTGGCATAGCTGAAGCAAGACAATAAGATGGAAGATTGTGCAACAGAATTTAGAGGCTAGCAGTCATGATTTTTAGTGTGTCAGAGAAAGGGCTTATAATATTCTTTATAGAAGGCTTGGCCGAAGCCCTCAAAGGGTTAGTAAGAGCACTTAATCCAAGCACCTTACAAGAAGCCATCTATAGGGCTTTGAGCTTTGAAGATTCAATGACTAAAGATAAATGGAGTCCCAAACAAACAATTCCAATGCCATAAAAGAAAACTCCTTAGAAAAATATGATACTGCCTAAGACAAATACGGTGGAGATGCCTAAAAAGGAGCTATGAAGAAAAAGATTATGTTTCACATGCAGAGAATCATGGCAACCAGGACATAGATGTTTGGGAAAAGGACAAATACATTATATCAAGGTCATTTCCGATGAAGACACGAATGAGGAGACACAGAGAGCTGTGGATTCAAACTTAAAGTTCCTTGAGGTCAAGAAACATTTGGGGGGCGGACTATAATGACCCTGGCTAGACCCAGGTCGGCCGAATCATTTATTAAATTAATTATTTTTTAAATAAATACATATTAATAATTATCGGCTGACCTAGGAGGAAGTCGGCTTAGTAAAAAATTAAATAAATTTTGTCATAAGTCGGCCATTTTGTGGTTATCTTTTAACCGACTAGTGCTTGGTATATATATGTGTGGTTGGGAGCCTCAGAGAATCATCAAAGAGTTTCTATTTGTCTCTGCAGTAAACAAAATGCATATTCAGGTCTGCTTGGGTACCAATCAGAGTGACCTACATGCTGGTAGGATGGAACCCCTGCCAGATTTCTATTAAGCATTTTATTATCTTATTATGATCAGTTAGAAACTCTTTCTTAATCCGCTGGCTACTGTCTGTTCTACATGGCTGTGTGAGTCCAATGCTTAAAGGAAGGCTACAGGGAGACTTAGGATTTAGCAGATCCATTGATAGACCTGTGGTGAATCACATGACTCCAGATTCTTAGTGAGATGTGAGCTGGTAGTGAGTATACATCTGAGTCAATGCTGTTCAAGTTCATCACATTATCTTTGCTGGGAGATATGAGTGATCGTGAATTTAGTTTATCTCTGTAAGTTTTGAATACCTGAATAATGCATAGGTGTGCATTATTGTAAAGAGACTGAACTGGTAAATGAAAGAAGCTGAATTTATCCGAGATATTATTCGGAAACTGCTAATTGTCTCCTATGTTGACTCATTAATAATCCGAGCAATTATTTATGAGTTGTGCCATTTCATTTCCCGTTGGGTAAATACTATTGAAAACTGATTTGCTGTTAAGAATTGAAAAAGCTTTGCAAGTTGGTATATTTCATGGTTGTTTCCTTTTCACTATTATTTACCAGATTGTTAATAGAACACAATGTTTCCACATAAATGCTTCAAAAAGTGATCCGATGAATATAATTTCAAGAATCTAACTCTGTCCTTAGCTAAAGACCATATCCTTCACTTTTATAAATAGCATCTCTGTTTCACAAAATGGAATATATGAGGCATGAAATGAACTAAGTACATGCATTGTGAATTTCAGAAAAATGAGGTTACGTGGAGCTTATTTGCTTCGAAGCAGGAATTAGAGTAGCACTTTTTAGTAAAAATAATATAATGTTCTGGCATATCAAAGGCAGCAACCACAATGAACAGTGCAAATCACAACAGCTCTAACAAACCATTTGCAAATTATACAGGCTCAGTAGGAAACTATCCAAGGCCTAGAAATGACAGAATTAAAGTTGCTCTATCAAACTGAAGCATATTCGGAAATCTCAGACAAAACAATATTAATCATCTTGAGAGTAGCACGTAATTAACTAGAGTATTGTTGCAATTGATTTGCAAAAGTAGAAAGAATATTATAGATCAAAATTATGCCACTATTAGCTGCAAACAGGGATAAAATATACACGTTAGAAGAAAAATCTAAGACTGACTTCGAGACTCAACAATCAACCAGGTTGAAGTTTATGTCACAACTTTTGAAGATTATGAATACCAAAATGACTAACCAACAAAAAGAAGTAGAAAAATCTTAACTGCACTATCCTATAGGGTTGCAATATGACCGGATTTTGTATGAATGTCATTGGCTTCGAGAAAATAGGCTGCTTTGATTATCACTGTTGTTGTTAAAGTTCAAGCCATGTAGAAGTCTAATGTTTAGGCTTCAAACATAAAAGTCCCGCTTAGAAAAAGCACAGAGCAACAGACTGAGAAAATGTAAGAGGCGTACTTAGGAAAAATAAATAGGTCAACAGAATGACAATTTAATCTTAATAGACATGGAGTTTCAACATTCTCATTTTGCACTTCGCTAATTAGCCGTAATTCGAGAGAAGGGATATATTTAACGTTTTCCTCTTCAAATTGGGACATCAACAGAATCAGGAAATTACAGATACTTATAACGTTACCTTAGCCTAGACAAGTTCTACGCCATTTAAGGTCAGTCCAACCGTTGAAGAATCTGCGGCAATTCATACTTTGAAACTTCATCACTGCTCCAAGATGCTTGCTTTAGGAGATTGTATGATTGTTCGACTTGACTTGACTACTGTATTGGCCAAAATATTTAAGGAATCTTTTCTCACATAATGTCAAAAAATTAGTCAGACTAGCTGGACGCTTGCAGTGTGGGTTTGTCCTCAGATATTTAAAGAGTTCATAGCGGGGTTTAAGCGTTTTCTCCAGACTGCGTTCCAGGATCATAGGATATGAAGCAACAATCCCGGGCATCAGTCCTGCAGTGTTTATCAAATAATCCATGTTTTCCTTTATCTTCTTAGTTGAACTCCGAAGGATTCTAGGATTACTCTGAATAATTAGACGAATCTCCTCCTCTGCCATACCAAGGCTCGCCAAATTCTTAGTCTTCTCCTCCAGGGTTTCAAATCTAAGGCATAGAACCGCACAGAGGGCACGCACAAACGTTGATGTACCTTCTCCAATGCCTAAACTATTCTTCACGTACTCCACTTTAGGTGTCACCTGTTTCTCGAAATCACTTACTAAAATATCAGGCGTCCATCTGAGAGCCTTGCATAGATGATCCTTTGAGCCAAATAGACTTCGAAGACGGAGGATTCTAGGAGCGAGAGAGTTTTCTAAGCTCATGGAAAGTAGTCTAGGGCTACGAGATATAATAAGTGGCATGTTTTGAGGAGCCAATCCTAAATTTATCAGGAATTCCATCTTGGGCTTCAACTGCCTATCCACATTGAGTGAAAGAATCGCTGGGTTTCTAACGATGGTGCTCTTAAGCTGGTTTTCAGTAAATCCAGAATCTATCAGGATATGAATGGCTTTTCTAGCAGTGTGGTCCGATTTGCTTATCAACAGCTCTGGTCTTTTTCTCATGACAGTTGTCACTTGAGAAGAAGAAAACCCAAATTCTTTTGTTAAAAACTCTGAAACGACATTGAGTGAGGGAGTGGAAGGAGATGATGATGACGATGAAAGTGGTGCAGACTGTATAAATCTTAGGGATTGCAGTGGAATTGTTAGAGGGGGACATGAAAAACATCTCATTGAACAAAGAAAGTATCTAGGGTACAAAACTTGCATTGCATTTATCGAAAGATTTCAGCTGAGCAGAACGAGATTTGGATGTCTGCAACTAGCGGCGGCCATAGGTATTGAAGTATATTTGCTCGAAGCTTTCTTCATCTAGGATTAGGGTTTATCCGCACACATGTCAGACGAGATTTCGTTAAAATGCATGGAGATTTTAGGAATGTAATTTGGTGGTTCTATAATAATATTGTGATTAAAATTTTAAAAAAAAATATTTTTTAATTTTATTTTGGAGGACTTTAAAGTTTTATAGAAAAAATTAAATTCTGGGGTAACTTCTAGTTCCATCTCATTTTTTCCATCAAATTTGAAGTTCTAAAAGAGAGAGGCTTGAGTCAAACTCATTGATCCATGTTTTCTAAAAGATAAAATATTCAAATCTAGCTTTTGTTTCATGAGACATTCTACTCTATAAATTTTTTTTTAAAACATGATTTAATCTCTCTTGACAAAATTTAAATCTAAAAAGAGTTCAATATTCCAAGATTTCCATTGTGAGGTCTTCACTAATTAATTTTGCTTGCAAATTATTGTGATTATTGTAAGGGACTTACATTGGAGCTTTAAATGACAAGATCAAACTTGAATATGCAAGATTAACTAATAACTTTATTAAGTGTTGAAAATTATATTCTCAATTCCTAGGGTTTCACATGTTTGTAAAATGTAAGCGCATTCCACAAAGATTGATAAAGATTTAACTTTAATTAATTATTAAATAACAATTTAACTTTATTTAATTATTAAATAACAATCTACTTTTTTCTTGACATTTTCAAAATCTATATACTTTTGTAAAGATTTTTCGGTTTGATAAAAAGATTTTAATTTCAAAAAGGATTTCAAATGCGATCCTTTAAATTTTTGGATTTTTAAAGTATTATAAAAAAATGAAAAAGAATAAAGGTAAGAGAGGGATGGTTAAGAAATTATAGGTTTTATGTTTTGGTAGCATCTCATAAATATTTACCAAGAAATGAAAATAGAAAAATAAATTCACTGTATTAGTTCATAGTAGCTACATACAATATAATTGCAAATATTCGAGGATATTTTACATAAAGAAATGAGTCAAATGCACGTAATCACATATGATAAACAATTAAGAAATGACCAACATGGATCTTAAATTTACAAATCTTTATAGAAATAGACAAGTGTTCTTTATTGAGAGTGAGGAGAAACCATTTAGTAGACAAAGATGTACAATTCTCCAACTTAATCATAGAACCTATCAACAATTTCTAATCCCTTAAAAATGACTAATTGTAACATAAGGAATAGGAATCACCATGATGTAAGGAAAATGGGTGTTGATTGTATTTATTTTGCCACATTTGGAAGCAAGATGACCCACTAGGCTCAAGAAAACTCAAGCATTGAATGGGAGCAGTAATCCTTCACTTAAAATGGAAATGAGGTAATTGATGGGGAGATGCAAGATTTAGGACCAAATGGGAGAAAAGGTTGGCATTTTGCAGGCACAGATTGACAAGAATCTGACAGACCAATTCTGATGTCAAAAACAAAGCTTTTAGATAGTAACCAACCTACAAATCAAATTTGAAGATGAATCAGAGGGACTAAGTCGACTAGGACGACTTGTTCCCATGACTAAGTCAAATGGGACAACTTATTCCCTATACTTTTGACCATTTTCAGTTTTAGACTATAGTCGAGATCCCGCACTTTCCATATCTAATCCTGAAACTGACGCTGCCTATTCCAGCGCATATAAAAGAGATAAATTATTGTGTAGAGAGGGGTTTGCCTCAGTCAAACCCCTAGTTGAAATCAACCTTGAAATTGAAATGAAAATTGCATAAAAGGAAAGTGTGTTGATATAAAGTAGAGGCTAGATCTGAAAAATGAAGCCACATACACCTTGATTGTGCAATGTTTCTTTAAATGTGATCGCAAGAGTTAATGCAATAGCTTGAATCCACACAAAAACCTAAAAGAAAATCATGAAAGACATGTCTTGCATAATGATTGTTCTAGTTTTCCACAATGCTTGATATGGAGAAGGAGAATGACTTGAATGCTTGTAGATGGATGATTATGATATGATCTTCTTCCTCGATGGTGATCTCTTCTACTTGGCCTTCAATGAGGGAGAGAAGCTTGCTACAATGGAGAATATTGCCTTGGAAATGCCTTGGATTCTTGAAATTTTCCTTGGAATGCTTGAAATGATAAAGATCTTGAATTTGCAACTTGAGGTTATGATGTGATTGTATTTTTATGTTCAAATGAGGAGAGGTAGGTTGCTTATATATCCCTCACAAACATTTTTGGATCTCAAAAATCAAAGGAAGGTGATGGGAGTTTGACTTTCTCACTCAACCATTAAGACCACCTCTCAGTTCAAATTTTGAGGCAAACATCGAGGACATACTCAACCAGGCCAACTTAGTCTTAGGAATAGTTCAGCCCTGCCGACTTGTTCCCCCTAAAAGCCTCAAAATTTTGACCAGGGGCCCTAATTGAAGAGGGGATGTCAGAATGGATGGAAGAATCGAGGTTGGAGTACCTGAAATTAATGTGGGGGCTCATATATGCTAAAATGGGGCCTATTTTGTCACTTTAGAAAGTAGGAACCCCCTTTTTATTTTCATTTTTTATGATGGTATTGTTCCCTTTTTTTTCTTTTGTTTTTCTCTTGTCCTTGTTTGATTTTTTTGTTGGACATTGAAGTTTTTCTTTTTGGAATTTTGAAGTGTGAAACCCAAACTCATGATTCTCCTTTTGTGTTTTTTTATTCTTGTTGAGATTTTAAAATTTAAGGTTTCTCATTTTAACATTCCAAAGTGAGGATCCTCAATCCTTGAACCTTTATTTATCCTTTCTTTACTCGTGTTCGATCAACTCCAAACTAAGTAACTAAGTAGGTTAGATAACTGAAACCTATTGGATAAACAATTGCATCACCTTGGGTTTTGTGCTTGATGTCATTCTATCACTTATTTAAAAAGGTACTTGGGGTATTAATATCATCTTAGTCTTTAGTATAGGGATGCTTTGAAACCCCTACATCGTATATTCATTGTACTATTTCACTAAGTCTCTTTTCTATCTTTGAGACTTGTGCTTCTTAAACAAAACTCTAAATACTTGCATGTTGAAAATTGGTACAATTTATCATGTGTTGAAGCCTCCTTAGAGTTCTTGAGTGCTCAACTTATTTCTAAGGAGGAAATTACAACCTTTTCGTTGTCAAGTGACCTCGAGAGCTTTGAGTAAGTTTTTTTCCCTTCCTCGTCTTGATTTTTTGTTTGTTGTTCCTTTTCCCTTTTCATGAACTACTAGTTTTGGGTTTAGTCAGGTTGCTTTATCTTTGTTTTCTTTTTCTTTTTTATGGTTTTCCCTAGTTTGGGGTTTTGGTTTTTCTTTGCTAAATGCCCCTAGTTAAACCTTGTTATATCTTAGTTAAGGCATCACTAAGCATAAATAATAAAATTTGAAAAAATTAGCCCCAAACCTTGCAACATTCTCCATGAGTTGAATAAGGTAATAAAACCCCATCAAACTTTGATCTTCAGGCATCTCTCTTAAATGATTAAAATTAGAGTGCATAAGAAGAGACAATCACTAATATCCAAAATCTCATTTTTCAAAAGATTACAAGTCAGACAGTCTTCAGTCCTAGACTTTGCATGATTACAAAGTTTAAGCTTTGAAGAAAAGGAGTAAAGTTTATTTGTAATCCCCAAACTCCACAAGGTTCCTTCATAAAATTGGTTAAGTCAATACTAGTTAGCTCTCAACCTTTGGGGCTCTCTATTAATGATTATCATTAAGCTATAAAATTTTGAAGAGGTGATCTCTAATTTTTGAAGTAAAGTGTCTTTAAGTATGCAACATTGTAAATTACATCTGTATGCAATTTCCTACTCACCTAGGCCTCAATTTGGCATGAATGTCCACCTATGCTTTATCTTGTTTAATCCATCTTGCACTAGCTGAATTTTATACATCACCACTACATTTTGGACCTTAGATCCTTAATCCTACATTTTTTGAGAGGACTAGGTCACCTAGGTCGACATTGTTAGAGGACTAGGTTTCCTGGGGTGATGTAGTCCCAAACAAAGTTGCTCAGGTTGACCTTGTCCCGATAATCAAAATTTAAATGGCATAACGACTAATTTGTGGGATCGAGAAAAATTATGCGATGTCGGCTCTCTCTTAAATTTTAATCACAAAATGTAATGGATAGGTATAAGATAAATCTTACCATCCCTTATTTGAACACACAAGTGGTATAAAAGAAAGCTTACCACCCCTTATTTAAACACACACACACACAATCCATCATCAATGTCAAGCTTGAGTATTCAAGCATCAAGCATTCAAGGAATTCCTCTTAGGTCTCGTGGAGTCATGTTATTGCATCAACACTTATGATCATTTTCAAAGAGCACTGCATCAACTAGGTATAAGGTACTTCTATTTTTAGATCTAGCCTCTGCTACATAATATGACACTTTATTTCCACTTCAATTATTTCAATTTCAAGGTTGATTCCTAAAGCAAGGTTTGACCTACACAAACCCCCATCAACCCAACAAATTCATTCTTCTTGTGCATAGGTGGTAGGTTATAGAGGCATGGATCTGGATTTAGATCAAGCATCAAAAGGCATTCAAATCCACCTTTCATAGATCCAAAAAAGTTGGGACCAGGATACCCTGCTCCCCATTGCCCAAGACAAGACCACCTTGCTCACCATCGTCCCTCATTTTTGGGCCCAAATTTTAGCAGCAGGTTCCTCTCTATCTTTTATCTTCAACTCCACTGCTAAATTCTGTGTATTTGATTTCTAAAATTATATATATGCTGAAAATTTTCATGTTCTTACCTTTATCCCTAGCTTTACATTCCTCTTTCATAATTGTATTATAATTTTCAACTCATCATGAGGGAATATTGAATCCACTTTGCACCCAATATGTTGAGACAATTAGATTACTCCCCTCTCAAAGAAATCAAAGCAAAAATAGACCTAGTTTCCTAGTTTGTCCATTCAAGCTGGTGAACTACATTTCCCCACATTACATTTTGGTGAACCCGACATCTCTTACACACTTATGATTTTTTTTTTAAATATAATTTGGGTGTATTTCATTTTTCATGATAAAACTCACTAAATTTGATTGTTTTTCTATTATGCATATGATTACATTGCTTCTTAGTTACATTTACTGCAATCATGTGTTAGATAATGACTTCTTCCACTCTATGTTACTTGCATTCATTCATGTAACTCTCACATATGACATCATTATGGTTTCAAAGATATTTCCTACTTGCAAATCCTTTCTTAGAGCTTTTATCCATGTTGCATGTTGTTATATGATAGCATTCTTAAGGAAATTCACATAATGGGTAGATCTCATAAGATCTTTTGAAGAAAATAATGATCCTAGAGATGATATTGAAATGAACAATACATGTACCTCTCCTAGGTTCTATTTTTTTAATGAAGATATAATTTGATATTTAAATGGGGTTGCAAGAAAAATGGACTTAACCTTGGAGGAAACTTCATGGTTAAGTGTACCTGAGTTAGAGTATTATTGGGATGGGTGACCTCACGAGAAGTCATATTGCTTCACCTCTATGAGCATTACCTAGATGTAATGAGTGTTAAGTATTTCATTCATTCTCATGAGAGATGTGTTCTTGTGAACCACTACTCATGAAACATGGGTCAATGAGTTTGACTCAAAAATTACAAAGTTGAATCCTAATAGCAATATCACAATTTGACTTGTTGTGGAAAATATCTCCTACTCATCAATTAAGATAGAACCAATGCTTTTATTAATGATTACCCTAATATAGATGCAATATTCAAGAATACTACCTCTTGATGACATGTAACTAGTTAAATGTTTGGAGATGTTAATTTGATCACTGAAATGCAGAAGGATAATGCAAGACATTAAATCAATTAATGGATTGTATTGTCATTGATGTCAACTTGATATAATCTAATCGGTTATAATCAAAGTGTCAAAGACTTCAGAGAATCAAAGAGATAAAGATTATCCTTTCGGTAATGCATAGAAGACAAGCATTCACAATATGACTTCAAACACCAATGGTCAGTGGAACACCGACGGACAAAGATCACCGAAAGTCAAGTCAAAGTGATACCCGAGCAAGAACACTGACAAGCGTTACCGACGAGCAGAATCAAAAGCATAACCGACAGCCAGAAACATAGTGTAAACTGACAGAGAAGCCCGAGGAGAACTGGAGTGTTGACCGAAGCTATTAAAGAGATAAAACACCAAAATTAACTTGAGTTCAGAAATGACAAAATATCTAGCTGGTAAAGCTGAATATGGAGTTAACTGGTAGTTATCTTTGTTTTCATTGACAAGATAAATCCAGTCTATAAGTAAGGGATTTAAAGCTATTTTGTCCAGTTGGAAAGAATATCTCTGCGAGATAAAACAAGAGTTTTGCTTTAAATCTAATTGGCGAGAATTGTGGATGACGCCAAGATCAAGAAAAATCAAGAACCTAACAACGGTGATATCATGTCTATAAAGAGATAAATCAATTCATTATGAATTGTGGTGGGTGAATGAATGAAAAGAGGATGTTGAAGAGAAACTGATGAAGAGCAACTTCATACAGTCCTGATTAATCAAGCTGAGGAAATAGCTAAAGTTTTCTGAGGACATCGGGCAACAGAGCACAACATCACCGAGTAGAATCAAAGTGGAGCAAAGGTATAAACTGAGACATATTGATTAGAATAGTTTTGAGATTACAATAGATCTAAAAATCTGCAAGTATAAGTTGTGTATATGAATAGATCATATTGTTTCAGTTTAACCATTGATTCAGAAAGTCTCTTAACCAAGTGGGATTTAAATATCCTTTCTATATTGAGATACATCCAAAGGAGTATCAAAAAGTTAGATCATGAAGATAGTATGAGATGTCCGATACCTATTGACAGGTCAAGTGAGTGTTTGATCAAGGAAGGTAGCATAGAGATGCCCGATATCAAGTGACAGACTAAACTTTTAAATCCTCTAACAGGGTCACACCTAACAGTGTGTTTGTAACCTTTAACAGGGTTGGATCTTCATCGAGATCACTTTAGAAGAGTGAAAATTTTGGGTAACCGGTCCCAAGTGGTTTTTTCCCTTAACAGGGTTTCCATGTATCAATGTGTTTATGAGCCATTACTTTAGTCTTTTGCATTACACATAACTTAATCGGATTGATCGGTATACTCTAGACAATTTACTGTCTTTTGGTAAATTAACAGACTGCTATTCGATAAACATACAGTATAAGGTTTAACAAAGTAATCCGAGCAGTAGTAATTTGATAAAAGTATTTGGAGGCATTCATCTTATATGACTGAAGATAACTAGAGGCTTAATATTGTGGTACTAAGTTTTTTGGGTTGATTATTGTAATATTTTTTAGGCCACTGATTCACCCCCNCTGATTCCCCCCCCCCCCCCCCCTCTTAGTTATTACTAACAATTGGTATCAGAGCCTGTGTTCTTAGAAAGGGAGTTTAACAGATCAAGCAAAAGATCACAAGATGAATAGACGAGATCTGCCCAAGTTGAATAAAGACAACTTTGCATCATGGTAAAGCAGAATAAAACTCCACCTATTAGGTATTGGAAATGATATTTTTCAATACTTAGATACTGAATATGTGTTGCCTACAAGACCTCACACTCTTGACCAATTAAGAGTAAAGCATGAGCATAACTGCATGATGATAGAACTTGCATCATCACTCTCCAATGCTGAGTTTGAAGATGTCAAAACCTACACCTCTGCAAAGAAAATGTGGGATAAGTTGAAGCTGGTACATGGAGGAGATGCCAATGTACTAAGAGAAAAAGTAGAAAGCCTAAGAGGGATGTTTGATGACCTAAGGATGAAAGAAGGAGAAAACATTACTTAGTATAGCTGCAGAATCAAAGAGGTAGTGAATGCTATCCAAGGATTTGGAGGTGTACTTGAAGAGGAGACAGTGGTAAGTAAAATTTTAAGAACCTTATTGCCTGTATATGCTATTAGATTTTCTGCTATTCAAGAAATGAGAGCAGTTGCAAACAATACAGTTACTCTAGATAGTCCGATTGGTAGACTATTTTCATTCGAGATGAATAACTTTAACAATAGTGTCTTACCATCTATAGAATCTGCATTCAAATATTCTATAAAGATAAGTAACTCAAGTCATAGACATGCTGTTAGAAATGAAAGTGATAGTGATAATGAGGATCAAGGACTTGACGAAATGAAAGCACTAATGGCCAGAAGATTGCAGAGAGGCAAAGGTAGATACAAAGGTAAATTACCACTTGTATGTTTCAATTACAAAGAGGTTGGACACTTTGTTGCAAGATGTCCAAACTGAAGAAAAGATGACAGAGGAAATGATAGATCATATGAGAAGAAGTTTGATAAAGGTGAAAATAGAGATTACCAGAGCAACCGACAATCTGACAAGAGAGATACCCGAGACTACAAGGACAAAGGGAAGAAAGCTTGTTACCTAGCTGAGAACAGAGCTGATGACACTAACACCGAATTAGAAGAAGACATCAAGATGGTATTTGCAGCCATGAAGGATGATTCAGATGAAGATGAAGAAAGGTAGGTAGAAACTGCACTCATATCTAAAGTTAGCAAAAATGATGTCTGGATCATAGATAGTGGCTACACTCACCACATGACCAGTGATAAACAAAATTTTGAGACTTTTGAATACTATAATGGTGGTTCAGTGAGAATGGGAAATGATACACCTTGTCTAGTTGAAGGCAAAGGAACCATAATGTTGAATAACCTGATAAAATGTGAAAATGCCTACTGGGTAAAAGGGCTGAATTATAATTTGTTAAGTGTTTCATAGTTGAACAATTCAAGTCATAGAGTAGAATTTAAAAATAAGAAGGCAAAGATCTATAATGAATCAGGAAGATTGATTGGTATCGGTGAGTAGACAAAAGGTAACCTTTTCTATCTTGATGACACTAACACCACTTGTTTAATGGCTAGAAATGAAGACATATGGTTGTGGCACAAAAGATTGT
>MU223849.1:438125-449081 GCA_018584345.1 Thuja plicata
GTAATATTCTGATTGCTGAAATTTTTGTTGATGATATCATTTTTGGGGGAAATGAATTGCTATGAAAATCCTTTGCTAATGAAATGAGCAAGGAATTTGAAATGTCTATGTTTGGGGAGATCAAATTCTTTCTTGGTCTATAGATTCTTCAACAAGATGTAGGCATATACATCACTCAGTCTAAATACATCAAGGAAGTGCTGAAAATATTCAAGATGGAAGATTCCAAACTAGTTGGAACACCTATGGCTACCAGATGTAAGCTGACAAAAGATGACAAATCCAATGAGGCAAATCAGACCTTATATAGATCAATGATTGGAAAACTGATGTATGTTGTTCACACCAGACCAGATATAGCACACACAGTTGGAATAGTTGCAAGATTCTTTGCTAATCCCAAAGAATCACATATGACTGCTGTCAAGAGAATTCTGAGATATCTGAAGAACACCGAGGAATATGGATTATGGTATAAAAGAGAAGGAAAATTTGAGCTACAAGTCTATATAGATGTTGATTGGGCTGGAAACATTGATGACTGAAAGAGAACAACTGGAGGAGCATTCTTCATGGGTGACAAACTTGTCACATGGATCAACAAGAAGGAAGGATGCATCTCTCAGTCTACTGCAGAAGCAGAGTATGTGGCTGTTGTTGCAAATAAAATTGCTGGAAGGTATGAATATGAAGATCATTAAACCAGTAATTATCTATTGTGATAATACTAGTGCCATTAACATTTCTAAGAATCCAGTCATGCATGCTAAAACTAAGCATATTGCTATCAAGTATCACTATCTAAGAGAAAAAGTGCAAGAAAAGGAAGTGACACTGGAATATGTTTAATCAAAGGAATAGTTAGCTGATATATTCACCAAGCCATTACTGAAGGATACATTTGAGTATCTGAGACAGAGACTAGGGGTCCAACCCTTGTCTATCGGTCAGTAAGATGACTAGGAAATTGCATCAGCCTATACCAAATCTGAAGATCATTCATGTTGATGCAAACACTGAGATGGACAACAACAGATACATTTGTACATAGCAAGGTACAAACCTACACCAAAAATCAGAATATTGTATTGTTGATGGATAGGGAAATTCAAGGAATATATTATAAAGGATGGAACATGATATAGATGATTTTTGTTTTTTGGCATTGTTGTCAAAGGGAGAGATGATCTCATTATCATACAAAGGGAGAGATGATTCCATTGTCATATAAAAGGAGAGAAATAAAAGGAGTGATGATCATAAAAGGAGAGATTATTTCATCATCATAAGAGAGAGATATGGTAAAGGGAGAGATTATATCATTATCCATGAAGGTAAAAGTTCCTGAGAATAAGAAGGAAGAGTTAATCAGTATTCTAAGGGAGAGAAATTGATTGCATATGAAATATCCATCTAAGGGAGAGAAGTAACAAAGGAAGAGAGTTTAGACAAAGAGAAATATTTTTTTTAAAGGAAAAAGAGATTATCAAGAAGAGGAACAGTCATGAAAGAGCACATATCATAACAGAGATATCAGATGATACATCTATCCAAAGAAGGGATTGAAGATTGAAGATACTCATTCCACATGAATCAAATCCAAGCTATTTTTTTAGCTTACCGAGAGCCAGACATTTGTAATAGTTACATTAGGAAAGCTTGATGAAACTATATATTTCATATTATATTAGTAATAGTATAGTATGATAATGTAGTATGTTTCCATCAATGCCAAAGGGAGAGATTGATGAAATGTAACTGATTAAATGTTTGAAGATGTTAAGTTGATCACCAAAATGTAGAAGGATAATGCAAGACATTAAATCAGTTAATGGATTGAATTGTCATGATGTCAACTTGATATAATCTAATCGGTTATAATCAAAGTGTCAAAGACTTCAGAGAATCAGAGAGATAAAGATTATGCTTTCAGTAATGCATAGAAGACAAGCATTCACAATATGACTTCAAACATCGACAATCAGTGGAACACCGATGGACAGAGATCACTGAAAGTCAAGTCATAGTGATTCCTGAGCAAGAACATCGATGAGTATTACCGACGAGCAAAATCACAAGCATAACTGATGGCCAGAAACATAGTATAAACCGGTAGAGAAGCCCGAGGAGAACTAGAGTGTTGACTGAAGCTATCAAAGTGTTAAAACATTGAAATTAACTTGAGTCCAGAAATGAAAAAATATCTAGCTTGCAGAGCTAAATATGGAGTTAACTGGTAGTTATCTTTGTTTTCATCGACAATATAAAGCCATAGATAAGTAAGGGATTTAAAGGTATTTTGTCCAGTTGGAAAGAAGATCTTGCAAGATAAAATAAGAGTTTTTCTTTAAATCTAATTGGCGAGAATTGTGGATCACGCCAAGATCAAGAAAAATCAAGAACCTAACAAAGATGATATCATGTGTATAAAGAGACAACTCAATTCATTACAAATTGTGGTGGGTGAATGAATGAAAAGAGGATGCTGAAGAGAAATTGATGAAGAGCAACTTCATAGAGTCCTAATCAATCAAGCTGAGGAAAGAGCTAAAGTTTTTTGCGGACACTGAGCAACATAGCACAGCATCACCGAGCAGAATTAAAGTGGAGAAAAGGTATAAACTAAGACATATTGATCAGAATAGTTTTATGAGATTACAACAGATCTGAAAATCTGCAAGTATAAGTTGTATATGTGAACAGATCAAACTTTTTCAGATTAACCATTGATTCAGAAAGTCTCTTAACCGAGCAGGATTTAAAGATCCTTTTTATATTGAGATACATCCAAAGGAGTATCAAAAATTTTGATCATGAAGATAGCATGAGATGCCAGATACCTATTGACAGGCTAAGTGAGTGTTTGATCATGGAAGGTATCATAGAGATGCCCGATATCAAGTGATAGACTAAACTTTTAAATCCTCTAACAAGGTCACACCTAACAGTGTGTTTGTAACCTTTAACAGGGTTGGCTCTTCACTGAGCTCACTTCAGAAGAGTTAAAATTTTGGGTTACCGGTCCCAAGTGGTTTTTCCCTTAACAGGGCTTCCACGTTAAAAATCCATGTGTCAATGTGTTTATGCGTCATTACTTTAGTGTTTTTCATTACACATAACTTAATTGGATTGATCGGTATACTCTAGATAATTTACTATCTTTCGGTAAATTAATAGACTGCTATTCGGTAAACATACAGTAGAAGGTTTAACAAAGCAATCCGAGCAGTAGTAATTTGATAAAAGTATTTGGAGGCATTCATCTTATAGGAATGAAGATAACTAGAGGCTTAATATTGTGGTACTAAGTTTTTCTGGGTTGATTATTGGAATATTTTTGAGGCCACTGATTCACCCCCCCCCCCCCTCTTNTTGAGGCCACTGATTCCCCCCCCCCCCCCCTCTTAGTTATTACTAACACCTCTGCTCACAAATATACCTTGGTGCTAGAGGCACAAACTAAACATGTTAATTCAAGCACATTAATCACTCTAGATCCTCTTTATTCCCCCAGATCTTATATTAACCATCAAAATATTTTAAGGATAGATGATGTTATGCACTTTATTCATGATCTAGTTCCTAACATAACATTAAGAAAATATAAATATTTAGATGAGCCTACTTCTTCCCAATCTAGTAAAATAGATGTGAAATATGATGATAGAATTAAGAATCTCCTCATAGATATCAATCCTCTTATTATCCATTTGTATACAACACCAACCTCAAGATCAAATCCTTCTACCCTCAAAGCTAAAAATGTATTATGAAATAGGTTACAACATTATCTCTAAACAAGTTTAGAGTGCACAAGGTCTTGGAAAATATAACAAGGAATAAAAGTCCCTATAGACCCTTTTCCCACAAAATGTACTATAAAGGGCTTAGGATTTGCCCCTCAAGAAAATATTGTTTGTAATCTCCTTTAGGTTAATCCAATCACGTGTTTCTTACCTAAAGAGAGAAGAAAGCAAAAAACAAACATAAGTGATTCTCCTTCTACTTTGTAATCCACCACCTTCCTTATAAACCCTTTTACCACAAGAAATAAACATTCTACCTCTTGATGAAGATCGTTTGGCCTTAGCAAAAGAAATATTTTGGAGACTTAAGTATGATCAAAACATCAAATTTCCTTTTTGCTATTCTCTAAAGAATTAAAAAACAAATAATAATGGTGTGCATTATCTTTCTCATCATAGTTATCCTCATTCTCTTGCTTATTGCATTGAATTTAGACAAATTGTTCAAGATTTTATCTATAGATGTCTTATTCATATTACAACATATCTCATAGTTTTACTTAATAGAAATTTTGTGCCTTAGAACTCCCTTCATCTATTGTGTTGCTCCATTCTATGTAGCCTTAGTATCTTACCTAGTGGGGGTTATTTATCTTGCATAGTGCTATACTTTCATATACAATCTTCCTTTTGTAAATGATATAATAGTCTTTTTATCGTCTCCATGGTTGGGGGTTAAGGGTTATCTTTTTAATTGTAAGGATCCATTTTCACTTTGTTGAGTGGTATATTTTATGATATGATGTCCTTTCTTGCATGAAATTGTTTGTTTTTCTCAGGGATTCTTTCTTTTTCAATAGGTGTATATCCTTGATTACAACCTCTTCCTTTCTTGAAAGTATTTATTTATCATAAACCATCTCCCATTTAAGAATAAAAATGTGTAATTCTTCATCAAGACTCCTTTTCTCTTGGCATTGGAGTAAGGTGTGTATTATTGTTATCCTTTCCAACTTTTGGTTAATGATGTCACTTTTGTCAAAGATCTCATCTTGGAGGTAGATATCTTTGAGCAAAGATCTCTTCCTCCTCTCCTATTGCATCCCTCAAAAGGATCACTTTATGCTTGTTGCAAGATATCTTATTTACAAATATCTCTTGCTTGCCTTAGAAGAGCTATTCCTTTTTGGCTTAGATTGTATGTACATTGTTTCTTAAGGGATATCTCCTTGGTGTTGAAGGTGTATATTATTGTTCTCCTTTTTCCTTAAGATGCCACCATAGTCCTATGTTTCCATTTTAAGGGGGGCCGTATATGTGACCTTCTTGTTTCAAATTTTGCAAGATTTCCTTATGAACTATGTAGTTTGTTTGGTTATCCTTGTTTAAATTTTATAGGATTTCCTTACTAATAATGTAGTTTGTCTAGTTATCATTTTTAAAAAATTATTTTTATGGCTAGTCAACTAACATAATGCAACTTTCTAGACTATTTTAACTCTCCTTTGTGATGAACTATAACTCATTGAATGTTTGAAGATCACAAAGTTGATGATCACCGAGTTGTAGAAAGTAAATGCAAGACATTAAATCAGTTAATGTATTGTATTGTTATTGATGTCAACTTGATATGGTATGAATCCTCATACACATTGTCACAACACTTAAAGCTTTGAAGAGACAAAGCTTTTGTCATCGGTAATCATATACATCGAGTGACAGTAAACCCCGATGGAGAGTGAACCCCAAGCACATAATTTCACAGTGTTAATCGATAGACAATGTTACCCGAGCAAGCATTACCAAGCTAACTGCAGTTGTCACCGAACAAAACTGAAGTTGATGCCCGATCTATCTGCAGTAGTCACTGATCATAATTGAAGTGTTGACCGACAGGAACTAAAGTTAGGAAATGACAAAACACTTAGCTGGTAGGAGCTATATTTAGAGTTAACTGATTGTTTATTTTATTTCTATCGATCAATTAAAAGCTAAAGATAAGAAAAATATTTAAAGCATGTTTTATTCTAGAAAACAAGGAGATATTTACATAATAAAGTTAAAGCAAGCATGGCGAGCTTTATAGATCAAGAAGTGATCAACGAAGAAAACAAGAAGAATGAACAGTGAAATCATGTCTATATAAAGAGACAAGTAATTCATTATGAAAGAGAGAAATGCTGAAGAGAATTCTGGTGAAGATAGAAGTCTTCATGCAGATCTGATCATACAAGCTAGAGGAACAGAGCCAAGAATTCTACAGACACCGAGCAACAACATTCACCGAGCAGAAAGAAGTGGAGCAAAGGAATTGAAGAGAATTGTTGAGCGTTGTTCTTACACAAGCCAACTTGCTAGGATCTCAAGATTCAATCTCCTCTCTTGAAAGAATAATAGAGTTATTCCCAAGGTTCTCCAGGGTCGGGTCACAACCTGCTTGGATACTCAGTTGAAGATAAATGTGAATGTTCACAAGGAGGCCTTTGCTGGTATGTTCAAGACATCAAACTGCAAAACAATATTTAGTACTATTTTTGGGGTTTTCTATTTTAACAGGATTAAAGTGCAATTTTGTATTTTTGAGATGATTACTTTAGATTAAGACAAAATTCAAAGGAGAAAGGTAACAAGAAATGAAGTAAATTACTGAAATGAAATCCTACAGGTGAACCCTTCCTTGAGAATTGAATGGTGAGGAGATTTGGAACAAGCCCAATAGGTATAAATTAGACAAAGTCACAATTCTATACCCAATGGATGCAAGCATTTGGAGAGAAGATGAATTCACTCATGCAAGATATTCAAAATCTATCAAATCGTGAAGCCACCAAGATGTGTGCACCCACAAGATGGATTTATCTTTAATCCCAATAGATGATCCCTTCCATGCATTTTTCACAGGAAGGTAGATAGACAACAACAAACTCCAACTAAGGTAAATGCGAATTTGAAATACAACAAAACAAGAGGCTCTTTGAAAGTAATGAATAATGCATACACACATTCACCAATTCACATAGATGGCAGAAATTTACACACCACGAATGAAGCACCAAATGTAGATCTTTATTGTATTGATAATTCAATCCTATTACATTGTTTTGATTACAATATATAGAGTTTTTCATCTACCAACTCTGAATGCCAGAATTAGGGCATTAGAGAGTCTAAATTTATGAAAATAAACTAAAACTAAAGCTTATATAGAAAAGAAACTATTGCTAAGTGATACTGAACAACTTGCATGGATTTTAAATCCATTGAAAATCAGTTTGTCCATGCAAGAGGGATCAAACTTGTCAAGAAAGAAAGAGAAAGAAGATAGGTTTCCTTCTGTGAACTAGAGTCTTCTTCTTGGTTCTTGGATTTCTTCCTTGGAATCTTCATCTAGAGGTTCTTCTTGCGGTGGGAACTGATAGGGGACCCTTAGTCCTTCCAAAACAAACTCAATTTAACCATCAATCTGATCTAGAGTTCAACTGGCATGCAAAAAGATGATCTCGTTGGAAGCACTCAGACTTTCTGCCCCCGACCTCTACTCTGAAGTTTTTAGTATCCAAAAATGGCCAAGTGTCAAAATGACTCTAGAAATATGAAAATTTTGGCCTTTTTGGAGGCTAAAAGGCCAAAAAATATAGAAGGCCAAAAGGTCAAAAGAATTGGGGAGCCGAAAGGCCAAAAATTGCATTGTTTTGAGTTGGGTCGAAAGGCTGAAACTTGCCTTAGGAGAAAATTGCTAAATGCTGAGACTATCTTCCCCGAAATGCTTAAGGGGTCTGGGGATTCAGTCTGGGAAGACTTCTAGATGTGCATCCCAAAGCCTTTGTATGATCTCCTAAAATTCTTCATAGTTTATCTTCTTCCTTTGCACCTTGTTGACTTTTCGTTCTTGCTTCTATTTAAATGTAGTCAATTCAGAAGCAAAGAAATGGATCTCCTCTTTGTGTCCTAACATCCTTAACATTTCTTCCTTCGAGTAGAATAACTATTGTAAGGCCTCCTTGGTACTGATACCTACCATAATATCCTTGAACTGTTGGACCACTTCTTTTGATGGCCGTAAGATATTTTTATCTTCATCTTGGTACAAGTTGAGGCCAATCCCTATGAAGAAAACATCTATTTCTTCTACCCATTCCAAGACCTCTTTCTGCTTTTCCAATATGGAGGCTTGACATTTTTCATAGATGCTAATTATCTTGACTATGCGCTTAATCCAAGTCTCAAAATTGTCCAACTCTTTGCCCTCGTATATCTTTACCAAGATCTGGAAGCGTTGTTTCTTAATTATTTTTAAGTCTTGGAGGGTGGCTCACCATTTGCTTGTCTCAGACTCTAATCCACTCTCATTCTCCATCAAGTTTATTAAATTTGTTGCTTCAACCAAAATGATCCTGTAAGGTGTGAATACCCATTTGATGGCCTGTTCCTCGTACTACTCAAAATCTCCTTTCTAATCTTCACTTGGTTGGATGAAGGATGATGTCAAACCTTCCGGCAAGTCTAGGGTGTTCCTCTTCTCAAATACTACCTGTAATTAGGCCTCTAAACAACTTGGTTCAATAGGACAAACCATCTTGTGAATGAAATCATTCAAAGCTTCATTATATTTTGTCAAGGATTTTATAGTCTCCTCATCATTACTCATGAACCCTAGAGCATGTTTAAGCTCTAAGGCTACCAGTGTCTTTCTCCCTTCCCTGGTGGGATCCCCAAAATCTACCTACTCAAATGTGTAGTCTTCTGGAGTTGCTTGTGTTTGAGCGGTGCTAGCAGAAGGAATTGCAACCTGTGCCTTCTAGCGACCCCTAGTGTCTTGGGTGACATAGGACATTGTTTGTGCTGGTAATATGACCCCTGTTTGATGAAAAGATTGCCTAAAGAATCGATATTTTTATTTTCCCCCTCATCTTCATTTGTGTAAGTTATTTTTCTCAACTGAATTTCTTTAGTGAACCATGTAGGTTTACTAAATACGGTGAATGGTTCATATGGGGAAACCTGAAGGACTGTATCCAAGTTTTTGGGCCCCGAGGCTACTTCCTTATCTAGCCCTTCTTCCTATTCCTTTCTTTGTTCCTCTTCATTCATTCCTTCCCCTTCTTCTCCTTATTCCCTTCCCTCTTCTGCCTTTTCTTCTTCTGTCGTTGCCTCATCTTGTTTTTCCTTATCTCAGTCTCCATCTCCTAAGGAGCTAACCGATACTTCGGTATTAAGACTAGTCATGGCTTTCAATGTGGTTTTGAAAGGTGACACGACTTCTGCACTTACTGATCCTCCAAGGGCTAGGATGAAGCAAGGAAAAAAGATTGATGGTGGTGGAGTGGTGTAAGGAGAGTTAGAATGGGATATGGTAGAGTAGTAGCTGGAGGCGAAGTTAGTGTTGGAGTTGGGAGAAATGGTGGTGGAGTAGGAATTGGAGGCAGGAGAGTAATTGATGGAGTAGGAATGTGAGGTGGTGGAGTAGTAGTGAGGGTATCTCCTATGGCCTTATCCGCTGTTATATCTTGGGTGATTGGGGTGTCTTGATCTCCAAGCCCTTGATCTATATTAGAGATCACTTCTGTGAAAGGTACATCAAGCGTTGGATTAGTGAACTGAGTGGGAGGTGGATTGAGGGTTACCTGTGGCTAAAAGAGAGATGGACCTCCCATTTTGTACCCTTTTGAATAACCTGGTGTGCCTTGCCCTTGGTCCAAAAATCCCTCTAGACCTTCAAAGTTAGACATCTAAAACTCATATGATCCTAAAGCCTCCAAGGGATTATCTTGTTCTTTAGGATCCTCTTGGTGTTTCCTAGTAGCCTCCTTCTCTCTCCTCTTGTGAGACCTTTTCCTTTTGACTAGAGGCATCTCTTCTTCTCCCTCTTCTTCTGGTTCCTCCTATACAGTTGCCAATTGTGGGGACACAAAATTTCTCTTCCTTTTATATGTTTTCTTACCCTTTTTAGTTGTAGGAGGAGATGGTCCAGAAGTGGATGGCCCTTGGTCTGGTGAAGCTTGTGCTAATCCCGCTGGAGGATCTATCTACCCAGTCATTCTAGTCTTGGGAGCTTTGTGCCTTGGATTTGACCCATACTCTACTGCACATGCATGGGAATACACCATGTTTGGCTTCTGTGGTGGCGCCTTCTTATATTGTGGCACTGTATTCTTCTCCCCACATTGTTTATTTTCCTTCTTAGGTGGATCCGTAAATTTTTTCACTAGGATTGGATCCATTTTATAGGTCCTTTGGATCCAAGTTTTTGTTGTTTGGAGTACAAGCCTAGCCTGGAACTCAATGTCATCATTCTCATCTTTATCAACTTTGGCATTCATGATGGGCCTATCATATATTTTATCCAAAGTGTAAATGGATTCTAATATCCTGTCTGAATCCTTCTCCCAAACCTTCAGAGGAATTAAGGTCTTCAATGTGTGCTATGTAAGGGTGAGGGACATCCCGCAATAATCCTAGATCCTGACCTCATGATCATCTACACAATTGAACCAATGGTCTTCCAGATGTGGTTCATGGATATAGAACCTGTCGATGATGTGGGTGTATGTACCTATTGGGTCGAACCTTGGCAAGACTATTTTATAGAGTTGTAGTGGGCATTCATCCCATTCAAATTCCAAGGATTTGTAGACCTTCATATCTTGTAAAGTGTATGGGCTCAGAGAAATAGGGAAGTCCCAACAATGTTTCTTTTTTATGCTTGATATGTTCATAGGCGTCAACAAGCTATTTGGCCATTTCTAAGGTGATTATCCAATCAGATGGATATCGGGGAAACTTCTTAGTTCTCAAGGTAGACCCTACCACCTGGATGTAAGTTAATGTCTTATACTATATGTAGTAAGCCCCAATGGCCCTCACCTTGGCGGCTACTTCCTCTGACATCCTCTTCGCAAAATCACCTTCAATGGATCGAATGATCGTGAAGGTGAAGGCATCATTGACTATCCTATAGTCTGGGCTATCTTCTGACATGTTTTCCTTTCTTTGTAACTAGGGGTACACAATGTGAGGCTATGCATTGGGATCATTTATGTTTACCCTCTTGGTGAGTCCCGGGTAGTTTGCCCGTGCTACTAATTGTATGCACCCTAAAATGGTCGCCTAGACTTTGGGCCCCATTTATCATTTTATCAAATTATCAAATTTCTGAATCAATGCTTTGGAACATTTTCAATTCAAATCAATTTCCTTGATCAAATTGTAA
>MU223849.1:455120-493346 GCA_018584345.1 Thuja plicata
CATGATGTTTATTTTTCCCTAGCTTGGGTACTCTTGAGGAGTTTGCCTTTGAGGATTTCTTCCCTTCATTCTCCTTCATTCTCCTGTCTTCCATCTCTTCCACCAGCTTCCTAATCCCTCCTATCCTCCACCTTGCTAAACATTGGGAGTGTGCGATGTGATCTTGCTGGGGAGTTTGATGCCCATTCTGTCTGGGGGCATCCTTTGTACATAATTATTGATCCTAAAAAAATTCAAAAAAATGATATATTGTCAAAAATTCTAAAAATTGGAAAATGTCATGAAAAAATGATCATCTTAGTGAAAACTTAGCAATAGGCGCTTTGATGTATCTCAAAAAAATTATATATTCTGAAAATACAAAAAATCACAAATTCAAAAAATTCAAAAAATAGAAAAAGTGCCTTGGTGAAAACCTGGAAACAGGCGCCTTGGTAGCAAAAATTCAAAAAAATTATAAAAAGTCTTGAAAAAAAAAGAAGAAAAAATAAAAAAAATGAAAAAATTGCAATAAAATCCAAGCGGTGAAAACATGGAAACGGGCGCTACTTGAGGCCTTTGCACCCCTATTTCTTAGCGCGTGTCCTTGACACTTAGCCTTTCTCCATCATGCTTTGCCCTTGTTGCCTTGGTCTGGAATTGGTCTTTGTCTTTGTCTAGGGGGCATACCTATGTTAGCTTTGGTCTCTTGGATGCGTTTGTCTTTAGGACATCTCACAAATGGTGTTTTTCAATACCACCCCAACTGTATTTTTCAATACAACCCTTGACATCAAGTGTTTTTCAACACTTATCAGTTTGGTCTTTCCCAGTTTTTTCATGCGATCTTACCTGCTTGCAAGCATTCACTCCTTATCCTCAGAACTCAGTATCAGTTAACAAAATTAAAATTTTAAACATAACACTTAATGCTTGAGCTATGTTATGATCTTTTCTTTGTGTGCTGATTGATATTGATTTTCGTTGAGTGTCCTTGTCTAATAAGTCTCTCTGTGATGCATAGCTAGAGGACTTGGGGCATGGGGCATGTTTTTATTTTCTTCCTGCTTTCTGCTTAACTATTTTTGCACAACCGTTCTGTTGGTCATCCTGGCCTCTATGCCTTGATGCGAGCGTAGCTTTGCTATATTAAATTGGGTAAGCTAACATCATAGTCATCTTGACCTTTATGTCTTTGATGCTTATGTTAGAATCTTTCCACATTCCAATCTGATATAAATCACATTCATATCTTCATAGTTACACTTGTGACTAGTGATGATTGTGTGATTTTCCGATGTCCGTTAATAATGGCCCAATGATGAAAATAAGTTCCTTAACATTCTCTCATGAATGATGAACACAAGATCCTATGTTTGTTTCTCTATGGCAAGTACACCTTTGCATTTTCATGTAGCTTGCATTGTTAGACTTCATGTTAGTTTGCATTTTTAGGCTGCATTATGAGTTTGAGGGTTTCCTTCATCTTTCTTGTGGACTTTTAATCAAATGTGATCACGTTCTCATCTTTATTTCCTTATATTCTTTTGTGATCTCAATCAAAATTTTCTATCTTAGACAATTGATTGATTTTGGGGCACATTCTCTTTCTTCTCTCCATTTATTTCCATTTCTTCCAAACTTCTATCTTTCATTCGCTTTCACCCCACTTCTTTTCTTCTAATTCAATCTTGGGGCATAATATTTCGTGCTTAATGATCTACCTTGGTTCTTTGATCTTTATATATTTCATCTTACATCAAGAACCTTCTCTTTAGTTCGATTTGATCAGATTTATCAATTTGATGTTTCTCCTCTATCTCATTTTGATTTCGATCACGAGGGGGCAATACCTATCAAACTTCAATCTTTGATTCACCTTTATCAATTATATCAACCTTGACATGTCAATTACTTATATACAACAGTGTTGACCTTGTCTTTTTCAATTTGCTTATCTTTGTTCTGATGTCAATTACTTATATACAACGGTGTTGATGTCTGTGTTGTTTTGTGATCCCAAATCGATCTCACACTTCAACTGCATTCTTTGACTACATGTATTCCCAGAATGATCACACATTAGTCAAAGAGGGACAAATGTATGCACCCTAAAATGGTCGCCTAGACTTTGGGCCCCATTTATCATTTTACCAATTTCTGAATCAATGCTTTGCAATATTTTCAATTCAAATCAACTTCCTTGATCAAATTGTAATTAATTCAATTATTTCAATACTTCCTAAGGTTTGATCATTTTTATTTAATTAAAATAT
Source organism: Thuja plicata (assembly GCA_018584345.1). Classification (NCBI taxonomy): domain Eukaryota; kingdom Viridiplantae; phylum Streptophyta; class Pinopsida; order Cupressales; family Cupressaceae; genus Thuja; species Thuja plicata. The sequence continues at coordinate 457,376 of MU223849.1, forward strand.
TTAATCTCCCTTTTAATTGAATAAAATTCCTCTTATTTAATTAAAAGATTTAATCTCCCTTTTAATTGAATAAAATTCCTCTTATTTAATTAAAAGATTTAATTTCCCTTTTAATTAAATTCATCTTATTTAATTAAATTAAATTCCCCCCATTTAATTAAATAAAATTCTTCTAATTTATTTAATTATAAAGAAAACCCCTCTTTTAATTAAATAAATAAAAATCCCCACTTAAAGCTTTTCTTTTGATGAAAAAAAAAAAAAATTAAATAAAAATCTCTTTTTCATCACATCTTCCTAAGTGGTGGATTTTTGCCTCTTAATCATAGCCTTTGATTTTTGCCTCTTAATCTCAACCGTTCACTTTTCTTTAAAAGGAAATCTCTCCTTCTCATTTTCATATATTAGGTTTTAGGTTTTCATAGTATTGTTATGCTGCAGGTTTGGAGAGCAATTTTGGAGGAGGATTTGAGCACTTTGGCTTGGCTATTGCAACTTCTCTCTTCTTGTCTTCTTCTTCTTGCATCCATGGTTATTCATATAGATTAAATTTATGTTTACTTTCATAGATTAATATTGCATTTTTATTTGCTTTCATAGATTAATCATGCATTGTTATCATCTAGATTAATTTCTTTTCATGCATTGTTATCATATAGAGTAGATCTCATTTTCATGCATTGAATCTCTCATTTCATGGTGTACTTGCATAGGCACTAACTAGGTCAATCTGAGGGCCTCCATTTTAAACCTTTGCACTCCATGACTAGAGAGCTATGGATCGATATTTGAGGCCTCATTCTTGAGCAACCTTGGATGGAATGATTCATAGAAGTGTGTCAACATTTTAGCACACATTTTTGGCCATCAGGATTTAGGGTTGTGTTTTACACCATGTAGGTACTCATATAGTATTTAGGGTTGTGTTTTACTGCCACCAGCGGTTCATCCAACTTGTTGCTGATGATGGTTCCCCAATCGAACCTAGACTTACGACCTCTGATTTTATCTATTAAGAGGATCATCCAATTCTCCAGTTGGATAAACTGAGGTAATCCATATACCCGAATTAGTAATTTTAGGGCTGCATAGATATCCTCTTTCATGTACCCCCTCCTGAGGTCTATGTTGTCTAGCCTATTTTTGGGGAGAGGTTGCTCAAGGTAATTCTTATTGATAATGTCATATGCCTCTTCCCCTTTGTTGTTGAACCATCTATTTCCCTTTTCTATGAAGAAGTCATAGAACTTGTTTATGCCTTTGTGGGGGTGGAAGACCTCTTCTATGATGTCTAGACTGATATGCAATACCACTTGTCCCTCTGTATTCTATACCACCCTTTTATCCGAGTCATAATGGTTTGCCAAAGTCATAGTCATCTCAGATGAGGTGACAACCACTGGGTGGGTTGTCACGTTGACTAGGCCTGATAGGACTAGTGAGGTGCAGTCCTTAGGACTAGTGAGATGCAGTCCTCGGATCTCCTAGCCAGTTGGGAACATCTTGTCAGGAATTGATCCCAATCTACATTCTTGATATCAGTATTAGTGATCTCAATGTGTTTGTTGCCAATCTTGAAAGGGGGAGTGTTACCCTTGTATAAGTACTTCATTAGTGACACAGTCTTTTTCTCAGGCATTCCTGCAATGAAATATGCAAGTATCAATGTTTTATTTGTAGAAAAAACTAAAAAGAACTGACTAATCTAGGAAAACAAGATTAAAAAGCTCTAAGTAGCTAGAAATGATAATTTTTTGCACTTTTAGCCCTTTTAGGGTTTTGGGTGCCAAAAACTGGTTCAGAGTCCAAAAAGGCCGAAAGTGCGAAAGAGAAGTCGTTGATGAAATAAAACCTATCGAATTTTTAGTGTGCGAAAGTCTGAAAAGATTCTTCGGATGCCAAAAGTTTGAACTGGATCTCGGACTTCGAAAGTTCAAAACCCATAAGGCAGACAACATCCTTGGAGATTTGGACTTGTCAGTGTTTTGGAGATCTCAGAGGTTCGCAATGTTGAAAAGGCCAAATCTTTGAGGACCACTTGGACGACATACCCAACCTAGTTTTTGACCTTTCGGAGGCTGAAAACCTGTGACAAAGGTCGCAACCAAAAAAAGGAAAGAACCCCAACTAGAAAATGTGAAAGGAAAAGACCCAACAAGAAAAGGAGGGGCTTCCTCGCAAGGCTAAGGGCATAAAAAGACCTAAAATACATGGGGGGAAGTCAGCATGCACTAGACTAAATATGTACCAGGCGCAAAACCCTAGACATAAACAATGAAGAGAGGAAAAAACCACTAAGTGGCGAGGAAGAAACCTACCTCGTGAGAGCTAGGAGCAGAGGAGGGAGACACAAGAAGGTCGAAGGCGTGGAACGATCAGCCAGGAGGAGCGAGGATGAAGTTTGTAAATTCGCTACTCATAAGACGCTGGAGACAAAAAAAATAAAGTGAGTCAAATTAGGACCTTTTGCCATTTTATAGCCTGCGGGAGGGGGGGACATCAGCACTTTCAGTGTTTTGACGTCTTAAACATTGAAATTCTAGAGGTAGACACATTTAGGCCTTTCAGTGTTTTTGGAGGCCGAAAACACCAAAAGGGCCGAGCTTCAGACATTTGGCCATTTTGGTATTTCAGAGGACTTGGTTCTCGGAAAGGCCGAAAGGGCGAAAAGGCCAAAAAAGGTGTTTTCTTTTCTCAATAAGCTGATAATGAGACTGATTTGCGAGGGACTAGGAAAGGGGGTAGACTCAAAAGAACAAAGGACACAAAATAAGAAGGGGGGTCCCCATGGTCAGAGGACCAACATGGGGTGTGTGTTGTGGACCCACAACAAATAGCCCTGACAAAAGGAGGAATGACCAAGGAATTTCTTCATCATCAAGACTCTTCTGGGTTGTAGTTTTGCAGTAGAATGAAAACTAAGAAATGTATGAGTTAACAATCCTTTAATGACTTCCAAATCTAAAGTTTTTTCTTGCCTCCCTAGTGTGTGTTCATGTGTGGCTATTCCTTAACCTTTGATTGTGGTAACCCAAATGTTCGTCAGCTATTCCCAACCTTCACCATGTAGACCAGGCTTCCCAGAAAGAGCTTTGCTCCCATTCAGGCGTTCATAGCCCTAGAAAAGTTTTCCATGAATCCCAAGTATAACCTTGCTCTACTGTTAGTCGGGCATTCATAGCCTTGATAGAGATTATCATAGTCACCCTAGTTCGCTTTGTCTACCATTCAGAGTTTTTGTCCTTTGGATAGTTGTTCTCATCCTTTTCTAGGTACATGATGTCTCCTGCTTGGACGTATGTTTATTCCATGCATTCAGGTTCATATTTTCTTCTCTAATTGATCTAAGTAGCGATTAGGCGATGCCACCTAGATTCCACACTTGTGACCTCTTCAGGCCACTTTTCTTTTCGTGTGTTCTTATTTTCTTTCTTTAGCGTTTCTCTTCTTTTCTTTTGACACTGTCTTCACATTCATTAAGACTTGGGTTCTGGGATTGGTGGGTGCCTGAATCCACACACTAATGATGGTCTCAATTGACAAACACTCAAGATACCACCATTCTTAGGTTCCATTTCATAATGTGTTTTGGTGATTAGGATGACTGAGATTTCAACCTCTCCATGTCCACCAATGATAGATGCTACCACTTTGTCTTTTGGAGTGTTCTCTGTGATGTATAATGCCTTGGAGAATTTGACTAAGAAATACCTCTAATCCTACTTAGGAACCACTTGGAATGAATCCATGACACACTTGACCCAAAGAAAAATGAGCCTTGACAAAAAGGAGGAAAGACCACAAACGGAAGAAAGGACTGATGGCGGGGATGACAAAAAAGAAAACAAAGGAAACAAAAGGTTTATGATACAAGGGACTAAAGGCAATCCTGCCTAGGATCCAAAATGATGTTTGAGGAATTTCCCATTGAATGGAAATGGGTTAAACTCTCCATTTAAAGTGTTGATACTAAAGGTGTTTTCCCCCAAGATCTCTGATATCTGATATGGGCCTGTCCATAATTTTTAGAACTTGGTGTGGCTACCCGACTTTTATTTTGCCTTATCCCACATGAGAACAAGGTTAGAGATCCTAAAGGCTTTAATGGTGGATCTCTTGTCGAACCACCTCTTGATGATGGCCTGGTTCTTTGATACATGCTCTAGATCCAATGTTCATTTCTCCTCCAAGTTGAGGAGATTCATGAGCCTAACTTGCACTTGATCTTCGACTCCCACGTATTGGTCCATAAATCTCAAAATTGGGATTTTCAAATTCATAGGGAAGACCGGTTGCAAGACATAGAATAGTTGGTATGGGGATTTCCCCAAAGCATTCTTGACCCTCATTTGGTCGGTCCACAGGGCACATTTCAGTTGTGTGTGCCAATGCAGGGGTTATCTTCTAGGAGAAGTTTGATCACTGTTGTCAAATTCTTGTTGGTAGACTCTGCTACTCCATTGCCTTGTGGCTAGTAATTAGAGGAGAATTTGAGAATTACCCAGTTTTCAAAGGCCCATTGCATGACCGAGGTAGAGGAGAAAGAGGGAGCATTTTCATGTACCAGATAGAATGACATTCCAAACCTAGTTATGATGCGCTCCTCTAAGAACTTGGTTGTGACCTCCGTGGTGCAATTTTTTAGTGCTTTAGCCTCCATCCATTGTGTGTAGTAATCAGTGGTTGTCATAATAAAATTGTGTCCTTTAGATGGAGGGGAGTTAATCACTCCAACAAAATCTAAGCCCCATTGGGAGAACAAACGTACCTCTTATACCGGCTGTAGGGGCATTGCTGGGTTTCTCTCCTGGGCTGCACTCATTTGGCAAGTGTGGCATGATCTCACATGTTCGCCAGTGTCTTTGAATATTGTTTTCTAGAAATATCCTACTCTTAGGATTTGGTGGGTAGTTGCCTCAGCTGAACCGTGCCTGGTCCCATATTTTTCATGAAAATCTTCTAGGATGTGTTTCTCCTCCAGCCTATCTAGACACCTGAGGTACAAATCCTCATAATTGTGTTTATACAATTGGCCATTTTTTAGCATGTAGGAGCTACTTTTGATTTTTAGAGATCTTCTTTGTTAACCATTCATCCCCTCTAGGCAGTGGTTCTACAGCAGGTAGTAAACTATGTCTTGGTACCATATGTCGGTAATCACACCTTGATTGGTGTAGGTCTGACACAACAAACCTTCTTCAACTTTGGAGATCAGCTTTGTCAGGCCTTCGCCTCTCACCAATTTCATCGAATGGATCTCTAGGTCAAACTCCTCGAGGATTTCCATTCATTTTCCTCTCTGTTCTCCCAACTCATTCTGCATCAAAAGTGACTTGACAGTCGCGTCAGGGACTATTCCGAAGACCTTGCTCCTCAAGATGTAGTGTCAAAATTTCTTTACTACTTTGATGAGGGAAAAATATTATTTATCTAAATTGGGGTAATTGGTCTCATCATCCTTAAAGGGGCAACGCATAAAGGCTATAGGTCTTTTGTCTTCACTGTCCTTCTTTTGCATTAGGATGCCTGCGCATGAGTATTCAGATGCAAAAGAATAGACCTTGAAGGGTAGGGCATAGTCGATACTGACAAGGAATGGGGTAGTGGAGATGGTGCTCTTTATTTACACAAAATATTTCTTCACCTGGATGGTCCATTCGATCTTGGCATCCTTTTGAGCATGTTGTTCAATGGCTTTACTATCTCCGCAAAGCTGCTAATGAACTTCCTTATGATTTTAATCTTCCCAAAGAAAGATTTAAACTCTTCGCGGCTGTGAGGTGGTGTCAAATTTAGGATAGCTTCCACCCTCTTGAGATCTATGACTATCCCATCCTTTGAAATGATGTGTCCCAACAACTTCCCTTTAGTTACCCCAAACATGCTCTTCTTTGGGTTGAGAGAGATCCCATATTTCCTACACCTTTTAAGAAATTTTATGAGGTCATCTATGTGGTCATCTCTTAGTTTTGAAAAGACTGTGAGGTCATCCATGTAAATGATAATGCACTTCCCAACTAACCCTTTGAAGGCTATGTCCATTGCCCTTTGGAAAGTGGCCGCGACATTTATTAGACCGAAGGGCATCCGCCGTTAGGCGAAGGTTCCCCATTTTGTTGTAAACGTTGTCTTCAACCTGTCCTCTTCCTGCACCATTACTTGATTGTATCTTGAGTAACCATCCAAGAAGGACATAATTTTAGATCCGTTGACTATCTGTAATACTTCATCGAGAGACGGGAGTGGGTAGTTGTCATTTTGGGAGTATTTATTTAGGTTTTGGAAATCCACGCACAACCTGATCTCACCAGTCTTCTTTCTTACATGCACCAAGTTGGCGACCCATGTGGAATGCCGGATTGGAAAAATGATTTTAGCATCTTGTTGACGGGGTTTTACTGACCGGGTCTGGCAACACTCAAAAGTTGTCACCAGGTACCGGGGGTACCGGCCAACTCCACCTATAAAGGCTATCTGGGGAAGTTAGATTCCCCGGGCCTCCAAGCACTTGGGTGTTGGGTCACGAAGGTGCGGAGCTGAGTTGGGAGTAGTGACTATTTTCGAGGGGGATAGCTAGTTTCTTCAACTCATTCTCTCCGAAGATTCAGGAAGGTGAGGTTTCTCCAAGCATTCTACACTTAGCAAATAAACCAAAAAATATCCTACAGGGTCAGAAGTACTTCATGTATCTATAGTTATGTTTAAACATTCAAAACATCGATAATGCTCTGATATACTACAATAAATACTGAAGAGATACACAACCATCAGTTCGTATCTTATCAGTAGCAAGGGAAAAGAGGTTGTTAAGCTACTTGAAATATCAGAGCAGAAGACATAAGGAACATGAAACATAAAATACCATTAACTCAGAAGTTTGAATGCCAACAACATCATTGCAAAGAACTCTCCCTTCTTCATGAATATTTCTTCCAGCAAGCATTGGTGCATGATACAATGGTGGCTCCAGGGGAGCATCTAACTATTGGAAAGTGAAACAATGGAGCAATGATCTCTGCAACTAAAATGAAAATACTGCTTTTCTATTACTGTGGACAGCAAAATCATCAATTTTGCCGACGCTTGGAAATGGGCCAGACCTACTATTTATACACATCTTCATCTAACCCTAACCCTAACCCTATTTTACATTATGCTACAATAAAATACATTATCCGGGGGCCGGTACTACCTGCGCCACCCTACAAAAGACCTCAAGGTAGAATAGGCCTGACATGTCAAAAGAATAAGACAAGAAGGTAGAGTGGAAGAATCAGCCTTGAGAAGAGAGCCAGGAGAGAGAAGGAAGAAATCAGATCCCAGGGATCGAGGCTACATGCCTCATAAATGGGAAATGCGGTGCCCTATCTCCAATGTGCCAGGTGTACCTCTGAAGCGGTGCCTCGAGAAGACCATCTGTCAGAAAACCAACTGTTGATCCGACATTACTTGATGTAGCCAACTACCCTCTGACAGCCTTTATTAACCACTTCTGAAAGTGATCGGTCAGCGTCGGGGATCAGGAGATGGATCACTTGAAAGAATACAAAATTTGGGATCCAGGACTCCGGGATCCGGGAACTTACATTACGAAAGAATAAAGAATACAAAATGCTTAGGTTTTCTCCGGCCTCCGGAGAAAATTTATTGTTGCTTGTTGTCATTGAAGGTTTGGAGAAGGCGGGAGATTCCATCCCCATCAATTTCTTTAAGGTAGGACTGCCAGTACTTAGCCGCCTCAATTTGTTCTCCAAGCTCTGGAACATTATCTTTGAACTCATCGGCCATTTTTGCCGCATCATGACCACTAAGGACCATGCAAGTTAGCCCTGTCATTTGAGTCTCATCCAGTCCCTCTGGGGATTGATATTTGGACTCCATCAATTCATCAAATTTTCCCAGAACATATTCCTCTGGAGTGCATGTGTCTATCCTGAATGGGTCAGCTCTGGAGACCTTTGTGACAAATGCCTTGTACATATTTGAAGAATATTTCACTGTGTTGACTTTATCGTGTAGATCCCCTACTAGTTGCTTGAGTACCTCCAATGTGAGGTCAAGTCTGGACTATTGGGTCCTCACAAAGTCAAATGATTCTTCTCCTAGAATCCCAGATTCGGAGACCATCTCTCCCCTGAGGTTGAGGAGCTCCGCCAACTCCACCTTCCATGCTTCGTAATTTTCCATATCACCCTCCCATATATTAAGAATAGTATTTGCCTGATGCAGAACATGTCATGCCGCATATAAATCTAGGAGGGTGGATATTAGGAAATGCCGGGTGTTTCCTATTTGCAGAGCGAACCACTCATCGACCACTTGGGCCTTCTTCTTCATTGCTTGCAGGGAGTCAATGTCGCTCTGTGGTAACGATGCGTCAGACGTGGAGGCCTCCGGAGGAATGGCACTAATGGGCTAGGCCAGCTTAGTAAGCAACCCCATGAGGTTCGCTGTCTTTTCTTTCTCTGCTTTGAGCCTTTGGGCCTCCTTTTCATATCTGGCCTCCACCGCCCTGGCCGCTTCTTTTAATAGGTTTACTTCACCCTATTTTCCTCTCTTTCCTAGTGATATCTCTGTGATATCATAATCTTCGTCCTCGACCGTGGCCTCATCGGTGTCTAGGGGAGGTGTTGCAACAACGACAACTGTTTCTCCTCTTGACCTGGTTCAAAGAGTATGAACGGTCTGGGATTTCTTGGCCTTTGGTGGTTCCTAGACCTGGGCCATCATCGTAGCTAGAGAGAGGTAAGCTCTTAGGGTGGACAGGGCCTTTCTCTTCTTGCTCTCCACCAACCACTGAGGTGGCAGGGGTGGCTTTTTCACCAAAGTTTATTCTTTCGGTTCTTCCCCGGTGCCATGTTTCTATTACTCCTAAGTGGTGTGGGTCTCACCCACCCCTTTTTCTTTATCTGGGGTCTCATTAGGAACATTTCCCCCAGCGACGTCTATCTCTTCTTCCTTGTCCTCTATATTTCCAATTTTGTTTGGACCTTCATCAACTGTCCCGGGGGTATCCTCCTCTCGTTCTTGCTCTTCAGCCTCAGTCACCAGGATCTCTTCTTCTTCCGCTACATCTTTTGGAAATAGGGGAGGTACCAGGCCAAGATTCAGCATTTGTACCGCAGTTATTACCTGCCCAAAGGTTGCTCCGGGGAGTGGTGCTTGAAACGTGGCGGCTGAGGTTACGGTTGCTCCCGTAGGTCTGTTCCCTCAGCAGATGCCACTTGTTCACTCTGCTTTTGTTGGTCCACCCCTGCATCTTGCATCTCTAAAAATTCAGAGGTGGTTTTTTTCTCTACTCCTCTTTCTTCTTCTATTGGCTCTTCCTACTCCTGCGCAGTTCTTTGTTCCTCAGCTTCCTCTTCAGTTGGGACTTCTTCCGTCTGCTCGATATCCCCATGTAAGTTACTAAACTCATTGGTCGCAAACACATCATCAAACTTATCTTGCAGAGGAGGGTGGGCTGGGACATTGATAGGTTCTGCTTCCTTCTCCAGCTCCGGGGAGTCAGAAGAAAGGATTTCAACTTGTGGAGCCTGGGGCATCCCCAGCTCTGGCTCTTTTTTAGGCTTTGGGTCAAGCCTTCTCCTTCTTTAGGTAATCAAGGGTGGGCCCACATATCTTACTACTGCTTGCTCTGCCAGATCCACCCTAGTTGCCTTAACCATCAAGGCTGCTAGTGAAGGGGAGGATGGAGGACGAACAGGCCTGGCCATGAGCACCGGGGTAGCCAGCTGTGTGATTAGGTTCTCCCTCATTTGCTGGGAGGCTGCTACTGATTGCCTTATTTGTTCTTTAATAGGGACTTCTTGCACATGAGGAGTTGTATCTATCCCTTTTTCTTTATCCACTCTCTGTGAAGAAGTCCCAGCCCCCGGGGTTTCTTTTGGTACTGGCTGGGCTGCCCTGCGGACACTCCCAGGGCACACCCTCTTGAAGTAAGCATGGCTGCGCTCGACCACGTCATGGGTGAAGTCCTCAATGGTGGACCCTTCTTGGGCATCCTAGTTTACTGGTGGGAGAGCCAATGTATCGATCCCCTTTGCTTTGTACTAGGGATCTATCATGGAGCCAGCGTCTGAGAAGTCCTCCGGGAATCTCCGAAGCTTCAATCTTTCCATCATGCCCGCGGTCATCCTGACGTAGTGATGGCTTCGAACCTCCATGTCATCTTGGAAATCTTCCCAAAAGTCCTCCATATGGTATTGATGGGGCTCTGAAGCCCGGGGAAGTGCCGCTGCAATCTTGCCATGCGGATCAAAATGCTTCCGCGCCAAGTAGAATTCTGCCAAGTTATAGCTTTTTAGCTCATTGTCTGCTTCTTTGGTGGTGGCCAAAATGCATGAATAGTTCCCACAAGTGATTGGGAATGGAATATTAGTTACCTTCTTTAGGGCATAGAAGGCATGCAACTCCATTATTTTCCATAAATATTCCAAGAGGACTATCTTGTCCCCGCAGTGCTTGGGCAAGAAGTAGGGTTTCCATGAGAAGCCAGTAACCCTTATATAAGTATGCTACTGGTATTATATATATTTATGTCCATAACTCTGGACCAAATTCATCGCCTCTGTGGACAGGCGGTATCCTGCATCCCGGGTGGGTGTGAGCAGGTGGTAGTAAACGAACGCATCGTTTACTCTGCAAAAACTGGGGAAACTAGCCTCCCATTCAATCTATGGGAAGTAGTCCCAAGGGGCTTTCTGATCTAGGCCGAGCCTGAGTACGCCGTCGGTGAGTAGCCCATTGGTGGGGAGTCTCTGCTATGCCAGGGCCTAGAAAACATAAGAAGTCATAAAATTTCTTCTTCTTGGCTAGTTGAAGGAACTGGGAGTCGACGTGATTTTAAATTATAGCCGCCCAGTCGAGAAACTCCCCTGTTGTATTTATACCAAGCAAGAAGTAGTAAATCCATCCAAAACATTCTCGGGCATGTTGATGCCCGAAGACCCGACATAGTGCTATTATCCCCATCTGGATGCTCTCTTTGAATTCAGAACTGGGGATCTCTAGCTTCATTCTCTTGGGGTCCCTCTTCGAGACTTTGAGCTAATTATTGTTCATGTATATGCGGGCCGCCTCCTCCAATTTCTTGAATTGGGCCAAGGCATCAGACCGGGTGACCATGGTTGTCTCGGTGAATTAAGGGATTCCCAAGCTCCTCTGGAAGGTATCAGGGTCGAGAGACACTAAAGGAGTGGGGTACCTTGTTGGTTCCGGCAGTGCGAGCATAGCAGCCCGAACAGATGGGTTGTAAAGAGCCACGAGCGTGAGAATAAGCTCTGGTGACTACACCGAGCACAAGAAGCAAGCTGCTTTAAGGATCCTGGAGTTTCCAATTTTAATGGCCAAAGGATCTCCGACTTGTCACTGAATGTACATAACTTTGACCAAGGCTTGCATTTCTAGCCATGTTCCGACGCTAGTGTCGGTAAGAAGCTGGACCTTGGACTCAATCTTTGAGCCCGTGATGACTCCATCCTTTACGTATTTTAGGCTCAAAGGCATCCTTTCCAGAGCCTTCTCCATTTTAGATTTTACTGCTGCCCTGGTACTTGCTGTAGATGGAAGTTTTAGACTTCTGGGTGGTGAGGATGCGAATGCTTCAGACATATTTGAAAGTATACTCTGGAAACCTGCAAGGCAAAGAGACCGTTAGAATGCATTAATCAATAAATACTTTGGGGTCCAGAGATCTTTCCATCGAGGTGTCTCCTTTCCCTGAAAAGTTAGTTTCATTCAAAAACTCTGGAAAGCACACATATACATATCATGAACTTAGGAATTTGATTAACCATCCGGGTCAGGGAATTTTATCACATTTGGTAAGAAGGACATGGGATGGATGATGGCAGGAGACCCAAAGCTTGAAGAAGTAACCGTTGGTAAATATGTGTACAAAAAGGCAAACTGTCAGACCCACATGGGCGCCACGTGGGTGAGTAATAAATAAGAGTTATGGCAATGACGACGGAGCCAACTGTCTGAATGCACAAAAAGTGAAGGCCACTTAGATAGATTTAAATGCGCGCATGGGTCATAAATGAGGGCCAGGATAGTTTTACAGAGGAGAGAGAAAACCACCTATTTGAAACCGGCCGAGAGCCAAGTTTCAAACAGGTGGTATTCTGCCCAGAATGAGCTTACGAATGAAAACCAATGACATAGGTAGCACGATGAGCTTGCTAAGCTACCCGACAGGATACACATAGGATATACATCAGAGCCAAGGGATATACACATGCAAAATAGAGGGATATACAACAAATATACACTGAGTTTACATATATACACCGCAAAATGAATATCTACAAGAAACCAGGCAAAACAGAGAATATCTATAACTTTCTACACTATATACAGACTAAACTACACCTGCATAGAGGGTAGACAACCCTCTAGCAGAGCTGACCCACCAACGGGCGGCAAACTAGAAAGAAATGAAAGATGAACAAAACAAAAAGGCAAAGGAAAACAAAAATGAACGACACCAGACAGAAGGAAAGCCGAAGGGAGAGGAGGCACCAACCTGAGAATGTAGAAAGGAGAGGAAATGAAGCCTCTACAGAAGCTCTGCAATAGCTCCAATCATCAAACGATCACAACCCGCCACTACAAACCACTCACAATCACTCAAAAATGTTGGAAAGGCTTAGCACTGGATTATCGTTAAATCGCTCTAAAATTTCTCTTATTGCTTGAGTGTTTAAGTCATGGTAAATGTGAAAATGAAAGGTAACTTCTATTTATACCCACGGTAAAAAGAAAGCCACCTTTTCATCTGCAAACTCCGGACAGACAGACCTCTGGACTCCAGGCCTGGGGATTCCCTGCGACGATATCACCTTAAGGAAAGAGAACATCGTGGTGGAGAATCCCGGAGTCCGGAATCTGGCTCCCGACAAAGGATGAAAAACTCTAGGATTGGGGTCCCAGAGGCACAAGAAACCAACAAAACAAAACACAATCGCGGGGAAGAAAACCCCAGAGAAAGAAAACAAAAAGAAGACAGAAAAAGGCAAGGCAAGAATAAAAAATAAAAACAAAAAAAGGGGGACCCAACATTTTGCACACAAAATGTAGGGACGGGGATGCAGGGCATAACAAATGGTGACTACCTGGGACAAATGCCTTAGCTTATTTGAGAGCTACAGAATCTCTGGTTAGCAAAACTAGAACAAGTCACCACTCGAAGTATCTTATAGGCAAAAAGGCAACACGTCTGAGAAAATCCAGCCACACGGGATCTATCCCATAGTCTTTTCATCAGTGGTGGAATGTGTGCTTTGGAAGGAAATCAAGCCGATGAACTCTTGGAGGAGTAGAGAAGAGACACTAATTACATTGAACTAGTCATTAGATTTGTTCATTTCTCTCGGAGATCGTAACTTCATCCCGCTTCCCTTTTTCTTGTCATTTTGCATGTTTCTGGGTGGGATGGCGGTACTTCTTTCACCATTAAGCTTAAGCTTATCTAATTTTAATGGCGGTACTCCTTTCACCTTTCCACCTATTTCATATGTTGAGTAGGGGATAAAACTCCAGACCTAGAAAGAATTCTTTAAAAGTTTAGACTTGGGTCAACCAACTAGTACAACCAATCTATCCTCGGTGTGTCTGATTACTTGTTCCTTATATTTTTTATTTCACTGATTGCCAGACCTCCGAGGATAAACCCGATAGAAATTGCTCAGAATGTACCACCAAACCTGTAAAATAGCTCTAGAGACCAGACTGATTCCACTATGCTAAAGACAGGTTCTTAAGTTCACCATGCTACAGACATCGTACCGGAGACCAAGGTTTATGCGAAGCATTCCAATCCTTACAAGAGAGAACAAAACGCTGGGACCCCAAAAGAAAACTAGAAATGAAAACAAAAACCACCAAAAGAGGACTACCTTAGAGGGCAGCCAACAAGGCTATTTACAAGACATGGTACCTCCCAACAAGACACTGAGAAAGAAATATTTACAAGCGGAGGGCTTTACATAAAATACAATTTCAGACAAACTTACCCTATTCAAAATAGTGTTTGAGAAACTGTCCATTGACAGGCAATGGGACAGGTTCCCTAGTCATGGTGTTAAGGCGGTAAGTATTTTCCCCATGGATTTTTGAGATTAAATATGGTCCGAGAAAAAGCCGTTGGAACTTGGTGTGCTTTCCTTTCTTTTCTCGGGCCTTGTCCCACAACAAGACCAAGTCCAAAATCTGAAAAGCCTTATATTGGGCTCTATGGTCAAACCATCATTTTATCACTGCTTAATGACACGCAAAATGTTCAAGGGAAGCATCTCGCTGTTCTTCCATTCACACCATATTTAGGAGCCGGACCTCCATAATGTTGCCCCGGTTGCTGAATTCCTGCATAAATTGCAAAACTAGGATCTGTAAGTTGATTGGGAACACAGGGTTTTGGCCATAAACTAGATGGAACGGGGATGTCCCCAAGGGGACCTTGATTCAAATGTGATCCACCCAAAGGGTGAATTCCAACTTTTGATGCCAATCCTGGGGATTCTGTTCTAGCAGGTGTTTGATCACTTCAAGTAGATTTTTATTCGTAGATTCAGCAACACCGTTCCCCTGGGGGTAATAGTTGCTGGAAAACTTTAGAGTGATCTTTCGATTGTAGGTCCACTCAAGTAATTGCACCAAGGAAAATTCCAGACCATTGTCACATACCAAAGTAAAGGGCATTCCAAACCTTGTGACGATGTTTTCTTCCAAGAATTTGATAACTACGTCTGCCATGTTATGCTTGTACGGTATAGCCTCAGACCACCGGGTGCAGTAATCAGTAGCAGTAAGAATGTATCAGTGATTGGAAAATGAGTTAGAGTTGATTTCCCTGATGAAGTCAAATTCCCATTGGGCGAAGGGCCTAGCCTCGAAGACTGGTTGCAAAGGCATAGCCAGGTTACGCTCATGATGCGCCGCGGTTTGGCAAGTGTGGCATTTTCTAACATGAGTGTAAACATCTTTAAATATACAGGGCCAATAGTATCCAGCCCGAAGGATCTGATGGGAAATGGCATCAGCTAAGCCATGTATGGTTCCAAACTGTCCGTGAAATTCATCAATCATCTTCACAGCTTGGTCTCTGTCGATGCACCGGAGGTACACTCCCTCATAGTTCCTGCGGTAGAGCGCAGAGTTTTTGATCATGAAGTGAGCGCTTTTCATCCGTAGGGTGCAGAAATTATTAGGAGGTAACCCCTTCGGGCATTTGTTATTCAATAGCAAATATACCAAATCAGTATACCACGGGTCTCGAGTGATGGACTCCACCGTTTAAGTTTGACATTCTATGCGGGGAGTCTCTTTTGCCATCGCTCGACTCAGTCCCTGGCCCCGGACTATCTTCATGGGCTACATTTTTAAATCATATTCTTGGAGGATGGCCATCCATTTCCCCCATCTTTCACCCAACTCGCTCTGCATCAATAGAGACTTTACGGCCTAGTCCGGGATGATAGCATGCACCTTGCTCTGGAGAATGTAATGCTAAAATTTCTTCACGGCGTGAACAAGAGCAAAGGCCTATTTTTCTAGTGATGAATACCAAAGTTTGGTGTTCTTGAAGGGGGAGCTCATGAAAGCTATTGGTTGTTCTTCCTCTCCAACCTTTTTAGTCAACACCGCCGCGATGGAATGCGGTGAAGCAAAGGAGTAAATGTAAAACGGGAGGGAGTAGTTTAGACTAGCTAGGATGAGTGCTTTCGTTATTGTCTATTTGATCTGGGTGAATGCCCACTTTGCTTCAAGACTCTACTCAATCTTGGTATCCTTTTTCATCATTTCATTGAGTGGTTTGACTATTTTGGTGAATCCAGTGATGAACTGCCGGACGAAGTTGATCTTTTCGAAGAAAGATCTCATCTCTTTCTTGCTGCCGGGCATTTGTAAGTTTAGCAACGCTTCAACTCTCTCAGGGTCAATGGATATTCCCTTTTCGGAGATGATATGCCCGAGCAACTTCCCTTTGGTGACCCCAAATATGCACTTCTTGGGGTTGAGGGATATTGCATACCGATGACATCTCTCACAGATCTGAGCGAGATGGGCGGAATGGTCACGCCTGTCCCGGGTAAAGATGGTCAAATCATCTATGTAGATGATTATGCACCAATTCACAAGGCCCTCAAATGCAATGTCCATGGCCTTTTGAAATGTGGCCCCTGCATTAATCAAACCAAAGGGCATTCTTCTGTATGCAAACGTTCCCCACTTGGTGGTAAACGCTATTTTCTCCCTATCTTCATACTTAACCATGACCTGGTTATACCTGGAGTACCCATCCAAGAATGACATCATCTGGGATCCATTCACTATCTGTAACACCTCATCCAACGAAGGGAGAGGGTAATTATCTTTCTTGGAGGCCTTATTCAAGTTTCAGAAATCCACGCAAAGGCGAATTTCACCGCTCTTCTTTCTCACAGGGACTAGATTGGAAACCCATGTAGTGTGCCAAATTGGAAAGATTATCCGGGCTGACAACAATTTTTCTACCTCTTGACGAATTAGAAGCTTGATTAGTGGGTTGACTAGTCGTTGCTTTTGCCAAAAAGGCTTAGCATCAGGTTTTAGGGGAATAGTATGAGTCATAATGGATGTGTCATATATTTTCAAATCCTCATATCCCCATGCAATTACATCTATGTATTCTTGGTGAACCGCAAGAATCTTCTCCTTCTCCTTAGGGGAGCAGGAGGTGCCAATGTGGATCATCTTTTCTTCACCGGGCTGGCCGATGTTTACCCTTTCAAACTTTCCTCCCTCAGGGGAAGATGACATCTTTTCCCGGGCCTGAGGGTCCGAGTCAAAGATTTGTTCAAGCGCAACCATCCCCTTCAGGATGGTATTAGTGGGTAGGTCCATGATCCCATCATCTTCATCACCCTGCCCAGTATCGTCATGGTCTCGTTCCTCCACTACCTAGTCTTCAAAGACACCAACATTGGCCATGAAGGCTAGGATATGTTGATCGTCCTCAAAAACTTGAAAGTGGGTGACATTATCTGGGATGGACGGGGTGGGGACCATTTCAATTGAAAATCTCTAGAGTCGTGAGCTGACCATGGGCTCAAGTGTGCTGGCAGAAATGGCAAGGGCATCCGGGACCTAGTTCCGTTGTTGGGGAATGAGATCAATGCCAAAGGCATCACAATCCTCGATAAGGCTCCAAGCCTGATTGCGGTATGCAGCCAGTCTCTCGTCGTGACATGTATATTGACTCTGAACCTGTTTGACAACCAACTCTGAATCACCTAGAGCCCAGAGGCGGGTGACACTTTTCCTTAATGCAAATAAAAGTCCAAGGACCAAAGCCTCATACTCTGTACCATTATTTGTGCAGTTGAACTGCAGTCTGTAGGATGCGAGGAAGGATTTCCCTTGTGGGTTGATTAATTCTACCTCAGCTCCGTAGCCTTGTTTGGATCAGGACCCGTTGAACTTGAGGGTCCACAAATCGTTATTCACATTCTGGGGCTGGGGAGTGAGAGTAGTGTTTGGATTTCTTTTGGGAGACTTGGGAGGAGCTTCCTCTTGAACTGCTAGCATGCAGGTAGGGTTTACCTCGAGAGGAGTTTGGATTTGGGATTCCCAGGCAAATGGCACTAAAGGAGTGCATCCCGTAGGAACACTGGGCTGTAGGGAATCAACTATATGTTCTCTATTCTGGAAGGCGTCGACGTGCCGGGTAGCGATCGAAAGGTAGGGCCCACACTCAAGTTTTGAATGTTTTTGATAGTGTACTCAACACCAAGTGCCAGACAGGAGTGTGGCGGGGGTCGCCGTGGCACCTTGAGAGTCAACCTCAACTCTCAGCTTTTCTTCTAGGTCTTGGGTTCTCTACAGCACTATGGGATCCTCCCCGGGGGTGAAATTGAATGTTAAGATTTTGAAGGGTTGGTATACCCCAGGGGAAGTCTCAGAGAAGAAGACCTCACTGACCTTCCCGACCTCGGTAAGGGCCTACTTCATTTGGGGTTCACTTTCAACCTGGATCTTGTTTGATTCTCCTTCCCAGGGGAGCCATAAGTGGAAGAAGTCTGTCAAAAAGTATCTGTTCAAGGACTTAGACCAATTCTGACTTAATAACGTCCCATAAGTCTCTGGGATGTCCACCACTTGGACGTCGATTATGCTGGCTATCCTAGGGTCCTAGATAAGCTGTATCCAGACATTCTTCAATTCCCCCACCATTTTCATGGCAGTCTTATCCAGCTAGATCACTGCACCATTAGATGGGGTGGGATGGAATTCGAGCTTCTAGTATATAGATAAGGGCATGATGTTACCCGAAGCTCCGGAGTCTACTAAGCAATTGTGTATGTTTTTGCCTTGGATATTCAGGCCTAGTAGGAAGGGAGGATCTTCATTATTTCCCCGAAAGACAGCCGCATTGGCATCCTCGAACGAGACAGACTTGGGCAGGCGACTGATGACTTCTGGGTTTTCCAAGAGCCTCAGAAGAGACTTCTTCTGCTCAGGATAGTTTAGCAAAACCTCCATCAAGGTCATGGAGGTGGTGGTCTATTCTAATGCCTTTGTAATGTCAAATCTTCCTCTCGGGAATTAGTGACTGCCCTCAGCTAGGTCGTTCGCTTGGTTAGAGCTAGAACCTTCTAGAGGAGCGGGCCGGTCAGTTGCGCTATCTTGGGGAGGAGGAGTGTCCTTGATAGGGGGCATAGGTGTGTAAGTTGGTCCCTTACCAACCTGACTCTGAGTATTGTATGGAGTTTGTGGGTTGGTGAAGGCATTGGCCTCAAAGGGCAGGATAGATTCATCAAAGAATCCATGCAGTTCAAATTCCTCTTCATCTTCCCCCGGAGTTCCGAAGAAGATGGTCTCACAGGTGAAGGCACTGTGGGTTGACTCTTGCACAGGAGGCTCTAGGGGAGTAGCATCATGCAATTGTTGTCTATCTAGCTGGGAGATCATGATGACTTTTTCCAACGTGGCACAATTCACCTCATTGTGTGAGCCCGTGTCGTGCAATCTACACCAATTAGTCATGGGCTGGAAGTCCGCGACTGGTGTGAAATGTGATGGTCCAGCATCACTTTGATTGGAATTTTGGTTCGGAGGGGGACCTCCGGTGTTCATGTTATTGTTCCATTGTTTTTGATTGGGCCGAGGCCCGTTGTTGAAATTTCTTCCCCCTACATTGTTGTTTCGTTGGTCGGAGAAGATATTCCCTCTCTGGGAGTTAGAATTCTGGGGTGCGTAGGACCCCGCCTTTAGTTGACCCATGTCCACAGTCAAGGTAGACAATATTCACCGGAGGGATTCAACCTCGGCGGTCAATTGAGTATTGGTGTCACAGTGTGACGATTATTGTTGTTGGTTCCTCGGGAAGGCAATAGTATTAGCCAGAGTCGAGGGCAACAATCCTCCAGTCATGGATGACTAAAAGAAGGGCACTCCGGACAGTTGTGTCTGAGGCTATTGTGCCTGCAATAACTGATTCCAAGGGAAAGCTTCCAGACCTGGTACTACCTAATTCTGTGTTGGATAAACATACTGGGCCTACTGGTCTATCAGCGGTGGTGGGGAATTCATTGCCATCAAGGGAGCACCCATTTCCAGATTGGGGTTATACCCCCCGACATACGCTGTTCTGTCAGGGATCATGTTAAAGGGCGCGCTCTGCCCAATCCCGCTTGGGGATTTGTTGAGACCACGGGATAATTCTAAGGCTAGGTTGTAAACATTCGCCAAAGTGTCCCGGTCACTCGCGACAGTTGTTCTCCAAAGGAGAGTGGCAACGAAGGGGTCCATTGTGTTCAGGTAAGTCTGTATGGTTACTTCTGGGGATGGAATGAAAGGGCTTGTGCACCACTTCAAGGCGCGCTGGAACTGATGGTTGAATGTTGTAAGAGGTTCATTGGGTTCCTTCTTAATGGAGATGAACTGACTATGGGACCAGGTTGGGTCCACATGTACACGAAAGGCAGCCAAGAAGGCATCCTCCATGTCCTGCCAACTGTTAATGGAGTTGGAAAGAAGGTTAAGGTACTAGTTCAACTCACCTTTCCATAAGGACAAGGGAAACATCTGGGTCACAACATCTTCATGTTGGATCCAGTTTCGGTTCATGGCATCCTTATATGCCTGTAAATTCTCTTGTGCGGTCCGTGAGCCTAAGTGCTCATATCATGGGAAAATCTTCTCCGGGTGTGAGGGTAAGTCATTGATTACACCCAGAAAAGTTCCCATTGGGGACTTGGTGTTACTGAAATATGTAGCCATTAGGGGAACTGTATTTTGGGTAGTTTGAGCAGTGGTTCCCAAGATTGTCTAAGAAGTTTGGGTATTCTGAGGTATGCTAGACCCCTAGACAATAGTGGTTGGTGTGGTTTTCGGGGTTCGCTTCTTTTGAGCGGGAGGCTCGAGTTCAACAAACCTTCTGGGGTTTGGGGAAGACCTAAGGATTCTTTCAAATTTCACTGGGGAGAAAGATCCAATCCCACTGAAGGCTTGACTCCTAAAAATATAGCTCAGGGAACCCTCGGTAGGTGTAAAATTGGAATCTCGAGAGGGGGATGAGTTCATGCCCTCCTTCTAGCGCCAGTTTCTGTTGATGGGGTTTTACTGACCGGGTCCGCCAACAGTCATAAGTTGTCACCAGGTACCGGGGGTACCGGCCAACTCCGCCTGCAAAGGCTATCCGGGGAAGTTAAATTCCCCAGGCCTTCAAGCACCTGGGTGTCAGGTCACGATGGTGTAGGGCTCAGTTGGGAGGAGTGACTATTTTCGAGGGGGATAGCTGGTTTCTTCAACTCATTCTCTCTGGAGATTCAGGAAGGTGAGGTTTCTCCAAGAATTCTACACTTAGAAAATAAACTGAAAAAGATCCTGCAGGGTCAGAAGTACTTCATCTATCTATAGTTATGTTTAAACATTCAAGACATCGATAATGATCTGATATACTACACTAAATACTGAAGAGATACACAACCATCAGTTTGTATCTTATCAGTAGCAAGGGCAAAGAGGTCGTTAAGCTACTTGAAATATCAGAGTAGAAGACATAAGGAACATGAAACATAAAATACCATTAACTCAGAAGTTTGAATGCCAACAACATCATTACAAAGAACTCTCCCTTCTTCATGAATATTTCTTCTAGCAAGCACTGGTGCATGATACAATGGTGGCTCTAGGGGAGCGTCTAACTATTGGAAAGTGAAACAATGGAGCAATGAGCTCTGCAACTGAAATGAAAATACTACTTTTCTATTACTGTGGACAACAAACTCATCAATTTCGCCGACCCTTGGAAATGGGTCGGACCTACTATTTATACACATCTTCATCTAACCCTAACCCTAACCCTATTTTACATTATTTTGCAATAAAATATATTATCCGGGGGCCGGTACTACTTGTGCCACCCTACAAAAGACCTCAAGGTAGAATAGGCCTGACATGTCAGAAGAATAAGACAAGAAGGTAGAGCGGAAGAATCAGCCTCGAGAAAAGAGCCAAGAGAGAGAAGGAAGAAATCAGATCCCCAGGGATCAAGGCTACATGCCTCATAAATGGGAAATGCGACACCCTATCTCCAATGTGCCAGGTGTACCTCTGAAGTGGTGCCTTGAGAAGACCATCTGTCAAACAACCAACTGTTGATCTGACATTCCTTGATGTAGCCAACTACCCTCTGACAGCCTTTATTAACCGCTTCTGAAAGTGACCGGTTAGCCTCGAGAACCGGGACATGGATCACTTGAAAGAATACAAAATTTGGGATCCGGGACTTCGGGATATGGGAACTTACATTCCAAAAGAATTAAAAATACAAAATGCTTAGGTTTTCTCTGGCCTCCAGAGAAACTTTATTGTTTCTTATTGTCATTGAAGGTTTGGAGAAGGTGAGAGATTCCATCCTCATCAATTTCTTTAAGGCAGGACCGTCGGTACTTAGCTGCCTCAGTTTGTTCTTCAAGCTCCAGAAAATTATCTTTGAACTCATCGGCCATTTTTTCCGTATCATGACCACTAAGGACCATGCGAGTTAGCCCTGTCATCTGAGTCCCATCCAGTCCCTCTGGGGATTGATATTTGGACTCCATCAATTCATCAAATTTTCCCATAATGTATTCCTCCGGAGTGCATCTGTCTGTGCTGAATGGGTCAGCTCTGGAGACCTTTGTCTTTTCTTTTTCTGCTTTGAGCCTTTGGGCCTCCTTTTCATATCTGGCCTCCACCACCCTGGCTGCTTCTTGTAACAGGTTTACTTTGCCCTATTTTCCTCTCTTTCCCAGTGATATCTGTATGATATTATAATCTCTGGCCTTGACTGTCGCCTCATCGGTGTCTAGGGGAGGTGTTGCAACAATGACAATTGTTTCTCCTCCCAGCCCGGTTCGAAGAGTATGAACCATCTGAGCTTTCTTGGCCTTTGGTGGTTCCTGAACCTGGGCCATCATCTTAGCTAGAGAGAGGTAAGCTCTTGGGGTGGACAGGGCCTTTCTCTTCTTGCTCTCCACCAGCCACTGTGGCGACAGGGGTGGCTTGTTCGCCAAAGTCTATTCTTTCAGTTCTTCCCCGGTGCCCTATTGCTATTCCTCCTAAGTGGTGTGGGTCTCACCTACCCCTTTTTCTTTATCTGGGGTCTCATCAGGAACATTTCCCCTAACAACATCTATCTCTTCTGCCTTGTCCTTTGTATTTCCAGTTTTGTCTGGACCTTCATCAGCTATCCCGGGGGTGTCCTCCTCTCATTCTTGCTCTTCGGCCTCAGTCGCCGGGATCTCTTCTTCTTCCGCTACATCTTTTGGAATTAGGGGAGGTACTGGGCAAAGATTTAGCATTTGTGCCACGGTTATTACTTGCCCAAAGGTTGCTCCGGGGAGTGGCGCTTGGAATGTGGCGGCTGAGGTTATGGTTGCTCCCGCAGGTTTGGTTCCCTCAGTAGATGCCACTTGTTCACTCTGCTTTTGTTGGTCCACCCCCACATCTTGCATCTCTGGAACTTTGGAGGTGGTTTCCTGCTCTACTTCTCTTTCTTCTTCTATTGGCTCTTCTTGCTCCTGCGCAATTCTTTGTTCCTCAGCTTCCTCTTTAGCTAGGACTTCTTTCGTCTGCTCGATATCCCCCTGTAAGTTACCAAACTCATCGGTCATAAACAAATCATCAAACTCATCTTGCGGAGGAGGGTGGGCTGTGATATCAGCACATTTTGCTTCCTTCTCTGGCTCCGGGGAGTCAAAAGAAAGGATTTCAACTTGTGGAGCCTGGACATCCCCAGCTTTGGCTCTTTTTTAGGCTTTGGGTCAAGCCTTCTCCTTCTCTGGGTAATCAAGGGTGGGCCCACATCCCTTACTACTACTTTCTCCTCCAGATCCACCCTAGTTTCCTTAACCATCAAGGCTGCTAGTAAAGGGGAGGATGGAGGACGAACAAGCCTGGCCATGAGCACCGGGATAGCCAGCCGTGTGATTAGGTTCTCCCTCATTTTCTTGGAGGCTGCTACCGATTGCCTTATTTTTTCTTTAATAGGGACTTCTTGCACATGAGGAGTTGTATCTATCCCTTTTTCTTTATCCACTCTCTGTGAAGAAGTCCCGGCCCCCGGGGTTTCTTTTGGTACTAGCTGGGCTGCTCTGCGGACACTCCCGGGGCACACCCTCTTGAAGTAAGCATGGCTATGCTTGACCACCTCATGGGTGAAGTCCTCAATGGTGGACCCTTCCTGGGCATCCTAGTTTACTGGTGGGAGAGCCAATGTATCAATCCCCTTTTCTTTGTACTGGGGATCTATCATGGAGCCGGCGTTTGATAAGTCCTCCGGGAATCTCCAGAGCTTCAATCTTTCCATCATGCCCGTGGTCATCCTGACGTAGTGCCAGCTCCGGACCTCCACGTCATCTTAGAAATCTTCCCAAAAGTCCTCCATATGGTATTGATGGGGCTTTGAAGCCTGGGGAAGTGCCGCTGCAATCTTGCCATGAAGATCAAAATGCTTCCGTGCCAAGTAGAATTTCGCCAAGTTATAGCTTTTTAGCTCATTGTCTGCTTCTTTGGCGGTGGCCAGACTGCATGAATAGTTCTCACAAGTGATTGAGAATTGAATATTAGTTACCTTCTTTAGGGCATAGAAGGCATGCAGCTCCATTATCTACCGGCAATATTCCAGGAGGACTATCTTGTCGCTGCAGTGCTTGGGAAACAAGTAGGGTTTCCCGGAGAAGCCAGTCACCCTTTTATAAGTATGCTACTGGTATTGTAGATAATAATGTCCATAACTCTAGACCAAATTCATCACTTCTATTGACAGGTGGTATCTTGCATCCCGGGTGGGTGTGAGCAGGTGGTAGTAAACAAACGCGTTGTTTACTCTACAAAAACTGGGGAAATTGGCCTCCCATTGAATCTGTGGGAAGTAGTCCCAAGGGGCTTTCTGATCTAGGCTGAGCCTGAGTACACTGTTGGTGAGTAGCCCATTGATGTGGGGTCTCTGCTGTGCCAGGGCCCAGAAAACATAAGAAGTCATATAAAATTTCTTCTTCTTGGCCAGTTGGAGGAACTGGGAGTCGAAATGATTTGAAATTATAGCTGCCCAGTCGAAAAATTCCCTTACTGTACTTATACCAAACAATAAGTAGTAGATCCATCCAGAAAATTCTCGGGCATGCTGTTGCCCGAAGACCCGACATAGTGCTATTATCTCGATCTGGATGCTCTCTTTGAATTCGGACCTGGGGATCTCTAGCTTCATTATCTTGGGGTCCCTCTTCAGGACTTTGAGCCAATTGTTGTTCATGTATATGCAGGCTGCCTCCTCCAATTGCTTGAATTGGGCCAAGGCATCAGACCGGGTGACCACAATTGGCTTGGAAAATTGAGGGATTCCCAAGCTCCTCTGGAAGGTATCAGGGTCGAGAGACACTAAAGGAGTGGGGTACCCTATTGGCTCCGATGGTGCGAGCATAGCAGCCTGAACAGATGGGTTGTAAAGAGCCGCGAGCATGAGAATAAGATCCGGTGACTGCACTGAGCACAGGAAGCAAGTTGCTTCAAGGATCCCAGAGTTTCTAATTTTAATGGCCAAAGGATCTCCGGCCTGTCACTGAATGTACATAACTTTGACCAAGGCCTACAATAATGGCCATGTTCCGACGCTAGTGTCGGTAAGAAGTTGGACCTTGGACTCAATATTTGAGCCCACGATGACTCTGTCCTTTACATATTTTAGGCTCAAAGGTGTCCTTTCCAGAGCCTTCTCCATTTTGGATTTTACTGCCGCACTGGTACTTGCTATAGATGGAAGTTCTGGACTTCTGAGTGGTGAGGATGCGGATGCTTGAGACATATTTGAAAGTATACTCTGGAAACCTGCAAGGCAAAGCAACTGTTAGAATGCATTAATCAATAAATACTTTAGGGCCTGGAGATCTTACCATCGAGGTGTCTGCTTTCCCTGAAAAGTTAGTTTCATTCAAAAACTCTGAAAAGCACACATATACATATCATGAACTTAGGAATTTGATTAACCATTTGAGTCTGGGAATTTTATCGCATTTGGTAAGAAGGACATGGGATGGATGATGGCAGGAGACTTGGACCTCAGAGAAGTAACCATTGGTAAAGATGTGTACAAAAAGGCAAACCGCCAAACCCACGTGGGCACCATGTGGGTGAGTAATAAATGGGAGTTATGGCGATGACGGCGTAGCCAACTGTCCAAATGCGCGACAAGTGATGGAAACTTGGATAGATTTAAATGTGTGCATGGGTCATAAATGAGGGCCAGGCTGGTTTTATGGAGGAGAGAGAAAACCACCTGTTTGAAACTGGCTGAGAGCCGAGTTTCAAACAGGTGGTATTCTGCTTAGAACAAGCTTGCGGATGAAAAATAGTGACATAGGCAGCACGGCGAGCTTGCTAAGCTACCTGGTAGGATACACATAGGATATACATTAGAGCTGAGGGATATACACACATAGACCAGAGGGATATACAACAAATATACATTGAGTTTACATATATACACAATAGAACAAATATCTACAAGAAAAGAGGCAAAACATAGAATATCTACAAATTTCTACACTATATACAGACTAAACTACACCTACACAGAGGGCGGACAACCGTCTGGCAGAGCCGACCCACCAACGGGCGGCAAACCAGAAATAAATGAAAGACGAACAAAATAAAAAGGCAAAGGCAAACAAAAACAAACGACACCAGATAGAAGGAAAGCAAAAGGGAGAGGAGGCACCAACCTGAGAATGTAGAAAGGAGAGGAAAAGAAGCCTCCGTGGAAGCTCTGCAACAACTCCAATTGTCAAATGATCACAACTTGCCACTATAAACCACTCATAATCACTCATAAATGATGGAAAGGCTTAGCACTGGATTATCGTTAAATCACTGTAAATCACTTTGAAATCACTCTGATTGCTTGAGTGTTTAAGTCACGGTAAATTTGAAAATGACAGGTAGCTTCTATTTATACCCATGGTAAAAAGAAAGCTACCTTTTCATCCACAAACTCCAGACAGACAGACCTCCGAACTCTGGGCCCATGGATTCCCTGCGACGATATCACCCTAAGGAAAGAGAACATCGCGGTAGAAAATCCTGAAGTCTGGAATCTGGCTCCCGACAAAGGATGATAAACTCTGGGACTGGGGTCCCGGAGGCATAAGAAACCAACAAAACAAAGCGCAACCATGGGGAAGAAAACCCCGAAGAAAGAAAACAAAAAGAAGACAGAAAAAGGCAAGGCAAAAACAAAAAGAAAAAACAAAAAAAGGGGGACCCAACATTTTGCACACAATATGTAGGGACGGGGATGCAGGGCATAACACATCTAGTAATTTTTCGACCTCCTTTTAGATCAAGGGCTCCATAGCAGGGTTCATGGGCCTTTGGAATTGTCTAAAAGGTTTAGAATCTAGTTTCAGGGGGATGTTGTGTACTATGACTAAGGTATCATATGCCTTTAATTTTTCATAGCTCCAGGCTAAAACATCTCGATATTCGGTGAGGAGTTGTACCATTTTCTCCTTTCCTTCTTTGGTACCTACTTTTTTGATGTGGACCTCTCTTGGTTCTTCCTCCATGCCAAGGTTGTATGTCTCACACTCTTTGTCATTGGGAGTTACGTTTGGGTGTCTCTTTATGGCAGTCCCATCACTATCAAAATTCCTTTCTATCTCTACCATCCCCTTTGGTATAGTATTGGTCCTTATGTTTATGACACCATGGTCTTCGAGATCCTTAGGATCGACTGCTTCTTACTCTTCTTCTTCCTTCCTTTCATCTATGATCTATTTTTCGAACACACCCGCACACATGATGAACTCAAGGATGTGTTGATCATCTTGGAAGACTTGGAAATTAGTGATGTTATCTAGGATGATCGGCGTTGCGATGAGTTCAATAGAAAACTTCTTTAACTTAGACTTCTCCATTGGTTGTAGTGAACTGGTAGATACAACTAGGGCGTCAGTGATAACGTTCTTTCTCTGTGGGATAGATTGGATGTTGAAGGCTTAGAAGTCATTGATCAAATCCCATGCCCTATTTTGGTAGGCTGAGAGCCTCTTATCATTGCAAGAATACTGACTGCAGACTTTCTTGATGACCAATTGCAAATCTCCTTCCACTGTTAGTGCCTTTATTCCTTTCTCATGGGCCAGGAGGAGTCCACGGATCAATGCCTCATACTCTGAAACATTGTTAGTGCATCAAAATTGTAATTTGTATGCATCGTAAGAAGACTTACCTCTCAAGTTAATGAGTTCGATCCTTGCACCTACTCCTTGTTTACATTTACATTCGTCAAAGCATAATTTCTATATCCTTTGTTGCCTAGCGAGGTTGGACTTGGTGGGAGCCTTTTTGGTGAAACCCGCGGTTTTGGTCCTTTGTTCCTTCCTTCCATCACTATCTGAGGACATTGACTCTCCTTCCCCTATCCCTTGGATACATTCAGGTTGAGATATTTTGGCACCTTTACTATTTTCACCCTCTAGTAACCCCTTGTAGGGAAGACATGCTCTATCATCGAAAGTGCTCCAGTCACTAAGCACATTAAGGGGCCAGGCTTTTGTCATCTTAGTCTGACTCACTATTTTGACTTAGATTGACTGGGATTTCTTCCTTTGGCATGGGGTTACTCTCATCTGTCACCTTAAATCCTTCATCCACCGCATGTGCTTCCCATACCTTCCTTGGTAGGGCGATCTGGGCTAGTATTCATGACAGTGCCTCCTGGGATCTGGGGCATGTGAACTCTGAATGGCTGGCTTGGTGTAATCGACAATATCCTGGTAGTAACAAGATGTTAGGGTTGACATCTTGTCCCAAATGCCTCAGGCTTGCTATAGTGTTGTCAATAAAACTTCTAAATTTGTCATCACCCATGGGTGACTCTAGGAGGCCCTGGATGGGACTATGGTCTGAATCTTCCCCTTCTCAGATTTGAAATATGAGGACATTGTCCATCCGATAAGTGCCCAAGTCAGTTTGTGTGAACATAAATTCACTAGGAGAATTATATTCTGTGATCATCATTTTTAGTTTTGGTTCTGCGTCTATCTTGATCTGACTGTTCAATCCTCTCTAGGGAAGCCAAATTTGAGTGAAATTTATAGACAACCAACCCCTTAGACATCGTTTCCATTCTCAACTCAACAACATTCTGTAGGTTTTAGGGATGTCCACTATATGTATATCAATGCACTCTTGTATCCTTGGATCTGCGACCAATTGAATATGTACGTCTTTGAGCATGTCAATTACTTTGACTTCCATTTTATCACTACCCGGTTGGTTATCTAGAGCACCATTCCTAATTTTTGACAAATTGACAAGGGTATGACATTGCATGATGCTCCAAAATCAATCAAGCAATTATGTAAATTCTTCCCAAACATCCACAAACTGAGTAGGAAAGGGGGTACCTCCATCTTGTCTTTGAACATTGTGAGAAAAGCCTCAGAAGTATTGATATTGGATGTGGGTGCTCTTGTACTGCTAGCTGACGGACCTTACTTTGAATGGTCCAATTATTTTAAAATGGATTCCTTTTGAGATGGGCAACCTTGCAGTAATTCAAACATAGATATGTTTGCCTTGGTTTTTTTCAACTCTTCGACTGCACTATACTTGTCACTTGACCACGATGTGCTCCTGTAGCTAGAAAATGCATTTGGGGGGGAGTTATAGGAGCATTCAGCCCTTTAGGAGGCATGGGATTGTTGCTGACCTAAGGATCTAAGGGAGTCGGTTATTTTCTAGGAGGTATATCATCAGTGAGAGGTTCTTTCCTACTTCGTAGGTTATACAAATTCTGGTGATCATTTTGGAAGGCATGTAATTCAGAGTATTCAGGTTCCTCCTCTTTCTGAAATGGGAACACAAACTCTTCTTCTTTTGTGTATGTATCTAAACCTTCTCCATTTCTACACTCATAAGAATCAAACATCATGGTATTGAACTGAACGGGCGACTCATCGGGATTCTGAGTATGATGGTTGTAGGAGTTTCCTCTATATCCTTCATGGACTTGGTATGAGTTTGGAGCCCCAAAAAAATTTTCTTCCGAAGCTTTGTATGTGTTTGCATTATCTGTGGGGACGCTACCGTTGTTCGGTCGGGTGTTCCATGGCCTAGTGGGCCTTTGCTGCCCAAATGGTTGCTCTTGTGTATTAGTGTTATTGTAAGTATTGAAACCCTGATTCAGAATCTAAGGATAGGCATTCAGACCAACAGATGTCTGCTGATATCCCCCTTGGATTTGGGATGAGTTTAACTTCATCCTGGTGAGCTCACTTGTGAGTTGTGACAAGGTTTTCTTCATGGCGTCTAGCTCATAAGCCATGAGATTGTCAGGTTTTTTTTGGGGAACAACTCTTTGCTCTACAAATGCATCTTTATGGGCTTCATAGCCCGTATAAGTGATGGATGGTGGTAGGGCTGCGAATGGTTGTGGCAGAATTGGATTCATTGATGACACGTGGCTGGTTAGAGTTTGACTATTTTCTACAAATGGATGTGGGGCAGCGGTGTTGTTAACGATGGGCATGGCTGCAAAGTTTCCCTCCCGTGGATGCATTTATTGTGTAAATGTAATGGCCTCATTATATACCTTTTCCATTATATCTCTATTTGTAGGGGGAAGTCTTCTTAGGAAAATTGAGGTGAACAGGTCCAAATATTTAAGATAAACTTGTATGACAACTACCTCCGGCATGGTGTAAGGAGCTTCCAAATTTTCATACATTTTATGGAAGTGATGGTTGAAAATGGCGATGGTTTCTTTGGGATCTTTCCTTGTTGTAATGAATTGGTGATGTATTGCAGCTGGATCCATGTACAATTTGAATTGGTTAAGAAATTTGGTTTCAAATTCATTCCATGCAGAGATAGATCCCCTTGGAAAATTAAGGTACCACTTGTACGCAAATTCTCCCAAAGTGTAAGGGAAAAGGCGGCAGACAACGTCTTGCTGGGCAATCTCCTTGTGGTTGCAAATTTATTTGAAGGCACGGATGTGCTCTTCTACTATTCTTGACTCGCCATATACAAAATGTGTGCAAAACCTTTCTAGATTCTTGGGTAGTTCATGGAGTTGTCCAACGAAATTCAATGGTGAACTTTGTGCATTAGCAAAGAAAGCCATCAGATGAGGCGGTTGCAAATTATGATTTTGCAAGTTCTGCTTTTGATCTATCGCTGTGGGAATAATTAGGACAGTGACATGTGATTGATGTCCAAGCAGATTCTATGACTCGACGGGATGGTGAGAGGAGTTCTCCTTTGTTTTCCCTTTGTCGCTGCGAGGCCTATGATGGTGAGTGAGTTCAATGAACTCACCTCTCTTCGGAGATGATCTAAGCACTCTCTCAAACCACTCTAGGGAGAAAGATCCAATGTTTTCCAGATTTTCAGTCTTGAGGCCCTCCTTCTAGTGCCACTTTTGTTGAGCATTGTTCTTACACAAGCCAACTTGCTAGGATCTTGCAATTTGATTTCCTCTCTTGAAGGATTAACAAATTTATTCCCAAGGTTCTCTGGGGTTGGGTCACAACCTGCTTGGTTACTTAGTTGAAGATAAATGTGAATGTTTATGAGGAGGCCTTTGTTGGTATGTTCAAGACATCAAACTGCAAAACAATCTTTAGTACTATTTTTGGGATTTTCTATTTTAACAAGGTTAAAGTGCAATTTTGTATTTTCGAGATGATTACTTTACATTAAGACAAAATTCAAAGGAGAAAGGTAACAAGAAATGAAGCAAATTACTGAAACAAAATGCTATAGACATAAACCACTATGATCCCTTCCTTGCGAATTGAATGTTGAGGAGATTTGGAACAAACCCAAGAGGTATAAATCAGACAAAGTCACAATTCTATACCCAATGGATGCAAGTGTTTGGAGAGAAGATGAATTCACTCGTGCAAGATATTCAAAATCTATCAAATTGTGAATCCACCAAGATGTGTGCACCCATGAGAAAGATTTATCATTAATCCCAATAGATGATCGCTTCCACGCATTCATCACAACAAGGTAGATAGACAACAACAAACTTCAACTAAGGTAAACGCGAATTCAAAACACAACAAAAGAAGAGGCTCTTTGAAAGTAATGAATAATGCATACACACATTCACCAATTCACATAAATGGCAGAAATTTACACACCATGAATGAAGCACCAAATGTAGATCTTTATTGTATTCAGAATCCAAACCTATTACATTGATTTCATTACAATATATAGAGTTTTTGATCTACCAACTCTCAATGCGAAAATTAGGGCATCAGAGAGTCTAAATTTATGAAAATAAACTAAAAATAAAGCTTATCTGGAAAATAAACTATTGCTAACTGATACTAAACAAATTGCATGGATTTTAAATCCATTTACAATCAGTTTGTCCATGCAAGAGGGATCAAACTCGTCAAGAAAGAGAGAGAAAGAAGATAGGATTTCTTTTGTGAACTGGAGTCTTCTTCTTGGTTCTTGGAGTTCTTCCTTGGAATCTTCATCTAGAGGTTCTTCTTGTAGTGGGAACTGATAGGGGACCCTTAGTCCTTCCAAAATGAACTCAAGTTAACCATCAATTTGATCTGGAGTTCAACTGGCATGCAAAAAGATGATCTCACTGGAAGCACTCAGATTTTCGGCCCCCGACCTCTACTCCGACATTTTTAGCATCCAAAAATGGTCAAGTGTCAAACTGACTCTATAAATTTGAAAGTTTCAGCCTTTTTGGAGGCTGAAGGGCTGAAAGAACTAGGGGGCTGAAAGGTCAAAAATTGCATTGTTTTGAGGAGAGCCGAAAGGCCAAAAATTTCCTTAGGAGAAAATTGCTAAGTGCTGAGACTGTCTTCCCCAAAATGCTTAAGGGGTCCAGGGAGTCAATCTGGGAAGACTTTTGGATGTGCAGCCTAGAGCCTTTGTATGATCTCCTAAACTTCTTCATATTTTATCTTCTTCATTTTTACCTTGTTGACTTTTTGTTCTTGCTTATGTTTAAATGTAGTCAATTTGGAAGCAAAGAACTGGATCTCCTCTTCGTGTCCTGACATCCTTAACATTTCTTCCTTTGAGAATAACAACTATTGTAAGGCCTCCTTGGTACTAATACCTGCCATAATATCCCTAAACTATTGGACCAATTATTTTGATGTCCATAAGATATGTTTATCTTCATCTTGGTACAAGTCAAGGCCAATCCCTGTGAAGAAAACATATATTTCTTCTACCCATTCCAAGACCTCTTTCTTCTTTTCCAATATGGAGGCTTGAAATTTTTCATAGATGCTAATTATCTTGACTATGCGCTTAATCCAAGTCTCAAAGTGTCCAACTCCTCGCCCTCATATATCTTTACCAAGATCTGGAAGCACTATTTCTTAATTATTTGTAAGTCTTGGAGGGTGGATCACCATTTTCTTGTCTTAGAATCTAAGCCACCCTTGTTCTCCATCAAGTTTATTAAATTTGTGGCTTCAACCAAAATGATCTTGTAAGGTTTGAATACCCATTTGATGGCCTCTTCCCCATACTGCTCAAGATATCCTTTCCAATCTGCAGTTTCTTGGATGAAGGACGGTGTCAAACCTGCCGACAAGTCTGGGGTGTTCCTCTTCTCTAATACTGCCTATAATGAGGCCTCTGGACAGCTTGGGTCAATAGGACCAACCATCTTGTGAATGAACTTCTTCAAAGCTTCATTTTGTTCCATCAAGGATTTTATGGTCTCCTCATCCTTACTCATGAACCCTAGAGCATGTTTAAGCCCTAAGGCTGACAGCGTCTTACTCCCTTACCTAGTGGGCTCCCCCAAATCTACCTCCTCAAACATGTAGTCTTCTGGAGTTGCTTCTGTTTAAGAGGTGCTAGTAGAAGGAACTATAACCTGTGCCTTCCAGTGACCCCTAGTGTCTTGGGTGACATAGGACATTGTCTGTGCTGGTAATATGATCCCTGTTTGATGAAAAACTTTCCCTAAATAAGCCATTTTGTATCTTCCCCCTCATCTTCATATGTGTAAGTCCTTTTTCTCAACTAGATTTCTTTAGTGAACCATGTAGGTTTACTAAATACAACAACTAGCTCATATGGGGCAACCTAAAGGACTACATCCAAGTTTTAGGGCCTCGGGTCTA
This sequence comes from Thuja plicata, assembly GCA_018584345.1. Classification (NCBI taxonomy): domain Eukaryota; kingdom Viridiplantae; phylum Streptophyta; class Pinopsida; order Cupressales; family Cupressaceae; genus Thuja; species Thuja plicata. The sequence continues at coordinate 491,035 of MU223849.1, forward strand.
CTTCCTTATCTGGCCCTTCTTCCTATTGCTTTCTCTGTTCCTCTTCATTCATTCCTTCCTCTTCTTCTCCTTCTTCCCTTCCATCTTCTGCCTTTTCTTCTTCTATTGCTGCCTCATCTTGTTTTTTCATGTCTTGGTCTTCATCTCCTAATGGGCTAACCGAAACATCAATATTAAGACCGGTCATGGCTTTTAATGTGATTTTGAAAGGTGACAACTTCTGCACTTGCTGATCCTCTAGGGGCTGGGTTGAAGCAAGGCCAAGAGATTGATGGTGGTGGAGTAGGAATTGGAGGTGGGAGAGTAGTTGGTGGAGTAGGAATGTGAGGCGGTGGAATAGTAGTGAGGGTTTCTCCTATGGCCTTATCCCCTTTCATATCTTGGGTGATTGGGGTGTCTTGATCTCCAGGCCCTTGATCTATATTAGAGTTCATTTTTGTGATAGGTACATCATGCGCTGGATTAGAAAATTGAGTGGGAGGTGGAGTGAGGGTTAACTATGGCTGAAAGAGAGATGGACCTCCCATTTCATACCCTGTTACATAACCTGGTGTGTATTACCTTGGTTTGAAAAGCCCTCCAGACCTTCAAAGTCAAACATCTGGAACTCATCTGATCCTAAAGCCTCCAAGGGATTATCTTGTTCTTTGGGATCCTCTTGGTGTTTCCTATAGCCTCCTTCTCTCTCCTCTTGTGAGACCTTGTACTTTTGACTAGAGGCATCTCTTCTTCTCCCTCTTCTTATAGTTCCTCCTGTACAATTTGCAATTGTGGGGACACATAAGTTGTCTTCCTTTTATATGTTTTCTTACCCTTTTCAGTGGTAGGATGATATTGTCCAAAAGTGGATGGCCCTTTGTCTGGAAAAGCCTTTGCTAACCCCGCTTGAGGATCTATCTACCGATTCATTCTATTCTTGGGATCCTTGTACCTTGGATTCGACCCAAACTCTACTGCGTGTTCATGGCCATACACCGTATTTGGCTTCTTTGGTGGCGCCTTATTATATTGTGGCACTATATTCTTCTCCCCATGCTGTTTATCCACCTTCTTGGGTGGATCCATTAATGTCTTCACCGGGATTAGATCCATTTTATAGGGCCTTTGGATCCAAGTTTTTGTTGTTCAGAGTACATGCCTAGCCCATAACTCAATGTCATCGTTATCATCGTTATCAACTTCCGCATTCATGATGAGCCTATCATATATTTTATCCAAAGTGTAAATGGATTCTTATACCCTGTCTAAATTATTCTCCCAAACCTTCAAAGGAATTGAGGTCTTCAATGTGTGTTGTGCAAGGGTGAGGGACATCCTTCAATAATCCTAGATCCTAACCTCATTATCATCTACATAATTAATCCAATGGTCTTCCAGATGTGGTTCATGGATATAGAACCTGTTGGTGATGTGGTTGTATGTACCTATTGGGTTGAACCTTGGCTGGAATATTTTATAGAGCTATAGTGGGCATTCATGCCATTCAAAGGCCAAGGATTTTCAGACCTTCATATCTTGTAAAGTGTATGGGCCCAGAGAAATAGGGAAGTCCCATCAATGTCTCTTTTTGTACTTGATATGTTAATAGGTGTCAACAAGCTATCTCGCCATTTATAAGGTGATTATCCAATCAAATGGATATTAGGGAAACTTCTTAGGTCTCAAGGTAGACCCTGCCACCCAGATGTAAATGAATGTCTTATACTGTATGTAGTAAGCCCCTATGGCCCTCACCTTGGCGACTGCTTCCTCTAACATCCTCTACGCAAAATCACCTTCAATGGATTAGATGATCATGAAGGTTAAGGAATCTGATGCAGAGGCAAGTGGAATGATAACAAATAAGGTCTCTTATTGACTTTCAAATGTAAAAGGTGGATGATGAACCAAGGCTTCCCAAGTGCACTCAAGGGCTCCAAAAAGGAAGAATGAAACAAGAGAACTATCCACTACCTCCAACACCTTAGAAAATCTTTAAACCCAAATTCAAACTTCTTCCAACAGGTTAGAACCCTCTAAAAAGACTCCAACCCTCAAATCCACTCTCTAGCCTTAGTAGGCCTAGGAATCCTTGTAGCCCTATTTCCACTATTTTTTGGAATTTTCTTCAAACTTTCCTAAAAGACTCCAGAATATAATTGTGTATTAGGATACCCTTTTACAAGTTGTTCAACATATGTCAAAACCAGATGTTCTTGTTTTGGAACATCAATCCCCAAAAATGTTGTTTCTACTTTCCTGCCTAGGCCTAATAGGTCACTTTTACAAAGGAACCCTATTACAGACTTAACACCCAACCTTTCCACTTTTCA
>MU223849.1:497521-517270 GCA_018584345.1 Thuja plicata
AAATGATGTTATTATGCTCTTATATCATCCAAAACTCTGTTCCAAATCCCAAACAATCAATAAAGCATTGAAAACAACAAGATTTGCAAGGAAAAACTTGAATTTTCACTCAATTTCTTAATATGTCAGTACAGTCCGTACAATTTGTACTTTTCCATTATTTCAAGGCATATATAGCCTTACCACAACTTCCCCAAACAATCCAAATCAGTTGGATGGCTAACAAACACTAATTACATAGTTTTTCATGATTTCCCTCCAAAACCAAACTAATCATTGGCATTTGAAAATTTAAACTAAAACTCTTTATTGAATATCTAAATCTAATCCCGGTTTATTTATAATGGATCCAACATGGATCAAATGCCTTACTCAAAGGACTTATGTACTCCTAGGACCCCTACCAATCCTAGATCTATGAAATTCATAATTTGGTCCTACGGTCCTATTAGGACCATTAGGACATTTTACAATTTTGTTCACATTATTACAATCAAATGCCATTATAGGCCTTAAAACATTATAATTGAGTCCCTTGGACCCCTGAGAGATCCCACCATGCATCCTTGGTGTCATTATGGTCTTCATGTCTTTGGGTGCTCCTGCACCAGCATCATTGACTATCTTGTAGTCCAGGCTATCTTCTAACATGTTTGCCTTTCTTTGTAACTGGTGAGGCCATGCATTGGGATCATTTATGTTTCCCCTCTTGGCGAGTCTTGGGTAGTTTTCCCGTGCTACTAATAAGTACACCACGTAGGTACTCATATAGAATTTAGGGTTGTGTTTTATTTCCACCATCTATTCATCCAACCTGTTGCTGATAATGGTTCCCCAATCGAACCTAGACTTACGACCTCTGATTTTCTCTATTAAGAGGATCATCCAATTCTCCATTTGGATAGATTGAGGTAATCCATATACCTGGCTTAGTAATGTTAGGGTTGCCTAGATATCCTCTTTCATGTACCCCCTCCTAAGGTCTATCTTGTCTAGCCTATTTTTGGGGAGAGGTTGCTCGAGATAATTCTTATTGATAATGTCATATGCCTCTTCCCCTTTATTGTTGAACCATCTATTTCCCTTTTCTATGAAGAAGTCATAGAACTTGTCTATGCCTTTGTGGAGGTGGAAGACCTCTTCTATGATGTCTAGTTTGATATCTAATACCACATGTCCCTCTATATTCTGGACCACCCTATTATCTGAGTCATAATGGTTTTCCAAATTCATGATCATCTCAGATGAGGTGACAGCCACTAGGTGGGCTGCCGCATTGACTAGGCCTAACAAGACTAGTGAGGTGTAGTCCTCGGATCTCCCAGCCGGTTGGGAACATCTTGTCAGGAATTGATCCCAATCTACATTCCCGACATCAGTATCAGTGATCTCAATGTGTTTGTTTCCAATCTTGGAAGGGGGAGTGTTCCCCTTGTATAAATATTTCATTGGTGACATGGTCTTTTTCTCAGGCATTCTTGCAACGAAATATGCAAGTATCAGTGTTTTATTTGTAGAAGAAACTAAAAATAAATTAAAAGAATTGACTAATCTAGGAAAATAGGAGTAAAAATCTCTAAGTATCTAGAAATGCAGATTTTTCACACTTTCGGCCCTTTCGGGGTTTTGGTCGACAAAAACTGGTTCAAAGTCCAAAAAGGCCAAAAGTGCGAAAGAGCAATTGTTGATGAAACAAAACCTGTTGGATTTTTGGTGTGCGAAAGTCTGAAAAGATTCTTCAGGCACCAAGATTCCAAATTGGATCTCGGACTCTGAAAGTCCAAAACCCGTAAGGTAGACAACATCCTCGGAGATTCAGACTTGTCGGTGTTCCAGACGTCTTTAAGGTCCACAATGCCGAAAAGGCCGAATCTTTGAGGACCACTTGGGTGACAAACCCGACTTGGTTTTCGGCCTTTTGGAGGCTGAAAACCTGCGACAAAGGTCACAACCAAAAAAAGGAAAGAACCCTAACTAGAAAACATGAAAGGACAAGACCTGATGAGATAAGGAGGGGCTTCCCCAGAAGGCTAAGGGCATAAAAATCCCTAAAAGACATGAGGGGAAGTCAACACGCACTAGAATGAATAGGTACCAAGCATGAAACCCTAGACCTAAACAATGAAGAGTAGAAAAAACCACTAAGTGGCAAAGAAGAAACCTACTTCATGAGAGCTAGGAGCAGAGGAGGGAGACACAAGAAGGTCAAAGGCGCGGGGCGATCAGCCAGGAGGAGCGAGGATGAATTTTTCAATGTTGCTGCTCAGAAGATGTCAGAGACAAAAAAAAACAAAGTGAGTTAAATTAGGGCCTTTTTCCTTTTTATATCCTGGGGGGACGTCAGCACTTTCAGTGTTTCGGCATCCAAAACACTAAAAGTCTAGAGGTAGTAACCTTTCAGCCTTTCGGTGTTTCAGAGGTTGAAAACACCAAAAGGGCTAATAGGGCGTAAAGGTGTCTGCTTTATTCAACAGGCTTATAATAAGACTGATTTGTGAGGGATTGAGAAAGGGGGCAGACTTGAAAGACCAAAAGACACAAAAAAAAAAGAAGGGGGGTCCCCATGGTCAGAGGACCAACATGGGGTGTGTTATGGACCCACAACAAGAACAGTGATCAAAAGAGGTATTATGGATTTACAATAGATCTGAAAATTTGCAATTCAAAGTTGTATTAATTAACATATCATTTACTGTTTCAATTTAACCATTGATTCAAAAAATCTCTTAACCGAGTGGGATTTAACCATCCTTAATATATTGAGATACATCCCAAGGATTATCAAAAGTTTTCATGTTGACAACATAGTGAATTCTAGGTCAAGTGATAAACTGTTAGTTTTAAATCCTCTAATAAGGTTGCACTTAACAGTGTGTTTGTAACCTTTAACTGGATTGGCTCTTCACCAATATCACTTTATAAGAGTGAAAATTTTGGGTTGCCAGTCCCAAGTGGTTTTTACCTTAACAGGGTTTCCACGTTAAAAATCCATGTATCAAATGTGTGTATGGTTCATTGCTTTGATGTTTTTCTTTACACATTACTAAAACAAGATTTATCGGCAAACACTAAGTTATTTGCTACTATTCGGTAAAGCTTAAGAAAAGGATAAATAGTATATTCACCGAGCAGTAGATATATGTTATATTTACACAAGGTATACATCATGTAGGACTGAAGATAACTAGAGGTTTTATATTTGTGGTATAAAGTTTTGGTTGGATTATTGGATTAATTTTTGAGGTCACTGATTCACCCCCCCTCTCAGTTATTCTAACAATTGGTATCAGAGCTTGTGTGCTTGGAAGGGAGTTTTAAGACTCAAGCTAAAGAACACAAGATGAGAAAAAGGGATGTGCCTAAGTTGAACAAGGACAACTTTGCATCATGGCAAAGCAGGATAAGAATCCACCTATCAGGTATTGGAAATGATGTCACACAGTACTTGGATATTGAATTTGTGTTACCTATTGGACCTCTGACAATTGATCAATTGAGAGAGAAGAATGAACACAATTCTATGGTGATAGAACTTGCTTCTTCACACTCTGATGCTGAATTTGAAGATGTCAAATCATGCACCATTATAAAGAAAATGTGGGACAAACTCAAGCTAGTACATGGAGGAGATAAAAATGTGCTGAGAGCTAAGGCTGAAAGCCTAAGAGGAAAGTTTGATGACCTCATAATGAAAGAAGGAGAAAAAACCACTCAGTACAACTGCATAACCAAAGAAGTTATTACTTCTATCCAAGGAGTAGGAGGTGTACTTGAAGAAGAAACAATGGTAAGTAAAATTCTAAGAACCTTACTACTTGTTTATGCTATTAGAGTATGTGCTATACAAGAACTGAGAGTATTAGCAAATAACAATGTTACTCTAGATAGTTTGATTGGTAGACTTATTTCATTTGAGATGAATAATTTTGAAAACAGTGTCTTACAAGAACTTGATGAAATTGAAGCACTAATGGCTAGGAGATTGAAGAGATGCAAAGGTAGATACAAAGGTAAATTACCATTGGTATGTTTTAATTGTAAAGAGATTGGGCACTTTGCTGCTAGATGTCTTAACAAGAGAAAATAAGACAGAAACAATGACATATCATATGAAAAGAAGATTGACAGAGGTGATGACCAAGATTACCGAAGCAACCATGAATTTGAAAGAAGAGATAACTGAGACTACAAGGACAAAGGCAAGAAGACTTGTTACCTAGCTGAGAACAAAGATGAGAATACTAACATCGAATCTGATGAAGATATTGAGGTGGTATTTGTTGCTATGAAGGATGATTCAGATGAAGAAGAAAGGTATGTTGAAACTACACTCATATCTAAGGTTAGTAAAAATGATGTCTGGATTATTGATAGTGGATGTACTCACTACATGACTAGAGATAAAGAAAAGTTTGAAACTTTTGAATATTATAATGGTGGATCAGTAAGAATGGGTAATGACTCACCTTGTCTAATTGAAGGTAAAGGAACCATAATGTTGAATAATATGATCAGATGTCAAAATACATGTTGGGTGAAAGGACTTAACTATAATCTATTGAGTGTGTCATAGCTGAATAACACAGGTCATCGAGTTGCATTTGAGAACAAAAAGGCAAAGATCTATAATGAATCAGGAAGGTTGATCGGTACTGGTGAACAAACAAAAGGTAACCTATTCTATCTTGATAAGATTGAGACCACTTGTTTATTGGCTATAAATGAAGACATTTGGTTGTGGCATAAAAGGTTATGTCATGTGAATTTTGACATGGTTAGGATAAGAAAAAAGAGAAAGGTAAGAGGTTTACCGAGCATGTCAAAACCCGACCATGTCATGTGTAAGAATTGTCAAAAAGGTAAAATGACAAATTATAGTTTCAAGAGAAAAGCCTACACATCTAATGTTATTCTAGAATTAGTCCATACTGACCTATGTGGACCAATGAGAGCAAAGAGCTATTATGGTGATAGATACTTCATTCTATTTGTTGATGATTATTCTAGAATGATGATTGTTATGTTTTTAAAAGAAAAATCAGAAGCATTTAAGATGTTTAAATGGTATAAAGCCATAGTTAAAAAACAAAGTGGAAAGGAACTGAAATGTCTAAGGTTAGATAGAGGAGGAGAATTTATTTTTGATGAATTCACTAACTTTTGTAATGAGCATGGAATTAAAAGATAGGTCTCTACACCGAGAACACCATAGAAAAATGAGATTGTTGAAAGAACGAATAGATCAATTGTTGATTTTGCCAGAACACTGATGATTGAGAAAGGAATCACACAGACATTCTGGAGAGAAGCTTCCAGTACTATTGTCTATACATTTTATAGAGTTCAATTGAAGAAAGACACCAATAAGACACCTTATGATCTATGGTATGGATACATACCTAATGTAAGCTACTTTAGAATTTTTGGAAGTCAATGTTATATTTTGAAAGATGATAGAAATGGAAATTTTGACTCCAAAGGTGATGAAGGAATATTTCTAGGTTATTCTACCAAAATAAAAGCTTATAAATGTCTTAAAAAATCCTCTAACAAAATCATTAAAAGTGTAAATGTCAAAGTGGATGAGTTTGCTGAGAAAAATGATGAGGAACTTGTAGAAAGGAACTGGAAGACTACAAAAAATTTGTCTACAGTGAAGAACCTGACACTCTTCCTAAGCAACAGTGTATCACTACCGAGCGACAGAACCATGCACACGAGCATTAGGCTGCACACACCAAAAATTAGGAAATTGCTCACAATGATGTACAGAGCGATGAAGATCAGAATGAAGGTCAAGATGATGAACAAAGATCTGAACTGGTATGTCAAAAGACACCATCCATAGAACAAAATCATAGGAGACAAAAAGGATGGAATGAGAACAATAAGTAAGTCTCAGAACACTAGATGTCTGATTTTTTATTTTGAGCCTAAATCTGTTAATACTGCACTTGAAAAACAAGAATGGGTTAGTGAAATGAATGAAGAAATTGAGAAGATTGAAAAGAACAAAACATGGACATTAGTACCTAGACAAAATGAAAAAATGTCATTGGTACAAAATGGATATTCAGAAACAAGCTGAATGAGAATGGAGAAGTCATAAGAAACAAAGCAAGAATAGTAAGCAAAGGGTATGCACAAGAAGAAGGTATTGACTATGGAGAAACCTTTGCACCCATTGCTAGACTAGAAGGAGTCAGAATTCTACTTGCTTATGCTGCTTACAAAGGATTCAAGGTATACCAAATGGATGTCAAATTTGCATTCCTAAATGAAATACTAGAAGAAGAGGTATACATTGAACAGCCAGAAGGGTTTGTTGACCCTAACAAGAGAGCATGGTATGAAACACCAAGAGCATGGTATGAAAGACTTTAATCTTATCTCATAAGTATTGGATTTTTAAGAACAAGTGATAACAATAATCTGTATTTAAAAGAAGATACTAATGATAACATTCTAATTGCTGAAATATTTGTTGATGATATCATATTTGGAGGTAATGACATGTTAAGCAAATCATTTGTTGATGAAATTAGAAAAGAGTTTGAGATGTCAATGTTTGGGGAGATCAAATTTTTTCTTGGTCTACAGATTCTACAGCAAGATGAAGGCATCAACATCACACAATCCAAATACATCAAGGAAGTTCTAAAGATATTCAAGATGGAAGATTCCAAACCAGTTGGAACACCTATGGCAACCAGATGCAAACTAAAAAAGGAAGACAAGTCAATAGAGTTAAATCAGACCCTATATAGATCTATGATTGGTAAACTCATGTATGTTGTACATACTAGACTAGATATAGCACATGCAGTTGGAATAGTTGCAAGATTATCTGCTAATCCCAAGGAATCACACATGACTATTGTTGAAAGAATTCTGAGATATCTAAAGAATATAGAAGACTATGGCTTGTGGTATAATAAAGAGGAAAATTTGAGCTTCAAGTCTATACAGATATTGATTGGGCTAGAAATATAGATGATATAAAGAGCACCACAGGAGGAGCATTCTTTATGGGTGACAAATTTGTCACATGGATAAGTAAAAAGCAAGGATGCATGTCACAATCTACTGCAGAAGTAGAATATGTGGCTATTGCTCCAAATTGCTCTAACATTGCATGTATCAAGCAATTACTGAAAGGTATGAATATGTAAATCCTTGATCCAGTGATTATCTATTGTGATAATACAAGTGCAATAAACATCTCAAAGAAACCTGTCATGCATGCTAAGACAAAGCATATTGCTATCAAGTATCATTACTTAAGAGAACAAGTACAAGAGAAAGAAGTGGTACTGGAATATGTACAATCCAAATAACAATTAGTAGACATAAATACAAAGCTATTGCCAAAAGATACATTTGAGTACCTGAGGAAGAGACTAGGGGTATTACCCTTGTCTACTGGTCACTAAGATGACTAGGAGGCTGCATCATCCTACACATTATCAAAAGATCATTCATGTTGATGCAAGAAAGATATGGACTAAAATGAAAAATTAGTACAAGAAGGTACTTATTAAAACCGAACACTAGAGATATTAATGGCTACTACAACGCTAAATTGTTGATGGAGAGGAAATTCAAGGAATATATTAGAGAAAGAAATATTATATGTTTGGCATTGCTATCAAAGGGAGAGAAGAGAAATATCCATCAAGAAGAAGAGAAGTCAAAGGGAGAGAAAAGATTTAGAAAAAGAATTTTCTACAAAGGGAGAGAAAGATCCAATAAAGATTCAAAGAAACAACCATCCATCCAAAAGAGAGAGATAAATCAAAATTTATTACATCTATCCAGTGAAGGGAATGAAGAATGAAGAAAGTACTCTGCAAGAATCAAATCTAAGCTAGAAGAGCTTACCGATAGTCAGATATTTGAATTGGTTATAAAAAAATAAGTTTGGGAGAGATTGATGAACTACAACTGATATATTTCATATTGTATTAGTAGTATGTTGTCATTAATGCCAAAGGGAGAGATTGATGAAATATAACTAATTGAATGTCTGAAGATGACAAAGTTGATGATCATCGAGCTGCAGAAAGTAAATGCAAGACATTAAACCAGTTAATGTATTGTATTGTCATTAATTTCAACTTGATATGGTATGATTTCTCATACACATATTGTCACAACACTTAAAGATCTGAAGAGACAATTTTTTTGTCATTGGTAATCATATACACTGAGTGACAGTAAACCCTGACAGATAGTGAACCTCGAGCACAAAAGTTCACAATGTTAACCGACAAACAGTGTTACCTGAGCAAGTGATACCCGAGCAAGCATTACCGAGCTAACTGTAGTTGCCACTGAATAGAACTGAAGTTGATGCCCGAGCTATCTGTAGTAGTCACCAAGCATAACTAAAGTGTTGATCGACGGGAACTAAATTTAGGAAATGACAAAACACTTAGTTGGCAGGAGCTATATTTAGAGTTAACTGATTGTTTGTTTTATTTCTATCGATCAGTTAAAAGATAAAGATAAAAAAGAGATTTAAAGAATGTTTTATACCAGAAAACAAGGAGAGATTTACAAAATAAAGCTAAAGCAAGCATGGCGAGCTTTACAGATCAAGATGTGATCAACGAACAAAACAAGAAGAATGAATGGTGAAATCATGTCTATATAAAGAGACAAGTAATTCATTATGAAAGAGATAAATGTTGAAGAGAATTCTGGTGAAGATAGAAGTCTTCATGTAGATCTGATCATACAGGATAGAGTAACAAGGCCAATAATTCTACAGACATCGAGCAATAGAGAAGCAACAACATTCACCAAGCAGAAAGAAGTGGAGAAAATTAATTGAAGAGAACATTGATCAGAAGAGGTATTATGGACTTACAATAGATCTAAAAATCTGCAATTCAAAGTTGTATTAATGAACAGATCATTTACTATTTCAATTTAACTATTGATTCAGAAAATCTCTCAACCGAGTGGGATTTAACCATCCTTAATATATTGAGATACATCCCAAGGATTATCAAAAGGTTTTCATGTTGACATCATAGTGAATGCTAGGTCAAGTGATAAACTATTAGTTTTAAATCCTCTTACAAGGTCGCACTAAACAGTGTGTTTGTAACCTTTAACAGGGTTGTCTCTTCACTGAGCTCACTTCAGAAGAGTGAAAATCTTGGGTTACCGGTCCCAAGTGGTTTTTCCCTTAACAGGGTTTCCACATTAAAAATCCATGTGTCAAATGTGTATATGGTTCATTGCTTCGATGTTTTGCTTTACACATTACTGAAACAGGATTGATCGGTAAACACTAAGTTATTTACTGCTATTTGGTAAAGCTTAAGGAAAGGATAAATAGTATATTCACCGAGAAGTATATATATGTTAGATTTACATAAGGCATACATCTTGTAGGACTGAAGATAACTAGAGGTTTTATATCTGTGGTATAAAGTTTTGGTTGGATTATTGGATTAATTTTTGAGGCCACTGATTCACCCCCCCTCTCAGTTATTCTAACACTTTGCACTAGTTTTTAGTCGATTCCCTTTCATAAAATTATTTTCTTGGTTATCCTTGGCACTTGTTTTAGTGGAATTCCTTGCATACAATGCTTTTCTTGGTTATCCTTGGCACCCATTTTTAGTAGATTTTGTTGCATGCAATGTTTTTTTATTATTATCCTTGGCATAAATTTTAGCATATTTCCTTGCATACAATTCCTTTTCTTGGTTATCCTTGGGATTGATTGACTACCATAACACAACTTGCTAGATTATTCAACTCTCTTTGCACCAAAATCTCTCTTGGGATGAATGGAACTAGCATAACACAACATGCTAGATGATTTTGAATCTTCCTCCTTTTTTCTCTCACAGATCACACAACACAACACGACTTTTTGTTGATTAGAATCTACACTCTTTCATGTATCACCTAGCATAACACATATTGCTAGTAGGTGGAATCCACGGTGTTCTTTCTCTCTACTTTGTGATCCCATAACATAACACATCCTTCTAGTTGGTTGGATCATGGTTCCTTGTCTTATCTTTGATGCATTCTATTTCTCTTTCAATGTGACCACTTATTTTGTTGTAATAACATTTCGAGGATGATATTAGTGGTTGAAATATTTTAATCATTGATGTATCTTCAACTAGTTGACTTGGAGCCTTTGTTTTTAGTACTAACCCCTTTTGAATGTCTTTTTACCTTTTGTCTTTGTCTTTGTCTTGTTTTTCTTTGTATGTTATTTTACATGATTGTATGAATTAACATCCTAGGATTTGTGTCCTTTTCCCCTTGAACTTGGTGATGTCTTTTCTATTTTCACTATTTCCCATGCCTATCTCTCTTTCTTCTACTTTATTATAAGTATGCATGTAGATTCATACTTCTTCAAAAGTGGGGGCTAAATGTAGTATCATAAATTGCACCCCTTTGCAATTTATTTCTCACCTAGGCCTCATTTTAGTGTGCATGGCCTCTCATGCTTGATCCTATTCAATCCATCTTGCACTGACTCCACTATATAAAATCAAGCTTACCCCACATTTAAAAACACACATGATCCATCATCAACATAATGCTCAAGTATTCAAGCATAAAGCATTCCAGACATTCTGTCCCACCATATTCTTTAGATATAGCAATGTGAGAAGCTTCAACAACCTTCAATAAAACATGTATTTATGATTGATTTCCTCTTACATCTTGTGGAGTCATATTATTGCATCAATAGTTGTGATCATATTCAAAGAGAATTGCATCAACAATGATAAGATACTTTAATTTTTAAATCTATCATCTATTACATAAAAACACACTTTCACTTCCACTTTAATTAATTCAATTTCAAGGCTAATTCCTAAACTAGGGTTTGACTTAGCAAACCCCATCAGCCCAACAAATTCCTTCTTATTATATATAGGTTGAAAGTTATAGAGATAGATCCATATTAAGATCAAACATTAGAAGACCTTCAAATTCCCTTTTCATGGATTCAAAAACTTTAGGATAAGGCTGCCCCACTCACCATTGTCCAAGACAAAGCTGCCCTTCTCACCTCGTCCCTTTATTTTTTTGCTCAAATTTCAACGATAGGTTCCTCTCTGTCTTTTATTTTCAAATATACTACTAAAGTCTACATATTCCATTTCTATAAATTATGTATAAGTTGAAAACTCTCATTTTCCTATCTTTGTTGTAGATTTTCATTCCTATTTTATAACTACATTATCATTTTCAACTCATCATAAGGCTATTGAATCCACTTTGTGCCCATATCTTGAGCCAATTGGATCACTCCCCTATCAAAGTAAATAGAGAAGAATAAACATAGTTTCCTACTTTTCTCATACAAGCCAATGAATTCTATTTTCCCACATTACAAAATATTCATAATATTACCCATAAGTTATCATTAGTCATTCTTACCACTTATGGATTTTATATGGGATAGTATCATCAAACCTTGATCTCTACCCAATCAAATGTCAACTTGGTAAAAACTAAAATAATCAAAATTTGAGCCTAGGCATTTTGGTTTAAATTTTTGCTTGGAATCCAAAAGGATTATCCATTAACTCAGATGTCTGACCCCCTAGTGGTTTTTTGTAAACTATTGTATCTTTTTTATATCGGCCATTAATGATTAAGTTTCACTATCACATGCATCAAAAGAATGGTGTAAAGATAAACTCTAATCTTTGATTACCAACCTGATATTTAAGTCTCAAGATAATCATAGATACATATAGTTGGGGTTGTGGAAGAAAAAGAAACCTAAGGTTTGATAAACAAAAAGGTCAAGCTTGATCTTAGTTTCCCAAGTTAGAGGTTGTAATGAAGCTTTTTTTTACTCCAACTTTGCAATAATGAATATTTGATCCTTGTGAAGTATTAATAAAGGTGTTTTTATAGGTACTAATGCTTATCAAATTTTTTTAAGTTGATCCCTCAACCCACAACTCTCAAAGATCAACTAAAATTTTTTTGACCTTAAGAAGCACACATACAACTAAGAGGGGGAAGGAGGGGGGGGGAAGGGGGGGTGAATCAGTTGTGTCACAGTATCAATAAAATTGCACCAACTAAAAAACTTTAAATATCAGATCTAAATGATAAACATGAAATAAATATCTCAACACAATAAGCAACACATAACACCAAGATTTTTGACATGAAAACCCTATTAGGGGAAAAACCGCGGTGGAGATGAAACCCATAAGATGAACGCACTCAATAAAAAGTATTGTACCCTGTTAGGAGTATTACAAAATGGGAATGCACTTGAATTTAGGCACACTACCTAGAGATCATTGCTCAAACATAATTACAACAAGGGTCATTTCCTTACAATATTAACTAATCATAGATCAAATAAGACTTATAGTCCAAACACACAAACTGACTGGTAGCATTTGTTATGCCAAAATAGTTCCAATGAAGTGCATAGATCTCTAAATTATTTTAGATTGCACTCATACCTCTTCTTACAACATCATGTATATCATTTATCCCATCTATCCACACACACTCACACTCTTGCAACTTCTACTGATTACATATATAAATATAATTTATCAACTCATCTCAACTAGGACGTCCAGGGACCTAATTGCAAATAATTAATAAATTACAATTCAATCCTCAATGCGATCCATTGAATGTTGACTAGGAAATTGCAATGACCCATAAAAACAACCTCAAACACGCTCAGATCCACAAATCATGCACTAAATCTTCATAGCATGTTACATCATCAGGTTGTCTAAGATCAAATCAAGAACACCAACACATTACATGAAAATCATGCAAACTGATCACTTCAACCAATGAAAGTCAATAAAATGATCAAAGCACGATCAAGAAACATCAACAAGAAATGTGAAGTACCTCATCAACCTTAGCATCAACATGAACTCAAGATCTAAATCTATCTCAGCATTGTTCATCAACAATAACATCTCCAACCTCTGTTACTCAAGAAAAATAGCTTGCCAACATCCAAACCATGAACCACTCAAGTTGAGGACACATATGCACATCCCAAACTCACTACCAGGTTAGCAACCAACAAATTTTCAACATCGATCTATACTGTTCCAAACCTGAAACTTTGTTACTTCCCGAATAACCAAAATGCCAGTATCCGATAAATCAATCATAACTCCCAAAAATCATTATACTAACTTCTAAAAACTGACATGCATCAGCTACAGACATCTTAGAACACAACTGTATGATCACAACTGTAGATCTTCCGTGTAGCATCCATACCAAGCAATTCAACTTCTCTGAACATACCAAGAATACTATCTTCAATAGTAGAAATATGTTGACATCAATGATAAAACATTAATTCCAAAATATGTATGCACAATATGAAAAACATCTCATTAATATCCAACAATCTCCCCCTTTGGCATTAATGGCAACATATGATGTGAAAAATTCAATCAATGCATAAAGAAACAATACCAACAACAATATCAAGAATATCCACAATATGACATCTCTGATTTACAATCTCTCCCTCATGACCTCATAAAAAACATCTCTCTCCAAATCTTACTTATTTTCTGTTAGAATAACTGAGGGGGGGTGAATCAGTGGCCTCAAAATATTCCAATAAATCAAACACAAAACTTTATATCATAAATATAAACCTCAAGTTATCTTTAGTCCCACAAGATGTATGCCTTGAAATATTCTAGACAACTAACTATTGCTTGGAGTTCACTATTAAACCTTATTCTTACTGTTTACCGATTAACAGTCTATCATTTACTGAAATACAGTAAATAACTTAGTGTATACCGATCAATCCTATTTTAGTAATGTGTAAAGCAAAACATGAAAGCAATGACTCATAAACACATTTGGCACATAGATTTTTAATGTGGAAACTCTGTTAAGGGAAAAACCACTTGGGACCAGTAACCCAAAATTTTCACTCTTCTGAAGTGAGCTCAGCGAAGAGCCAACCCTGTTAAAGGCTACAAACACACTATTAAGTGTGACCTTGTTAGAGGATTTAACACTAATAGTTTATCACTTGATATCTGGCACTTCTATGCTATCTTTATGATAAACCTTTTGATACTCCTTTAGATGTATCTCAATATATAAAGGATTTGTTTAGATCATGCTCGGTTAAGAGACTTCTCTAATTCAATGGTTAAACTAAAATAGTATATGATCTGTTCATATAAACAACTATGCTTTGCAAATGTTTAGATCTATTATAAGCTTATAATACCTTTCTGATAAATGTTTCCTTTGAATACCGTTTCTCCACTTCTTTCTGCTCGATGATGTTGTGCTTCTCTATTGCTCGGTGTCCGCAGAAATATTTAGCTCATTCCTTAGTTTGATTGATCAGGATTGTATGAAGTTGTTCTTCTTTAGTATCTCTTCAACATCCTCTTCTCTATTCACCCCTAATTCAAAATGAATTAGATTGTCTCTTTATAGACATGATTTCACTGTTTATAAGTCCTTGACTTTCTTGTTCTTGGCATGATCCGCAATTCTATCCAATCTTGATTTAAAACTATACTTTAGTTTTATCCCGTAGATTTCTCTTAGACAACTGGAATAAAACAAATTTAAAACTCTAGCTTATCTCTGGCTTTAACTTGTCGATGAAAATAATATTAACAACTAGTTAACTCCTTCTTTAGCTCTTTTCAGCTAAGTCTTTTGTCATTTCTGAACTTTAGTTCTTTTCGATGTTTTAACTCCTTGTTAGCTTGGTTAACACTTCAGTTCTCCTTGGGCATCTCCATCCATCGGGGTTGTCTATTCTTCGTGTAACAATGTGATTTTTCTCATCGGTAATGCTTGCTCAAGTTTCTTTCTCGGGTATCACTGTGACTTTCCTCTCGGGTTTCTCTGTCCCTCGGGGTGCACTAACTATTAGTGTTTGTTGTCACTTTGGTGAATACTGAACTTTTATGCATTACTAAAAGCATAAAATTTATCTTTCTGGTTCTTTGAAGTCTTTAACACTATGTGTATAACCAATCATATTATATCAAGTTTACATCAATGAAAATACAATACATTAACTTATTTAATGTCTTGCATTAACTTTCTGCAGCTCGGTGATCATCAACTTAACATCTTCAAACATTCAATCAGTTATAGTTCATTAATCTCTCCCTTTGGCATTGATGGAAACACACTACATTACTACTAATACAATATGAAATATATCAGTTGTAGTTCATCAATCTACCAAATTTTATTGTTCTATAACCAATACAAATATCTAGCTCTTGGTAAGCTCATATAGCTTAGATTTATTTCCTGCAGAGTACTTTCTTCAATCTTCATTCCCTTCACTAGATAGATGTAGCAACTTCTGATTTTTTCTCCTCTCTAATGTTGTCTCTCCCTTTGACTGTTCCTCTCCTTGATCATCTCTTTTTCCTTTGACAACAATATAGAATACTCTCTCCCTTAAGTCATCTCTCTCAAGTCATCTCAAGTCATCTCTCCCTTAGGATAATTATGATGGATATTTCATATGTAATCTCTCTCTTTGGATATTCTCTCCCTTACAGGTTACATCTCTCCCTTTGACAACAATGCCAAAGTTATATCCTTTCACCTTTTTATAATACAATCCTGGAATTTCCTTATCCATCAACATTGAAATGACTCTGGTGTTTGGTGTAGATATGTACCTTGCTTTGTACTGATGTATCTGTGTAGTCCATCTCTTTTCTTGCATCAACATAAATGATCTTCTAATTTTGTGTAGGCTGATGCAGCCTCCTAGTCAGCTTACTGACCAATAGACAAGGGTCAGACCCCTAGTCTCTTTCTTAGGTACTCAAATGTATCTTTAGGCAATGACTTTGTGAATATGTTAGCTAATTGATCCTTGGATTTAACATATTCCAGTATCACCTCTTTCTCTTATACTTTTTCTCTTAAGTAATGATACTTGATTGCAATATGCTTAGTCTTATCATGCATGACTGGATTTTTAGAAATGTTTATTACACTGGTGTTATCACAATAGATAATCAATGGTTCAAGAATTTTCATATTCATACCTTCCAGTAACTGTTTGATTCATGCAACATTAGAGAAATTTGTAGCAGCAACCACATATTCTGCTTCTATAGTAGATTGTGAGATGCATCCTTGCTTCTTACTGATCCATGTGACAAGTCTGTCACCTATGAAGAATTCTCCTCCAGTTGTGCTCTTTCTGTCATCTAAGTTTCCATCCCAATCAGCATATGTATAGACTTGAAGCTCAAATTTGCATTCTCTTTTATACCATAATCCATAGTCCTCTATGTTCTTTAGATATCTCAGAATTCTCTTGACAACAGTCATGTGTGATTCTTTGGGATTAACAGAGAATCTAGCAACCATTCCAATTGCATGTGCTATATCTGGTCTGGTATGAACAACATACATTAGTTTTCCAATCATTGATCTATACAAGGTCTGATTTACCTCATTTTATTTGTCTTTTTTTGTCATCTTGCATCCGGTTGCCATAGGTGTTCCAACTAGCTTGGAATCTTCCATTTTGAATATCTTCAGCACTTCCTTGATGTATTTGGATTGTGTGATATATATGCCTGCATCTTGTTGAAGAATCTGTAGACCAAGAAAGAATTTGATCTCCCCAAACATTGACATCTCAAACTCTTTGCTCATTTCATTAGCAAATTATTTACATAACATATCATTTCCCCCAAATATGATATCATCAATATATATTTCAACAATCAAAATGTTATCATCAATATCTTCTTTTAAATATAGATTGATATTTTCACTTGTTCTTACAAATCCAATGCTTATGAGATAGGAGTAAAGTCTTTCATACCAGGCTCTAGGTGCTTGTTTCAATCCATACAAGGCTTTGTGTAGTCTGCAAACCATGTTTCTCTTGTCAGAACAAACCCTTTTGGTTGTTCAATGTATACCTCTTCTTCTAGGATTCCATTTAGGAATGCAGATTTGACATCCATTTGGTATACCTTGAATCCTTTAAATGCAGCATAAGCAAGTAAAATTATTACTCCTTCTATTCTAGCAACGGGTGCAAAGCTTTCTCCATAGTCAATACCTTCTTCTTGTGCATACCCCTTGCATACTAATCTTGCTTTATTCCTTGTGACTTCTCCATTCTCATTCAGCTTTTTTATGAATATCCATTTGGTACTGATGACATTCTTATCATTTGGTCTTGGTACTAGTGTCCATGTCTTGTTCTTCTCAATCTTTTCTATTTCTTCATTCATAGTACTAACCCATTCTTCATTTTCTAGTGTAGTATTAACAGATTTAGGCTCAAAATCACAAATTAAACATCTAGTGTTCAGTAACTTACTTCTTGTTCTCATTCCAGCCTTTTTGTCTCCTATGATCTGGTTCTGTGGATGGTGTCTTCTGACATACTTGGCAAGTATTGGTTCAACTCTTTGTTCATCATTCTGATCATCATCTTTACCTTCATTGTGATCTCCATCACTTGGAACATCATTTAGAGTATTTTCCTAATTTTCAGTATTTGTAGCCTGATGCTCAGGTGCAATGATCTATTGCTTGGGAGCGATACACTGTTGTTCAGGCAGAGTGTCAGGTTCTTCAGTGTAAAAAAACCTATTGTAGTCTTCTAGTTCTTTTCTTCTTTCCTCAGCATTTTTCTCTGCATATTCATCGATTGTGATATTTTCACTTTCAATTATCTTCTTAGAGGACTTGATAAGATATTTATAAGCCTGGCTCTTGGTGGAATACCCTAGAAAGATATATTCATCACTTTTGGAGTCAAGATTTCCATTTCTATCATCTTTAAAAATATAACATTAACTACCAAAAATTCTTAAGTAACTTACATTGGGTGTGTATCCATACCATAGCTCATAGGGTGTCTTTTTGGTGTCTTTCTTCAATTGTACTCTGTTCAATGTGTAGATAGCAGTACTGAAAGATTCCCTCTAGAATGTTTGAGTGATGCTTTTCTATATCATCAGTGTTCTTGTACAATCAACAATGGATATGTTTCTTCTTTCTACAATCCCATTTTGTTGTGGTGTTCTTGGTGCAGAAACCTGTCTTTTAATTCCATGCTCATTGGAAAATTTAGTGAAATCATCATAAATAAATTCTCCTCCTCTGTCCAATCTTAAGCATTTCAATTCTTTGCCACTTTGTTTTTCTACCATATCTTTATACCATTTAAACATCTTGAATGCTTCTGATTTTTCTTTTAAGAACATAACCGTTATCATTCTAGAATAATCAGCAACAAAGAGAATGAAATATCTATCACCATAGTAGCTCTTTGTTCTCATGGGTCCACATAGATCAGTATGGACTAATTATAGAATAACATTAGATGTATGGGCTTTTCTCTTGAAACTAGACTTTTTTATTTTACCTTTTTGACAATTCTTACACATCATATGCTCGGGCTTTGACATGCTCGGTAAGCCTCTTACTTTCCTTTTATTTATTATCTTAATCACATTTTCAAAATTTACATGACATAATCTCTTATTCCATAACCATATGTCTTTATTTCTAGCCATTAAACAAGTGGTGTTTATATCATCAAGATCGAATAGGTTACCTTTTGTCTGTTCACCAGTTCTGATCAACCTTCTTGATTCATTGAAGATCTTTGCCTTCTTATTCTCAAATGCTACTCAGTGACCTGTGATATTTAGCTGTGAAACAATCAATAGATTATAGTTAAGTCCTTTTACTCAGTATGCATTTTCACATTTGATCAGGTTGTTCAATATTATGGTTCCTTTACCTTCAACTAGACAAGGTGAGTCATTACCCATCCTTACTGATCCACCATTATAATACTTAGAAGTTTCAAAATTTTGTTTATCACCAGTCATGTGGTGAGTGCAACTACTATCTATAATCTAGACATCATTCTTACTAACCTTAGATATGAGTGCAGTCTCAACATACCTTTCTTCTTCGTCTGAATCATCCTTCATGGCTACAAATACCATCTCAATGTCTTCATCAGATTCGGTGTCAATGTCTCCACCTTTTTTCTCAGCAAGGTAACGATCTTTCTTCCCTTTGTCCTTCTAGTCTCAGGTATCTCTTCTATCATATTGTCAGTTGCTTCGGTAATCTTTGTTATCATTTCTATCAAACTTCTTTTCATATGATCTGTCATTAGTTCTATCATCTTTTCTTTTGTTAGGACATCTAGCAACAAAGTGTCCAATCTCTTTACAACTAAAACATACAAGTGGTAATTTACCTTTGTATCTACCTTTTCCTCTCTACAATCTTCTAACCATTAGTGCTTCAATATCATCAAGATCTTGGTCATCGCTATCACTTTCACTATCATTTCTCATAGTGTGTTTATGACTTGATTTACTTATTTTTAAAGAAGATTTGAATGTAGACTCTGTTGAGATTGAAGAATGTCAATCTACCCAAGAAACACCTGCATGCAAGACAACTGCTACGAGAATGAAGAAGACAGAAGAGAGAAGGAATCAGCTATGGCGGCCGATAGGCCAGAGACTGCAAATGCATGTTGACAGAAATGATTTCTATATTATCAACAATGAAATGATTTACAACTYCTTATGAAATACAAAGAAGACAATCCTTATAAAGGATGTCGAAACCCTAAACGGGCAACTGCTAGGAAATAGAAACTTTCCTAAGACTAACTGAAGCTGCCTAAGTGAAACTTAAGCACTAAAGAGCAATTGCTAAATTACTCTAACA
>MU223849.1:519051-529556 GCA_018584345.1 Thuja plicata
TGTTGAGATTGAAGAATGTCAATCTACCCAAGAAACACCTGCATGCAAGACAACTGCTACGAGAATGAAGAAGACAGAAGAGAGAAGGAATCAGCTATGGCGGCCGATAGGCCAGAGACTGCAAATGCATGTTGACAGAAATGATTTCTATATTATCAACAATGAAATGATTTACAACTTCTTATGAAATACAAAGAAGACAATCCTTATAAAGGATGTCGAAACCCTAAACGGGCAACTGCTAGGAAATAGAAACTTTCCTAAGACTAACTGAAGCTGCCTAAGTGAAACTTAAGCACTAAAGAGCAATTGCTAAATTACTCTAACAGACTCAATAGATGGCAAGACACTGTTATCAAAGTTATTCATCTCAAATGAAACCAGTCTACCAACCAAACTATCTAGAGTGAAATTATTGTTTTCTACTGCTCTCATTTATTGTATATAAGATGCTCCAATAACATATACAAGACGTAAGGTTCTTAGGATTTTACTTACCACTGTTTCTTCTTCAAGTACACCTCCAACTCCTCGGATAGCATTGACTACCTCTTTTATTTTTCTGCTATACTGAGTGATATTTTCTCCTTCTCTCATTCTTAGGTCATCAAATTTACCTCTTAGGATTTCTACCTTAGATCTCAGCACATTAGCATCTCCTCCAGGTACCAACTTAAATTTGTCCCACATTTGCTTTGTAGAGGTGCAGGTTTTGACATCTTTAAATTAAGCATCGAAGAGTGAGGAAGTAAGTTCTATCATCATAGAATTATGCTCATTCTTTTCTCTTAATTTCTCAAGTGTGTGAGGTCCTGTAGGAAACACATATTTAGTATCCAAGTATTGAGTAACATCATTTCCAATACCTGATAGGTGGAGTCTTATCCTGCTTTGCCATGATGCAAAGTTATCCTTGCTCAACTTCAACACATCCTATTTGCTCATCTTGTGATCTTTTACTTAGGTCTTGAAACCTTCCTTCTAAGCACACAAGCTATGATACCAATTTTTAGAAAAATTGAGAGGGGGGGAGGGGGGTGAATCAGTGGCCTCAAAATATTCCAATAAATCAACCACAAAACTTTATATCTTAAATATAAATCTCAAGTTATCTTTAGTCCCACAAGATGTATTTCTTGAAATAATATTAACAAATAACTACTTCTCAGAGTTCACCGTTAAACCTTATTCTTACTATTTACCGATTAGCAGTCCATCATTTACCGAAATACAGTAAATAAGTTTGTGTATACCGATCAATCATGTTTTAGTAATGTGTAAAGCAAAACATGAAAGCAATGACTCATAGACACATTTGACACATGGATTTTTAATGTGGAAACCCTGTTAAGGGAAAAACCACTTGGGACCGGTATCCCAAAATTTTCACTCTTCTGAAGTGAGCTTAGTGAAGAGCCAACCCTGTTAAAGGTTACAAACACACTATGAAGTGCGACCTTTTTAGAGGATTTAACGCTACCAGTTTATCACTTGATATCTAGCACTCCTATGCTATCTTCATGATAAACCTTTTGATACTCCTTGGGATGTATCTCAATATATAAAGGATTTGTTTAGATCATGATCGGTTAAGAGACTTCTCTGATTCAATGGTTAAACTAAAACAATATATGATCTGTTCATATAAAAAACTATGATTTGCAGATGTTCAGATCTATTGTAAGCTTATAATACCTTTCTGATTAATGTTTCCTTTCAATACCTTTGCTCCACTTCTTTCTACTCGGTGATGTTGTGCTTCTCTGTTTCTTGGTGTCCGCATAAAATTTTAGCTCTTTCCTTAGCTTGATTGATCATGATTGTATGAAGTTGTTCTTCACCAGTATCTCTTCAAAATCCTCTTCTATATTCACCGCTAATTCACAATGAATTATCTTGTCTCTTTATAGACATGATTTCACCGTTTCTAATTCCTTGACTTTCTTGTTCTTGGCGCGATCCACAATTCTAGCCAATCTTGCTTTAAAACTATACTTTAGTTTTGTCCCATATATTTCTCTAAGACAACTAGAATAAAACAAATTTAAAACTCTAGCTTATCTCTGGCTTTAACTTGTTGATGAAAACAATATTAACAACCAGTTAACTCTTTCTTTAGCTCTTGCTAGCTAATTCTTTTGTCATTTCTGAACTTTACTTCTTTTAAGTTTTTTAACTCCTTGTGAGCTCGGTCAACACTTCAATTCTCCTTGGGCATCTCCGTCCGTCGGGGTTGTCTATCCGCCAAGTAACACTATGATTCTTCTCGTTGGTAATGAATTCTCAATTTTATTGCTTGGGTATCACTATGACTTTCCTCTTGGGTTTCTCTGTCCGTCGGGGTGCACTGGTCGTTGGTGTTTGTTGTCACTTTGGTGAATACTGAACTTTTATGCATTACTGAAAGCATAACCTTTATCTTTCTGGTTCTTTGAATTCTTTGACACTATGTGTATAACCAATAAGATTATATCAAGTTGACATCAATAACAATTTACAATACATTAACTAATTTAATATCTTGCATTAACTTTCTGTAGCTCGATGATCATCAACTTAACATCTTCAAACATTCAATCAGTTAAAGTTCATCAATTTTCACATGAATATCTCAACCCCTTTGACATAAATGAAAAAGGCACATGTATGCACTAAGTTATAGAGGCCAAAAATTTGAACAACACATCTCATGAAATACTCACTACACACTACTTCCCCTAAGGAGCAATCACCAAAACATCAATCCAGAGGAATGGAAGGTATGTAAGCACACTAGACTAATGCATCTCAATGCATCTTTAGCTCTGATTAGGAGGGGCAATCACCCCAAGCTTACCTCAGAGATACTCAAAAGTATCCTTTGGGAAGGGCTTTGTGAATACATCTACAATCTTCTCTTCAGTAGATATATATTCCAATCTGAATTCTTTCTTGCTGACTTTTTTTTTTCTTCAAGAAATGGTATTTGATATAAATATTCTTTGTCTTTGAATACAACATAGGGTTCTTTGAAACATTGATAACACTTGAATTGTCACAACATATAACAATAGGCTCATCAATGTATACTCTGATATTTTCAACATTTGTTTCATCCATACCACTTGTGTACAATTAACAATAGTAGAAACATACTCAACTTTAGTAGTAGATTGTGATATGCAATTTTGTTTCTTACTTGACCATGAAACTAATCTCTTACCCAAGAAGACTGCTCCACCACTAGTTTTCTTTGTCCTCCATATTACTTGCCCAATCTGCATCAGTATATGTGCTCAATGTGAAATCATCATCTTTACAATACCATAAGTCATAATCAGTTGTTCCATTCAAGTATTTGAATATCCTTTTAACATCAACAACATGTGATTCCTTCGGTTTTGCTTGAAATCTAGCAACAACATTCATAATGTGTCTAGTCTAGTTTGTGTCAAGTATAACAGTCCACTGATCATTGATCCATATCTAGTCTAATTTATATTAGGTGTATCATCAATATTTTCCAATTTAGAGCCAATAATCATAGGAGTACCAATAGGTTTTGAATCTTTCATGCCAAATTTATTCTATAATTCTTTCATATACTCAGACTAAGAAATGAAAAATACCCTTGTCTGTTTGTGTAATTTGCAGTCCAAGAAAAAAGTTAATCTCACCTATCATAGACATCTCAAATTCCTTTTGCATCTTATTAGAAAAATTCTTACTTAGTTTGTCATCTCCACCAAAATTATATCATACACAAAGACTTCAACAATCAAAATATTGTCATCAATAATTTTGAAGTACAAGTTACTGTCAACAATACCTTTATTGAAACCAATATTTAATAAATACTTATCTAACCTCGCATAGTAGGCTCTAGGGGCTTGCATTAGTCCATATAAATATTTCTTCAATTGACAAACCATGTCATCTTTATCAGTCAAGGTAAATCCACCCGGTTGCTCAATATAGACTTCTTCTTCCAAATCTCCATTTAAGAATGTAGACTTAACTTCCATTTGACATACCTTGAAATTTTTGTAACATATGCAAGAAACATTCTAACATCTTCAATTTTAACAACAAGAGAAAAAGTCTCCTCAAAATCAATACCTTCTATTTGAGAATATCCCTTACAAACAAGTTTGGCTTTATTCCAAACCACTTCACCATCCTCATTCAATTTGTTTCTGAATAACCTTTTAGTACCAATTACATTCTTGTCCATAGGTCTAGGAACAAGAATCCATGTTGTATTCTTTTTAATTTATTCTAATTATTCTTTCATAGCTTTGATCCAACTTTCATCTTTGCATGCTTCATCAAAATATTTAGGTTTAATCTTAGAAATCAAACAAATTTCATTTCTAGCAATTCTTCCTCTAGTTTGAACACCTTTGTTTCTATCACCAATAATATAATTCTCTGAATGATTTAGCTTTACATACCTTGGAGTCTTCAGATTTTCATTTGTAGATGTCTCTTGTGTTTCTAACTCTTCCCCATCTCCAACAACTTCATTTTGTTCTACTAATCCATTCTGATTTTGTGCTTGCACAATTTGACTTTGTTCTTCATCATCTGATTCATAATTGCAAGATCTAACTGAATTCTGAAAACTTTCATCCACTTTCACATTAGCACTCTCAATTATATTTTTCAATATATGATTGTAACATTTGTATTTTTTTATCTTTGTAGAATAACCAAGAAATATTCCTTCATCACTTCTAGGATCAAACTTTACTAAATCTTCATCTCTCTTAATGTAACATTTGCTTCCAAAGATTCTAAAACATTTCATAGTAAGAATATGACCATACCAAATCTCATAAGGAGTCTTACCAGTACCATGCTTGATTTGAACTCATTTAAGTGTATAAACAATATTGCTAACAAATTGTCTTCAATAGATCTGTGAAACATCTGTCTCTTTATTCCATGATCTTCACAATATGCATCAAACTCTCTAGATGTAAACTCCCCACCTCTTTCAGATCTCAAAAATTTCAAATTCATACCTATATCAATTTTAACCATAGCTCTAAAGATCTTGAATTTGTCAAATGCTTCATACTTTTCTTTCAAAAATTTAACCCACATCATCCTTGAATAATCATCAATGAATAAAATAAAGTATCTGTCTCCATTGTAACTTTTTTATTTTAGAAGGACCACATAGATCAGTATGTACCAAGTATAACAATCCACTCAAATAATAGGTCTTTATTTTGTAGGTATATTTAGTTAGCTTACCCAATTGACATTCCTTATACATTTCATTAGCAGGCTTCAACAATCTAGGTAGATCTCTTACAACATTTGTAGTGCTTATCTTCATAATATTATCAAAGTTTACATGAAAAAATCTCTTGTGCCATAACCAACTATCATCAACCTATGCAATCAAACATCTATTCTCTAAACTATTCAAATGAAATACATTACCTCTAGTCTTTGTACTTGATGCAATCTCAATTTCAATGCTTCCAATGATTTTACACAATTCATTCTTGAATTCCAAGCGATATCCCTTATCAAATAACTTTCAAAAAATCAAAAGATTATACCTAAACCTTCAAGATACAAAACATCATCAATATTACTCTTACCATCAAGTGTGATTGATCCTTTCCCTTTGATCAAGTAGGGTGCATTGTTTCCAAATCTGACAACTCCACCATCACAGTCTTCAAGCTTCACAAATTTACTTTTGTCTCCAGTCATGTGATGTGAACATCCACTGTCAATAACCCAATCATCTCTCTTATCCACATGCAAAACCAAGGCTGTTTCTTCATTAGGATTCTCATCTTTGATAGAAATGAACACAATCTCTTCTTCTCTCTTCTCAGATTCATCATCTATTATTCCTTCATCAACAACACAGTAGCATTTCTTCTGATATTTATGTCTGAAATTCTTATGCTTATACTTAGGCTCCTTTTTAGGACAAGTAGAAGCAATGTGACCAATCTTGTTACATGAAAAACACTTCAAAGGAAACTTTCCTTAATACTTAACAGATCCCTTGGGTATCTTCTTGGAAAATAGGGCTTCAAGTACTCAAGTTCTCTTTCTTTTTTCTCAATCTGTTCCCATTCCTTAGAATATCTACCAAGCTTAGATGAAATTTCACTAGAGTCATATCTTGGCTTATCTTTCGAAATAGTAGCTTTAAATGTAGATTCAAATTTAGAATCTATCTCCAAATTTACTCATTTCAATATTAAATCACTTACCAACAAATGTATCTCTTGTCATAGTAGACACAGTTATGATTTATTCAATAGTAGCAACCTTTTGATTGTAAGCAGGAGGCAAGGATCTCAAGATTTTAGAAACAATCTCATCTTCATCCAATGTTCCACTAGCTCATATAATTCCATAAACAAGTTCAGTGACCTTAGTCACATAGGTATTACTATTCTCATCTTCTCTCATCCTTAATGTTTCATATTTTCCTTTCTGAC
Source organism: Thuja plicata (assembly GCA_018584345.1). NCBI lineage: Eukaryota > Viridiplantae > Streptophyta > Pinopsida > Cupressales > Cupressaceae > Thuja > Thuja plicata. The sequence goes on from MU223849.1 coordinate 525,510, forward strand.
TTTGTAGCTTCACTTGCTTCACAAACTTGTCTCCTTCATATAATGTTTCCAACTTTTCCCATACCTCATGTGCAGTTTCCAATCCTAGAACATCTATATATTTAGCATCTAATAAGGCACTCTTCAAGGATTCATATGCTATGAGATTAATCTCATATTCTTTCTTCTCATCAATATTTGCAGTAGTAAGATCAGTAGGAGGCTTGTAATTTTTCTTTGTAACAACCAATTTTCTTTGCTAAGACATCTCAAGTGTGTAATCATTCTTCCCTTCCATATATTGTAATTTGTTCCATCAAATCTTAGAATATCCTTCTTAAAGGTCAACATCCCAGATCTCCTCAAGCGGTCAAGCTTCTCAAAGAGGACACTAGCTCTGATACCAATTATTAGACCTTAAGAAGCACACACACAATTGAGAGGGGAGGGTGAATCAGTTGTGTCACAATATCAATAAACTTTCACCAACTAACAAACTTTAAATCTTAGATCTAAATGATAAACATGAAATAAAGATCTCAAAACAATAAGAAACACATAACCCCAAGATTTTTGAAGTGGAAACCCTGTTAGGGGAAAAACCACGGTGGGGATGGAACCCACAAGATGAATGCACCCCGTAAAAAGTATTATATCCTATTAGGATTATTATAAAAGGGGAATACATTTGAATTTAGGCACACTACCTAGAGCTCATTGCTCAAACATAATTACAATAAGGCTCACTTTCTTACAACATTAACCGATCATATATCAAAGAGGAGTTACAATCCAAACACATGAGCTGAGTGATAGCATCTATTATGCCAAAAAAATTCCAATAAAGTGCACATATCTCTAACTTATTTCAGATTCCACTCTTACCTATTCTTACAACATCAGGTATATCATTTATCCCATCTATCCACACACACATTCACACTCTCACAACTTCAAATAATTACATCTATAAATACAATTCATCAACTCATCTCAACTAGGTCTGCCAGTGACCTAATTTAAAATAATTAATAATTATAATTCAATCCTCAATGCGATGCATTGAATTTCATCTAGGAGATTGCAATGACTCATATCAACAACCGTGAACATGTTAAGATCCACAAATCATGCACTAAATCTTTGCAACATGTTACATCATCAAGTCGGCTAAGACCAAATAGAGAACACCAACACGTTACATGAAAATCATGCAACCCGATCACTTCAACCAATGTGAGCCAATAACATGATCATAACCCAATCAAGAAACATCAAAAAGCAACATGAAGTACTTCAACAACCTTAGCATCAACACAAACTCCATATCTAAATCCATCTCAACATTGTTCATCAACAATAACATCTACAACCTCTGTTACTCAAGAAAAATATCTTTCCAGTATCCAAATCATGAACCACTCAAGTTGAGGACGCATATACATGTCCCAAACTCACTAACAGGTTAGAAACCAACAACTCTTCAACACCAATCCAAAAAATGAAACTTTGTTACTTATTGAATAACAAAAATACCAGTATCTGATAAACCAATCATAAGTCTCAGAAATCATCATACTAACTTTTGTGAACTTACATGCATCAACTACATACATCTTAGAACACAACTGTATGATCACAACTATAGATATTCTATGTATTATCCATACCAAGCAATTCAACTTCATGAAACATGCCAGGAACATTGTCTTCAATAGTAGAAATACGTTGACATCAATGGAAGAACATTACTGCCAGCATATATATGCACAATCTGAACAACATCTCATAAATATCCAATAAAACTAAACACACATCACACACAAAGAGAGATAACTAGACTATGGAGGCCAAAAACTAGATCTAGATAGAAGAATCATGTTGATTATCTAATAATTAACAAAAAGATACAATGTATCCTTATAAAGGAATAAAATGCTAAAACTAGCATAACCTATAAATAAGAAAAACACTCTAAGTTTAGCTTAAGTGAAATAGAGTAAAGGAAGGCCTAATTAATCTAAACCCCCCACACCCCTTAAGTACAATTAAGGGAGTACCTAAAAAATCTAAATGTAAATGCATGGAATGAAAATTATAGGTCCTAAAAACTAAGGCATGCTGAGGTACTCATGTCCAAATGGAAAAATCTCTCAAAAGTTGAAGAAAATGAGGAAAAAACTACAAGAGAAAACTCCTTTCCAAAAGAGAGACAAAATAATGAAGGACTAAGTGATGACATGTAACTGATTGAATGTTTGATAATGTTAAGTTGAAGATAATGCAAGTCATTAAATCAGTTAATTGTCTGTATTGTCATCAACTAGATATCATCTGTATGGTCATGTAAATAATGCCAAAGACTTTAGAGAATCAAAGGAACAAAGGTTATGCTTCCAGCAATGCATAAAAGTCAAGTATTCACTAAGTGACAAACAACACCAACAGAGTGCACACAAACATATAGAGCAAAGAAGAATAGTCAAAGTAAACCAAATGATCAGAAGCATAGTGTTTCTTGACGAAGAAAAACCATAGAATGCCTGACGAGCAAAGTTAGAAGGTTGCCTGACAAGATAAAGACATAGAGCTGCCTGACGAGTAAAATTCCAATGATGTCTGATGGATGGAGATCACGAAGCTAACTAGAGTTTCACTGACGGATCATTCAATTGTCACTGACGACTAACTATAGTGGTGACTGATAGAATAGAGAGTTCAGAAAATGAGAAAATATCTAGCTGGCAGAGCTAAAGATAGAATTAATTGGTTGTCTACTTTGTTTTATTTGACCAGAGATAAGTGATTGATTTAAAGATGATTTGTACAGTTGGCAAGAAGATATCTATGAGACAAATCAGGAGTTATGCTTTAAATCTAATTAGATAGATTGTTTTTCACGCCAAGAATCAAGAATCAAGAAATAATGAATATTATGTCTATATAAGAGACAAGCTTAATTAATTTATGAATGGGATTAAGGGGAGTGAATTGAAAGACGATGCTAAAGAGAAACCGATGAAGAAAAAATTCATGCAATATTGATCAAACAAGCTAAAGGAGAGCTAAGGAATTATGCAGACACTAACAAACAGTGAGCACAACATCACAGAGTAGAAAGTATGGAGCACAAGGATTGAATTGATACATTGGTCAGAGAGGTAATGTACTTAAATAGATCTGAAAATCTGCAAGTCAAATTTGCAATATGAACAAGTCATAGTGTTTCATTTTAACCATTGAAGAATCAAGTCTCTTAACCAAGCAGGACTTAATAGTCTTCTATATATTGATGTACATCTCAAGGAGTGCCAAAAAGGTTGATTCATGAAAGTAGCATTGGACTTTCCCAATACCTATTGACAGTCTAAGAAGGAGGCTAATTCAAGGATGGTAGAAATAGATGCCTGATACTAAGTGACAACCTCTATGTATAAAATCCTCTAACAAATTCTCACTTAACAGTGTGTTTGTAACCTTTAACAGGGTTGGCTCCTAACAGGGTTCACTTCAGAAGAGTGAAAATTTGGGGTACCGGTCCCAGTGGTTTTTTCCCTAACAGGGTTTCCATGTTAAAATTCATGTGTTATGTGTGTATGATTCATTTCTTTACTATTTTGCATCTTACATAGCTAACTCTTGATTGATCGGTATACTCTGCTTATTTACTGAGTTTTGGTAAATAGTTATACTACTTATTGGTAATCAAGAAATAATAAGGATTGACAGAGAAAACCGATAGACAGTTAATCATTATTAGTATTTCATGGCATGAATTTGTAGGACATAATAATCTAAGATTTATTGATTGGTGGTTAAGTTTGAAGGATAAATTTTGAGGCCACTGATTCACCCCCCTCTCATTTATTACTAACAATTGGTATCAGAGCTTGTGTGCTTAGAAAGGAAGGTTTCAAGACCTAAGCCAAAGATCACAAGAAGAATAGATGAGATGTGCCCAAGTTGAACAAAGACAACTTTGCTTCATGGAAAAGTAGGATAAGACTCCACTTATCAGGTATTGGTAATGATGTTACTCAATTCCTAGATACTGAATATGTGTTTCCC
>MU223849.1:553180-569084 GCA_018584345.1 Thuja plicata
ATTAGGAGGCAACAGGTCGTCTCAATCATTTGTAGAACAAACAATTCATGTTTGTCTCTGCAAATCAAATGGATTGAATAAGGACTATGTTGAGTTTCTTGTTGGATTGAGAGGTCACATTCAGCATCAAACAACAGGGTACATCTATACCATGGGACTATAACACAAGGATATCATGTTTAGTATGTGGAAGATATGAACATATTTCCATAAAATGCATGTTGCTACATGGAAGGAACAATAGAAGATCTTGGAGAAACCCTAGCATGGTATGCTTTTATTAACACAAGATAGGTCACCTTGCCAAAGACTACAGGTACCAAGGAAAAGCTCTCCTACTGAGGAAGAGACATCTGAGAAACCTAAAGTGAATGTTGAAGAAATGAGAGATTAGATAAATAAGACATGGAGAAGAAAGACTATGGATTATGGAACATCATTCGGGACAGTTGAAGACACCTCATTCTCCAGATTGGGTGCAACCGACTCTGCCTAATCAGTTATAAGGTATGAGTAGGAACTGCAAGTTAAATTTCAAATCTTAAATCGGTTCCTAGTATATGTGTAGATATCCATATGAGCATACTTAGATGCATTTGGATACATACTATTATTTTTATGTTTCATATTTATTCGGTGAAAGGAATTATAATGTTGTATCATTCGGTGAAAGGAAATGACAAAGGTAATTGGTAAAGTAAGTCGCCAGAGCATTAATTATTATTTTTATGACCATTGGAAACCCTAAACCTAGAGAAATATATAAATATACCTCATCATCTATTATTGTTACTTACCATTTTCTAGAGCATTGTGAACAGAGTTGTAGAATTGAGTCTTCAAGAGAATTTGAGTGATTGTGAATGTAATCCTAAACTATTTTGAGCATATTTGAATGTACTTAAGATATTTGTGTTGTTTCCCTAGCTATATTAGTGCAACCGAGTCACAGACACAAACCCTAGTTTGAAAAATATGTTTTTGACAAGAAGATATGGCCCCGAAAGCTCTAAACCCAGTTGTAGTTGAGAATGTTGAGCCTGTGAATCCTAAGTATAAGCTACCTCTTGCAAAGGCAGCTGAACCAAACATGATGGGTGCACTTTTGTCCATTCCATATAGATTTCTATTGAGTGAGGACATTAAAATATTCATACATTATAAACTTGAGGAGATTTGTGAATAAAAAATTGATTCATCTTAATTACCAGAAGTTATGTGTAGATGGATAACTAAAGAGCGATCATGTTCATTTAGAGTCAAAGGTTTTAACACATGCCATGCATATCCCAAGGGTATTCAAAACTGAGTGGATAAGGATGGTCCTTAGCTGAGTACAAGACCAATTTATGTGGCTAGATCAACTTGTTAAGATCACAAAGGATGTGTTGCACATTGTGACAGGTTATTCGATTAACGACAAACTTAAATCCATTAGACAAATTGAGAAGAAAAAGCTAAGTAAGTTAACCAAAGCCAAACAAAATGGAAGAGATCTAAATATTTCTACTGTTGAAGACCTCGATGTTGAAATTTGCATTTAACATCTTGTCCTATTGAGTATTCCAATCATCCCGAGTGGACAACACACCTTTTGGAGCTATTGTTTTGGCTTACAAGATTGTAAAGAAATATATGTAGATTGACTTATGTGAGATTCTATTGAAGCACTTAGAAGATAACATGAACACTATAGGGAAAGCAAAGACAAATACATTGAAGTTTGGCTCACTACTGGTATGCATATATTTTTATTTTAAGAACTTCTTTCCATTTGTTGGAAATGTGACATATAATGTTGATAAGCCAATCACCTATCAGATTAGTGAATACATTCAGAATCTAGGAGAGAATCTTGACATTGTTACGAATGACTACTTAACTAAGTTCCAAGTTAGAATGCATAAAAAATTTAGAGTTCTGCCTCAATTAGTTGAGAAATATCATGATTCTATTTGTTTTGAGGTAGACACCGACTCATGTATTGTCAAGGAAGTTGATCCTAGGAGCACCTGGATACAATCTATGGGCTATGAGATGGACATAGATATTACATCTCAACAAATTGAAATTTACTTAGCTAAGCCTCTTGACAAAATAGCCAAGAGATATGGAACATATGAATAAGTTAAGGCTAATATTAAGCAATGGTATCTTGGTACCTAAAATTCAAAGAAAATATAGCAAGATGATTGCTAACATGTCTAAGAATTTGGGAATTGATAATGAAGAAGATGAGGCAAGACCCTCTGAAGTGGAAGGAAAGAAACCACAAGTGTTGAATCCTTCACCAATCCCCAAATCTACTAGACCGTCAACAAGGTATACAACTTCACTTAAACCAAAGAAGAATTTTGTTGAAGCGAAAGGGAAGACATATGTAAGAAGCAAGAAGGCAAACACTAGACCGAGGAGAAGGCTAAAGCTAACACCAAATAGTGACACATAGACTGAAGATTTAAGCAAAGTCAAAGTTGTGAAGAACTCACCTCCACCACTAGGAAGTCTAGATGAAATTATAGACACAATGAAGAAGTATCAAACATTCAAAGGAATGAAGAAAGCAAAATACAACACTCAAAGTAAAGAGAACAAGGAAAAAATTGAAGATGCAATTGTTTACTCTTTACAGAAATTTAGATACACACCAGTTGAAGTTATCAAGTTTTTTCCTATTGACTTATACAAAAACATAGGTGCAAGATGGAAATATGCTATGAATGTTGAAAAAAAAATGAGAGAAAGATCTCTTGTGCTAACTGTACCAAACCTATATGTAGAATAAATTGAAGAGACATTGAAACAATATTCTAAATGATTTCTTGTAAAAGGAAGATCTTTAAGGATTATGATAGGAGAATTGGTGCAATTACAATTAGAAATCGATGCCAACTGGAGAGAGATATTCAACATCAAAGAGATTGAATCTCAATATGAGAAAGACAAGGATAACATAACCGATGAAGTTGTCAAAGATGATCAAGGTAAGAATAATCCTATTGATTTGACAATTGACACCGATGAAGTTATTATTGAAGATATTACTGACAAGGATCCATGAGATGTTGTATCACAAGATGAAGATGTTATGGCCACCAAGGACACCGATACAAAACCAATAAATATAAATGATAAGGCTACCATTGATCCATTGATGTAGCCTGTATTGGAACAAGTACAAGATTGTCACACAAATTAAGGTGATAGTGTTATAGCTATGGATACAGATGAGGCAGCCATCGAACCTCAAAAGGAAATAGAAAAAGCAACAACCAATCAACCAAAGGAAACAAATAATGAGAAGGAAAAGGAAAAAGAGAAAGAGAAGCAAAAGGAAACAAAGAAAGAGAAGGAAAAGGAAACAAAGAAAGAAAAGGTAAATGAAACAGTGAAAGAAAAGAAAAAGGAAGAAGAAAAGGAAAAGGAAGTAGAGAAGGAAAAGGAAGTTGAGAAAGAAAAGGCCACCGAGAAGGATACGACTACCAAGAAACTAGAAACACTGAACACTAAATCAGTTTCCCCAACTGAGTCTATTGCACAACAAGAGCCTGACAAAGATGAACCAAAGAATCAAAGTGAACAGAAGGAAGCTGAGAAACAATAAGATGAGAAGAAAGAGAACACAATGCAAGAGAACAAAGAAGAGGAGAAACATGAGGAGAAGAAGAAAGAAAACAAAAAAGAGGAGAAGAGAGCTAGAGCTAGTACAATCGAGACAACATATGATGCACTAAAGGCATCATGTTGCCCAAAGAATTCACCAAGTGGAAGTATGTTAGAAAAGAAGAAGAAATCAAAGAAGAGGAAACATGTAGATATGAGCCAACTGATCATTTTACCAAATGTAGACCTATCTACTATGAGCCTTGATGAAATGATTGAGTATGCATAATTGGTGAGACTTAAGGCAATGCAAAAGAAATTATTTCAAAAGAGAAAGAAGACTGATGTATTGGAAAGTGTCAAGGTGTATAATAGGAAATTGTTCTAGATGCCACTGATGATGAAACAAAAGATATAATTAGTAAATTAGAAGGACTAGTGGAACAAGTTTGAAATCCAAATCAAGTCACTACTAATTACATGATGAAAGTTCATTCGAGGATGATGGAACTGCAAATGATTGAATCAATTCTAAACAACATTGCAGTAGATAAGGTATCACTTTCCGAGGCCTCTATCAATATTGAGACTTAATTTTCTCATATTATTTCAATATTTCAGAAAGTATGTTCTATTTCCAACTTTACCAAGGATATAAGGAAGAAAGATGAGTTTATTGAGACCAAACTGACCGAGCAACTGAAAAATATCACTACCAGGCCTGGTTCTTTACAAGTCTATTACTCGAGGTTGAAACACTTGATGGGGATGCAAGAAAACTAAGACAAGAAGAGAATAAGAGAAGGATGGAACTTCTAGAGTTGCAAGCACTATTGATTCCCCACATTGAATCAATGTAAAGGCATTTGAAGAAGGTCAAGGATTTTGTCAACACCCCCGATGGTAGTTCACTAGACACCATCATTGGAATGGCAGCTGATGTTGCTGCTCAAATTTTTACACTTCAAACTCTAAAAGATGCATGGGAATCATCCCTAGCTAATGTACAAAATAAGTACGCTCACATTTTCACTCAGGTATGAGTTAATCCTACCGAGCACTAAGAAATTTTGGTTTTGGCATATTTGTCAAAAAAGGGGGATAATATGATATGTATGGATATAGTACATAAGGGAGATATAAGTATGTGTATAGGGGGAGTTACACAATATTTTGAAAATTTTGACCGAGCTATGGTATGTTATAAGAAGTATTATCTAAGGAGGAGTTGTACAAATTTTGATGACTTTGAAGTTTTTGTCAAAATGCCAACTAATGCCAAAGGGGGATTGATACTCTTATAAGATAGTTTTTACTGATTAGTTTTATCAAATTCATGATAGTTAATGGAGATAGTTGGTAAAAAGGAAGAATACACTAAGGAAGACAGTTGGTAAAGTAGAGTATCACAAACACTGAGCACTGAACAGTAAAAACCATCAAGTTAACTAGTGATAGTTATCGATCAACGTTAGTCACCGAGCACAGTTAGTCACTGAGCAGACATTATATCACCAAGAAAGATCAAAACACATTACCAAGTATTTCAGAACCAACTTAGCAATTCAAATTTGATACGTTGAACTTGGACGCTGAGCAGGAATGTTTTTACTATATGCAAGGCAGAAGTTAGGTAGAGCATTGGGATTGCAAAAACATGATTGCACATGATCACAAGGCAACTCAACCAATGAAAGAAAAGTATAATAAATGCATTGGGAATGAAACTAACCTGGAATTTCTTCAACTCCACCATAGAAGGAGAAGGATCTAAATTAGGTTAACCGCCTTAATATTATATAAAAGGAACAAAACATGAAGATGAAAAGTGAGTGAAAATTGTAGAGATAGAAGCAATTACAACAACAAAGAAAAAGGAGCTAGAATGCAGAAGTTTTAGGGTGCAAAAAAGAAAATTTACCAAGTACAAAATGAGGTAATGCACTTGAAAAGAATAAAGAGTTTGAAAAACATTAAGTTTGATGCATACTCATAGACACTTTTTTAATAGGTTTTATAGTTATTAGAAGAGTAGAAATCCCATTCAGTCGGTAGACCCTAAAAAGTCTTATTTTGTAAATCCTCTAACCGGGTACATCTCTTAGATGAGAGATTATAAAATCCTTTAACAAGGTAGATCACATAAGTCTTTTTGTACTCCTAACAGGGTAAGCTATCAGAAGTAGCTAATATTGTAGCTCTAACCAAGCAACCTTGATGCAAAAGTGGACAGCCAGAAGCCTCAAAAGGACTCAAAAGGACAATATATCCTTCAATACCCCAAATCCAAGAGGAAAAAGTGCTCTACACTTATCACAAGTGCAGAAATGACTTGGATCTAGGTTATCACAACCTACTAACCATAGGGAAACCTACTCACTAGGTTCCACCAAGTCTAGAACACCAATTCCAAATGGTTGGCTATTGTGCACTTATACCAAATTATCAACAATACCCCATAAAATGACTCCAAGGACCAGGGGTGACCTACACTCATGGATTTGGTTTATTTAGGTCCCTAAGACAAGGATTCCATGATCCTATTCAACATATGCAACCTTTTGAACATAGTTGCTTTGGAAACCCTCCTATTGGCTTGTAGCCTTTTCTCGAAGGATTTTTGATCTTACACAAAATAATTCCACATAACCCCATGAAAAAATTAGGAATTAAGATACCATTTATGGCCTAAGGTATTAAACTTAAGCACAAAAAAATGAAGATGAAAGGAAGACAAGTTGGAACCCAAAATTGCTACTGTAATTAGGCCTAATTAGGTTTGCATTTGCACAAAAAGTGCTCTTTCGTTGCATCCAATGCCAAAACCAACACTTTGATCATGTGAGGGAATGTATTATGGTATTCTACACTGATTTTGAGGTCTTGATGAATCCCCAAACAAAAGTTATGTGGACTGTCCTAGTTCACTGGTTGGTGCACACATGGACATGTACACCTAGGGCATCATGGAAAACCCATCTCCCTGCACTTTGACAAACCCCACCTACATATTATTAAATAAAATAATCAAAACATGATTTACACCAAGGGTCATTAAATTCCCATGGTGGAAACAATAAATATACACAATTCTTATTGAAACCCTGATTTAGGGCCTACAAACTAGGCAGTGAGAGTGAAAATTCAATAACTTGCAATGTATAGAATATAAATACATGAGACCAAGTGAAAAAGGAAGATAATTAATAGGACCAACTTTGTGTGTTATACTTTCATTCAATTTATTCCGTACCAACTAACTGTTCACAAATTTGCAGAGAAATGGTTGATCTTTATTGATTCTTAATGCCAAAATTACATCAACATCCTACCACCCGCCTATAAGGGATTATGTAGGAATTAACAATGGGTAGATCTCATTTTTAAACTAACTAGCCATTTGGGAATGTTTCTTACAAGTTTTGACAAAAGTTGTCAGTGTTGCTCAAAAGTTGCTTGACAACTTTTTGAGCAATTTTGCAATATTTTGCAATTTTGCATACTAGGTGACCAAAATTGGTCAAAAACTTTATTTTGTGATCCATAATGGATCAAAACATGAAAAAAATGAAATAACCAATAATTTAGGTTTTGGACATTCATTGACCAATATTTGACCATGGGCTTATAAAATATCAATCTTGGAACTAGGTCTTACAGAAGAAGTCCAATGTGAAACCTAGGATACTAACATGATCTATAGGTCACTAGGACCTTGAAGGAAACCATAAGGTCCAAATGAAAACTTAGGTTAAATAGGATACTCCTGCACCATACTCCCCATGAGGTTTTGAACTCAAGTTCCCACCTGAGGTTAATTTATCAAGAGTGATGCCATGTTGCTTGATTTGGTCCTCTGTCATCCAGGTAGCATCAATGTTAGGGAGTCCTTTCTACTTGACTAGGTATTGCATATACTTCTATTTTCTGGTTTCTTAAGCACCTTGGACTCAAGAATTATTTACAAATCTACTGGTTTTCTTTGTGGAAGATTGGTGACATAGTCTCCTCCATCCTCTTCACTTTGTGGATCCTGCACATTGCTGATATTTGAAACACATTTATAAGGGGCGAGATCAGAAAAATTAAATATACGAGAGATCAATAAGGTAGGAGGAAGGGATATTTCATAGGAATTTTCACCCATCTTGTTGAGAATGGTGCATGGACCAAATTTATTCATATGTAGCTCTGAATACTTTCCCTTAGGTAGTCTCTCTTTCCTCAGGTATGCCCATACCTTATCTCCAATCTGGAAATGCATCTCTCTTCTCTTCTTATCTGCATGTGCTTTGTATTTCATGGTGGACTGTTACAAGGTGTCTTTCACTTCTGTCTGTACTTTGGTGATGAGCTTTGCTAGATATTCCCCTTGTGCACTCACTCTAAAATCTGAAGGTAACCCTACCAAGTCTAGAGGACCCTTAGGATGTAAGCTATAGACAATTTGGAAAGGTGTCTTGCCTGTAGACCTATTCAAGGAGTAATTAAAGGCAAATTCTTCTTGGGGAAGTATCATATCCCAACTTTGAGTGTACTATTTTGTGAGGCACCTTAAGAGATTTCCAAGAGACCTATTTACCACCTCCGTTTGCCCATTTGTTTGTGAGTGGTATGTTGAACAATAGGTTAGATTGGTGCCTAGTTTCTTGAAAAGTGTCCTCCAAAAGTGACCTTGAAACTTTACATCTCTGTTAGAGACTATTATTTGGGGTAGTCCATGGACTCTAACCACTTCTTTGAATAATATGTGTGCTATGTGTGAAGCATCATTTGTGCTCTTACAAGGAACAAAATGCACCATTTTACTAAACCTGTCTACTATGACAAAAATGTTGTCTTAACCCTGTCTTGTTCTTGGTAAACCCATTAAAAAATCCATGGAGATGGACTCCCATGGTCTAGTGGGTATAGGTAGAGGTTGATACAAACCTTTATTATTGGATACTCCTTTAGCTTGCTGACAAATGGAACATGATTCAAAAAATTTCCTAACATCCTTAGCCAATTTTAGCCAAAAATAACTTCTCTTTACCAAGTCTATTGTCTTGTCTATTCCAAAGTGACCTCCCATGCCACCACAATGCTTTTCTATGATTATGTTTGTTCTCATGGAACACTTAGGGATGCATAACTGATCCCCCTTAAACAAAAGATTATTCTGTATCAAAAATTCAGAGAAATCAGTATGATCCCTGCCTGTCAGATTTTTGCACACTTCAAAGGCTTCTCCAAAATATGGATCTCCTACATATAAGTGTTGGAGTGAGTCAATGCCCATACTCTAAAGTTGAAATTCTTCAATTAATCTAACCCTTCTACTAAGTGCATCAGACACCTTGTTGGCTAGTCCCTTTTTGTGATTTATGTTAAATGTGTAGGCCTGCAATTGTTCCATCAATTTTACATGTCTAACCCCTAGTTTGTCCTAAGTATTGAAGAAACTCAATGCATGGTTATCAGTAAAAACTATAAACTCTTTTGGGAGAAAGTAATGTCTCAGTTTTTAAAGTTCTTGAACCATGACATATAACTCTAAATCATAAGTAGAGTATTTATTCTTTGCACATTTAATTTTTTAGAAAAGAATGCCACAACCTTACCTTCTTGGCTTAGGATAACACCTATTGCCAAATTGCTTGCATCTGTTTCCACAACAAACACTTTGTTGAAATCAGGAAGGGTTAAGATTAGATATTGAGATACCCTATTCTTGAGGTATTGGAAAGCATCATTAGCCTCTTTATTACATACAAACTTAATCTTCTTACCACCTTTAATAGTGTCCAACATAGGTGCACAAACATGACTAAATTTTTTTATGAATTTCCTATAAAAAGTGGCAAGACCATGAAAAATTCTAACATCACCTTGGTTCTTTGGTGGAGGCTATTTGAGAATTTCTTGAACCTTCTCAGGGTCCATTTTTAGGGTGCCTCGTGAGATGACAAACCCTAGGAACACAAGTTCTGTCTTCATGAACATGCACTTTTCCAAGTTAATCACTAACTTGTGTTGATGAAGTCTCCTTAAAACCTGTTCAATGTGATCAAGATGTTCTTCCCTTCTATGACTGAATATTAGAATGTAATCAAGATATATGACTACAAATTTTCTAATAAAGTCAGTAAAGATTTCATTCATGAGTCTCATGAATTTTCTTGGGGAATTTCTCAGCCCAAATGGCATCACCAACCACTCAAAAAGGCCTTTAGTTGTTTTAAAAGTTGTTTTCAATTCATCTCCTAGCTTTATCCTTATTTGGTGGTATCCTGATTTTAAATTAATTTTTGTGAAGTAACATTCATTTCCAAAATTATCAATTAGATCATCCATTCTTGGGATAGGGAACCTGTATCTTATAGTGATCTTGTTGATGGCTCTACTATTTGTCCATAATCTCCATTTACCATCCTTTTTAGGGTAAAGAACATATGGGACTACACATGGGCTAAGACTTTTCTAAATTAAGCCTTTATCAAATAGTTCATTTACTTGTTTGGTAATATCTACATGCTGAGCAGGTGTCATCTTATATGGGGCCTTATTTGGAAAGGAGGAACCAGGTATTAGGTCTATTTGATGACTGATATCTCTTAAGGGAGGGAGGTTTGTGGGCAGGTCACTAGCAGTGACATCACTGTATTTATTTAACAATTCTTTAACTTCATTTGGTATGGGATCCTTATCATCAGTTCTTATGCTATCCTTGGGTTTAGAGATTAGAAAAAAGGCTTCAGTCTTAGGTTCTTTTAACACTTGTAACATTTCCTTTTCTCCTAAGGTAATAACAATAGGTTCTTTCTTTGTTTTAGGATCAGGTAGGGGCTTCATGGTAAAAGTTTCCCCATTATTAGTGATGGAGTAGGTGTTATTCCTACCATGATGTGTGACATCCACATAATATTTCCAAGTCCTTCCTAGAAGGATGTGGGAACCATCCATTTCCACAACATCACAAAGTACTTTATCTTTAAAGTCCACAATAGAAAATTCTACCCATGCTTGTTCAGTTACTAAAGTTTGTTGACCTTTGGTTAACCAAGAGACATGGTAGGGAAAGGGGTGTGGATTCTTAGGAAGATTTAGTTTTTGAACCATTTCAAGAGATACTAAATTTTTAGTTGAACCAGAATCTATCAGTAGATTACATACCTTTCCATGGCATTTGATCTTTGTCTTGAAGAGGTTCTTCCTTTGAGGCGGTTCTTGGTTTTGTGGTACTTGAAGGAAGACTTGCCTCATCATCATACATGCTCCTTCCTCTAGTTCTAGGTCCCCTGGATTGGAATTATCTTCTTGTTTGTCTTCTTGGATGAGTTGTGTCCTTCTCTCCCCCTGATTTTTGTTGTTCCTTTTCTTAGGGCATCTCCCTGCATGGTGTCCTAGTTTATTGTAGTAGTAACACCTTAGAGATCCATTACCTCTTCTTGTATTTGTTCTCCCTCTATTGAAAGTACTTCTTCCTCTATAGTTTCCTCTAAAATTTGAATCACCTTGTTCCCTGTCTCCTTGGCCTTGGTTAGGGGTCTTGCTGCTATTTCCACTGTATTTTCCTCTATTCCAAGAGGTACCTCTTCCTCTAAAATTCTTTCCACCATCATTTCTCTTTCTTTTTCCAAAATCTTGTTTTCTTTTCCACTTCTCCTCTACCTTGAGTTCCATTTGATAACATTTGTTTACTGATGTAGGGAAGTGTAGGCTAAGTTCTTCTTGAATGGATACCTTAAGACCATTCATGTACCTTGCTATCTTTTCTTCCTCATCCTCTACTGCATTTGTCTTCATGTATAGTTTTAGGAACTCCTCGGTGTTTGAGACTAAATCTATGTCTTTTTTCTTTAAGTTTTGCTTCCTTCTATGGAGTTGCACCCCATAATCTTCAGTCACATATGTCTCTTTGATCAATGCTATCATCTTGTTCCATGAGGTAATCATACTTCTCTCATTCTTCACCCTCTCTATTTGGATGAAGTTCCACCAAGTTAGGGCTTCTCCCTTAAACTTGGATCTTTCCATCTTTACTCTTTTCTTCTCAGGGATCTCTTCACATTCAAAGAATCTTTTCAAGGCCTCAATCCAGTCCAAGGCCAAATCTGCATTCATCTTTCCATTGAAAGTTGGTAAATCCAACTTCTTCTCCATGGTTCTTCTCCCCATAGATTTTAAGGCATCTAGGAGGGGTCTCTGGTCTGCAAGAATGTTCACATACTGATTAGGGGTGCATCTTCCTCTTCACTCCCTTCACCACTAGACATGTCTTCTCTTCCCCTCTCTACCTTGTTCTCCAATTCTTGAAGCCTCCTAGTCAGGGCTGCATTTTCTACCTTTTGTTCTCTCACTATCCTTGCAAGTTTCATATTTGTGACCCTTGAAGGGATTTATTCATCCTCAAGAGAAAACATGGCTCTGATACCACTTGATGTAGGAGTGGACAACCAAAAGCCTTGAAAGGACTCAAAAGGATAATGTATCCTTCAATACCCCAACTCCAAGAGGCAAAAGTGCTCTACACTTATCACAAGTGTAGAAATGAATTGGATCTAGGTTATCACAACCTACTACCCACAGGTCAACCTACTCACTAGGTTCCACCAAGTCTATAATACCAATTCCAAATGGTTAGCTATTGTGCACTTATACCAAATTATCAACAATACCCCATAAAATGACTCCAAGGACTAGGGGTGACCTACACTCATGGATGTGGCCTATTTAGGTCCCTAAGACAAGGATTCCATGATCCTATTCAACATATGCAACCTTTTTAACATAGTTGCTTTGGAAACCCTCCTATTGGCTTGTAGCATTTTCTCGAAGGATTTTTTATCTTACACAAAATATTTCCACAAAACCCCCTAAAAAAATTAGGAATTCAGGTACCCTTTATGGCCTAAGGTATTATACTTAGGCAGAAAAACATGAAGATGAAAGGAAGATAGGTTGGCACCCAAAATTGCTATTGAAATTAGGCCTAATTAGGTCTAAATTTGTATTAAAATTTCTATTTCCTTGCATCCAATTCTGAAAAAAACACTTGGATCATGTGAGGGCATGTATGAGGGTCTTCTACACTGATTTTGAGGTCTTGATGAATCCCCAAACAAAATTTATGTTGACTGTCCTAATTCGTTGGTTGGTGCACACATGGACTTGTACACCTAGGGCATCATGGAAAACCCATCTCCCTACACTTTGACAAACCCCACCTGCATATTCTTAAATAACATAATAAAAACATGATTTCCACCAAGGGTTATTAAACTCCCATGTTGGAAATAATAAATATACACAATTCTTATTGAAACCCTGATTTAGGGCCTACAAACCAGGTAGTGAGAGTGAAAATTCAATAAATTTCAATTTATAGAAGATAAATACATGAGACCAAGTGAAAAAGGAAGATAATTCATGTGACCAACTTGGTGTGTCATACTTTCATTCAATTTCTTCTGTACCTATCCGTACCAACTAACTATTCATAAATTTACAGAGAAATGGTTGATCTTTATTGATTCTTAATGCCAAAATTACATCATCATCCTACCACCCTTCTATAATGGCTTATGTAGGAATCCCCAATGCTTACATCTCATTTTTAAAATAACTAGCCATTTGGGATTGAGTTTTACAAGTTTTGACAAAAGTTGTCAATGTTGCTCAAAAGTTGCTTGACAATTTTTTGAGTAATTTTACAACATTTTGCGATTTTGCATACTAGGTGAACAAACTTGGTCCAAACCTTTATTTTGTGACCCCTAATGGATGAAAACATGAAAAACATGAAAATAACCAATAATTTAGGTTTTGGACATTCATTGACCAATATTTGACCAAGGGCTTATAAAATGCCAATCTTGGAACTAGATCTTACAAAAGAAGTCCAATGTGAAGCCTAGGATACTAACATGATCTAAAGGTCACTAGGACCTTGAAGGAAACCATAAGTTATAAATGAAAACTTAGGTTAACTAGAGTGGTCCTGAACCAAACCTTTATACTGTTGTAGTGAAGGATTATGGGTGTCATCTCCACCGCAGTTTTTTCCTCTAACAAAGGATTTCTGCGTGACCAAAATCATTGTGTTATGTGTTTCAAATTTTATGAGTTGAGTCATTTAATTTATGTTTATATTATACAATGTATTCAACTTGGTAATTGATCAGATTGTATGCTTAAAATTTTTAAGGGTACTGATTCACTCCTCCCCTCTCAGTACATAACTTTCCTAAGTTATTCCAACACGGCGATGTGAAAAATTTAAAAACTAAACCCTTAAATTGCTTTACTTGTTAAAGTTGAAATTGAAAAACTTCTTGATGTTGGTTTCATTCATCATATTGATTAATCTCCTTGGATTTCAAACATTGTGGTTGTTCTGATTAAGTAAAAATAGGTTTTACAAGGACCCGAAACCTTTAAACAGAGTTATACAAATATTCAAACATTGTGGTTGTTTCTAAGGGTGACAACAATATTTGAATGCGTACTAAATTTTGTGATATGAATAAGGATTCTTTAAAAGATGATTTTCCTCTTTCGAACATAGACATGATGGTGGATTCTACAGCTGGACATGTTTTATTATCTTTCATGGATAATTTTTCTAGCTATAGTCAAATATTCATTCCCCCTCAAGATCAATATAATAATGCTTTTATAACTCCATGGGTAACCTTTTTTTGGGTTTTTTATGCCTTTTGGACTAAAAAATGTTGTTGCTACTTACCAATGTGCTATGACTCTTATCTTTCACGATTATATCCACAAGATTCTAGATGACTATGTTGATGATATTCTATCTAAGTCTCTTTTATTTCATATACCATGTTCATGTTCTTAGACAAATCTTTGAACATATTCTTAAGTAAAACATGTGTTTGAATCCACAAAAAATTATTTTTGGTGTGGATAGTGGGAAACTTCTTGGATTCATACCTTCAAATAGGGGATTTGAAGTGGATGCAAATAATATTGATGCTATTTCCAATATACTACCTCCCTGAAATATATCACAACTTTGTAGTTTACAAGGAAAAATTAAGTCCATTCATACGTTTGTGTCACACCTTGCGTATTAAAAAATTCCTTTCACTTCATTATTAAAAAAGGATAATACATTTTCATGGAATGAAGACTTCCAAAAAGACTTTTATGAGTCAAAACAATATATTGATAATCCTCCTATTTTACAGCCAACTATACCTAATCAACCATTACTTCTATACACTTTTGCTTCCTCTCATTCTCTTGTAGCCATCTTATCTCAATGGAATCAAAATGGAAAAGAGCGAACTGTGTACTATATAAATCATACTTTGCTTGACTATGAGAAATGATACACTATGATAGAAAAACAATGTCTTTCTTTAGTCTTTTCTACTCATAAATTAAGACTTTATCTCCTTAATGTTGAAACTCATGTCCTCATAAAAAATTATCCTTTGAAAAACCTCTTCTCTAAGACTGATCTCTTAGGATGCCTTGCTAAATGGGTGATGATGTTAAGTGAATTTGATCTTAAATTAATTTCCAAAAAAGTGATCAAAGGACAAGTTTTGACTGACCACTTGGCTGAAGCTCCTTCACCTGATGGTACTTCTAATTCAACTTATTTTGTTGAAAAATTTGTCCTTTCGATAGATATTGATAATGCATGAGAATTATTCTTTGATGGATCTAGATGTCAATCTGGCTCTAGTACTGGTGTCATATTAGTATCTCCCCCAAGGGAGCCACTTCTTCTATCCCATAATCTTAATTTCCTTTTTACTAATAATATTGCAAAATATGAATCCCTTATTGTTGGATTAAATACGGATTTATCCATTCATGTGACCCATCTATATATCTTTGGAGATTCACAATTGGTTGTGAAAAAAATTTAAGGAGCTTATCAAATAAGCATTCTAAACTATCCCAATATCACAACCTTACCTTATCCTTATTAAACAAATTTATTTATTATTTTATTATCTATTTACCATGGAAAGATAATAGACACATAGATGCGATGACAAGCATTACCTCTCTTATTTCAATTAACAATCATGTTGTGAATTATCCATTTACTATACATAACCTCATAAATCCTATTATTTTTTATAGCCCTTGTCACATTAATTCTTTCTTTAGTATTGATTAAAATTAATGGTATTCTTTCTTCACCCTTGAAATAGATGAGTGAAACTTTCTTTTCTTCAATTTTCTCTCTAATGAAGTGATGGTGGAGAGAGATGTGCTTTGACTTTGCATGGTAGACCGGATTCTTTGCCAAGGCTATTGCACTTTGATTGTCACA
>MU223849.1:572524-613702 GCA_018584345.1 Thuja plicata
AACTAACATTAACACCACTTAGTTGAGTTTTAATTGCATCAAACTTGAGTAAAAATTCATCCATATTTTTAAAATCATTATACCTTAAGTCTTCCAAGTTGTCTTGGAGTTGAATCTTACGAGATTTCGATGAGCTATCATACGTCTGTTGCAGAATGGCCCACGCTTCATGAGCTTTGGTGCAATGTCCAATTAGGACGTGCAATGTCTAATTAGGACATAAAGATCAGGGATGATGGAGAGACCAATCAAACCAAGCGCTTCTTCATTTTTGGTCTTCCATGCATCTTTTTCTACTTGTGAAGCAGAGGTAGCTGGTTCAATAGCTGCATCTGTAGCAACTTCAAGTAAATGTTTAAATCGAAATAAAAAGAAACATTAATTTTCCATTGATGATAATTAGAGCTATTTGGCTTGATTTTAGGAATAAGAGTACACATGATTAATTATCAAGTTTACTTACACAAAGTGAATAACAGTGAATATATAATGTGCAAGATTAAGAAAAAGAAGTTTAACTTATAGTTAACTCTTAATAGAATAGGTAAATAAAGATAAAAAAATTAAATTAAATTTTTTAATGTAAATGGTGAAACAAATTTTAATTGTAACAAATTACAGAACCATCAATAGATTTTGATTATAAATGATATAAAAAGCTTATAAATGAAACAATTTGAGTTAAAATGAAATAGGAAAAAAGTATGAGATTAAACTTTATTTAAATTAAACAATTTTTTAAAAAAAAAACTAAGATTAAATGTAGCTTGGATTTAAAAAAGAATTAATCCAAAGAATAACAATGTTGGAATAACCAAGATGATGATTAAGAATGAGACAAAGATAAAAAAAAGATTGAGCAATTAAACCCCTTTATGTAAATTAAGATTTGATCAAATTTATACAAATAAAAGCAATGAGATTTAAAGGAGTGAAAGAGAATATTCAAACTTTAACTTAAAATTAGATTAAAAATAGAATGAATAAGAGATCACAGAATATCAGCTGCAAATTTAACTAAACTTAGCAAAAAAGAGTCAAAGATGGATTAATAATAATTGGCCTGCAAGAGGAAATCAAATGTTAATCTGCAACAAAGAATAAGCTGCAATGAACAAAACTGCAGTCACCCAAAAATAAAGCAATCTGCAGTTACATGCACTAAGAGATTGAACTAATAAAATTTAAACAAAGAACAATTATTCCAGAAATTTGAACCAAATGTCAATTAAAAAACCAATATCCAATGAATTTCCAATGATAAAAAAATGTTTTTACTTAGCATAAATCTGCAACTTACTTCAAATGCAGACAAAGATGCTGCACAAGAGACTAAATTTAAAAAACTTATAATAAAGAATAGATTTGGCATAAAGATAAATTTGTAATCCACAGAGATAAAGAAATAAATCAGATGCTGCAAAATGTTAGCAGAAATTTCCAGAGATAAAAACACAAAGATGAATAATGACTAATGCATGCATTTGAATCTGCAAAAAATGTTAGAATAGAACTTTAAATTTCTCTCAGAGGTAAGCGAATATTGGAAAATGTTTGCATGTCAACTAATTTGGAGGGTTCTGCACAAAACATAGATCACAAAATTTTTAGATTCTCTCTTATCTATCCATAATATCAAATGGAAATAGAAGGATATATGATCCAAGAAACCTCAGGCAAAGAGAAATTAACAGAAAGATTAAGATATTAGTATTAAAAATGATGATAAGAAACCTGCAAGTATGATTGTTAGAATGAACAAAAAAGCATGAAAGAGTGCCCTTGCGGTTGCCCGACAGAGGGTGAGATTAGAATTAAACAAAACTTGAAAAAGAGATGAAAAAACTTAGATCTAGCGGTAAGCCATCCAAAAAAAAGTTAGATTTAAAAGAAATAAAGAATTGAAATGTTAGATTTGCAAAAAAATGAAGATTTGCAAAAAGAAACAATGAGGTAAAACTTGCAACAAATATTAGATCAACAAGAAGAGCTTGCTCCTTTGAATGATACCTTCCTACAAAACACTTAAACAAGGATTAAATAGCTCTGATACCATGTTATAAGTATTAAAATAATGAAAATAAGATCATGAAATAATCCAAGAAAATGAAGTGCAAGAAGGAGTTTTCCATAAACCAAATGTGAGATAAAGTTTTCAAGATCAATTACCAAGAACATGAAAGTACTCCAAGAATCCAACAAAGAGCCAAGATATTTTGTAAGGGGAAAAGAAAAGAAAAACCCCTTTGTGAATAATAAGAATATGACACAAAGCCTAAAGGATGAGAGCAATAAGCTCAATACAATAATGAGAGCAATGAGAGATTGAGAGAAGAAAATGAGAGAGAGGAGAAGATTATTAGAGCAAGTGTGTGAGAGGCATCTCTTAAGTAAAGATGAGTGGAGGAGTTTTCATGTAACTCCCTTCTCCTATGAATGCCACATTCATATTGTGTGTGTTACAAATGTGTGATTCCTCTTAAGGAGGAATATCTATTTTCCTTATTAAAGGAAATACAAAATAGTGACATGTCCTCCTACTTGGACTAGAGGACAAATACAAATAACGATACCTTGGTTTATCCTTTTAATTACATATTTTCAACCAAGGAAAGATTAATTCTAACAATACTCAATTATTCTATGGCTTATGGGCTTACATAACAATTATTTTTATGGCTATATGAGCCACTCCTTACAACGTGGTTTATGGTGTGGTTTGCGATTTTGTCTTTAGAGTTGGAAATCTCTTCACTAAGGATTTCTCTCAAGGGCTTCATTGATAATCACACTTATAGAGAACAATGCCTTCAACAAAGTGAAATTCTTAATAAATAATGTATTAATTCTCTTGAGCACATTCAAGCTTATCTCAAAACATTGCAAAGGAAATACAATGACAAGGTTAATGAACAATCCTTTTCGGTAGGAGATTTAGTTCTTTATGAAAATCAACACAATGTTAATGCCTTACTTGAGGAAAAAGGAAAATTCACTCCTAACTGGCTTGGCCCCTTTATCATTACCGAATTATATGGTTTTAGCACATATAAAATAGAATATATGGATGGTATATAACTTAAATACCCTATAAATGCTAAGCACTTTATTGGTATTATGCCTACTTTTCCCTGTCTCTCTCTTTTTCTTGTTTTCTCTTTTCTTGATTAAGTTGCATGTTAATATTCCTTCATTAAAGAATGTGTGTTAGAAAGATAAGTATTTTCTTTCCTATTTTACATGTTTCTTCATTCATGACAAAAATATATACATTCATTTGTCTTGGATTCATTTTTGTAATATCTTTCTTATTTTGATCAAGATATTACTTAGTTATATTAGCATGCTACTTGATTCTTTTTGTGTACCATGTTTGATAAATTTGTGTTTGCCTAATATTTTAACTAGATCGCATGTACATTTTCCTACATGGGTACATTAAATCATCAATGGTTTAATTTAATTAAGCATTGTTTTAATTAAATCACATGTATATCATTTTAATCATTATAACATTGGTTTCTAAATCAGTCATTTGGCACTAAAATTAACTAAACATTATTTATTGCATTAAAGTCACTCAACCATGTAAAACATCCAAATATCATACACACACACACACACACACACACACACACATCTATCTATACATACATATATATGTACATACATATATATATATATACATATATATATATACATACACACACACACACACACACATATATATATACATACATACACACACACACACACACACACACACACATGTGTGTGTGTGTGTGTGTGTGTGTGTGTGTGTGTGCCTAAAATTAATAAAGTAACATAGTCACCATGGTCCAAAATGTGGTCTATCTCAAAGCACAAACACAAATGATCAATCATCTCTCATCCATAGGTTGATGGATCCTAGAACCCTCTCACTTTCGATGAGGGGAAGGTTGTGGAATAGATGGGTGCCTATGAGATGTCATGGAACATGACTAGCTCCTTGATATCTTTGCATCTCATATCCTTGGATGAAACATCACAAATCCCATGCCTCTTGTCTATATTCCTTGAGCTCACATATGGCCTCTTCTAGCTCTTGTTCCATCCTCTCTAGTGTGATTTAGAGTCAATATTGTTCCTCCTTTCCTATATATAGCTCTAGCCTCATGGGTTTGAATTTGTCTTGGTGCCTCCCTATGTCTCACTTCTCTATTCCTTGTTTACCATGATCTATTTCATTATCTTCCAAAAACTTGGTTACTGTTTAGGGTAGATTAGTGGCATGCAGCCACATGGACATTGGTTTCACAGTTTAAAGGTTTTTATATACTTTGACATGCATGAATGAACCTTAATTACCTTCCCAAAATGATATATACTTATTTGGTTAATTTTCAATTGTGTTTTGTAAAACTATTTGGAAAATGAATATGTGTGCATGTTGTGTTGAATGAATGCTGGTTTGTTCTGATTTAAATGTTTGTAATGAAGAAATAGTCACCCATGAATACCTGGTCTTGTAGCTGAGGAGTAGAAATGAGATCCAGTTCGAGAGCACAGCTGGAAAAAGCCAGAGGAAGGATTAATTAAGGATGTTATTCCATTATCGAGAATATATAGGGAGTCATGGGAGGCTAAATTTATTCCTCATGTTTGATGAAGCAATTATTGCTTCTATTTATACTGATAACTTTACTCCTGCTTCTTAGTCATAAATGAGGATCCACCTGTTCTTGGTGTTATTGGTTAGTGATAGGTTTCCTGATTTATAAATAATCCCCACACCTGTGTGAGAAGGAAGGGAATTAGTTAATACAATTATTCATAGATAGTGCATTTTTATTCTATTTTACATGTTTCATGAGTTTAGTTGTACTTACTTCTCATATAAATAAAATGGTGAAGTGTTGAATATATTTCTTGAGTAATTGAGTTATGGATACTCATCCAAGGGGGCCCACTTGGTGAGTAATCTATATTAGTGTTAGATTCATTTCCTGTAGCTTGTTATTTCAATTCCAACATTCAAACTATTCCTAGATCCAAAGAAACAGAGCAGTAACAACGTTGTGAGTTGGACCTCAAGCATTTCCTTCTTCAGCATTGATAGTTTAGCTTAGTTATTTTCCAAGTCTTTGTTTCCCACAACAGTAGATTAATTTTTCTTTCAAGATCTTCATTTCCTACAGCAAATAAATTAGATTTTTTATCAATCATTATTTCCTGCAGCTTCATTTCTAGCATGGCCTGAGCTAGAACTTAGTGCATATATCTTGTAGACCCATTTCAAGTAGTACGTCCTTGGATTGATAAATAAATGAAGCTTCATGTTAAGGAGGATAACTGCTTGGATAGGATGTCCAATCCCTGAGTTAGGTAATGAACCTAGTTTTTTATTCCTTTCTAAATTCAAGCATTTTTAGCACTATTGTCAAGGACGGTGTCAAGCTAAGTCCTAACTTACCCATTTGTAGAATCTAATTTAGCTCATTCTTTCATTTATATCCTAGCATAATTCAATTTTTATTTCTAGTCAAGATCACAAAAATCCCACTTTATTTTCATGCATAGAAGAAGAAGAGACGCTCTAGGAAGATTCCTACCAAATTACCCCGACAATCAACTAGGAGAAATATTTGTTCTAGAAGAAGAAGAAGAGGAAGGTCATTTTGCTGATGTCATTCCAAACCTTCTCACTTCTTCATCATCCTTAGAAGAAGAAGCTTTGGAACTACACATATTTGATGATCCCTTTGACTTAAATCCTTTTGTTGACATCTTAACCAATGTGTGTATTCAATACCTTGACCTAGAGGAAGAGGATAATCAACTAGCTTATAGTCTATCAACCAGGAAATCAACCAAGAGGCCCACCAAGGATGAAAACACCTCCACCAACCTTTCCGTTCCCCATCACTGAGCAACATGACAACAACTCAAGAATATTCCATCATCAACCCTTCCCAAGTTTTATGGTCTTGTGACAGAGGACCTAGATACCTTTCTCTTTGAGTTGGACATCCTCTACCATGTTATGACTACACCATGAATGCCCATAGGCTTAAATTATTTCCTGCAACTCTTAAGGAGTCAACACTTAGATGGTTCATGGGCCTAGGACATGATGTTGTCCACAGTTGGGATGAGATGAAGGTTGCATTCTTGGAAAAATACAAAGAGTATTGCAGGGGAACTGCATGAGGGGAGATGATATATTTAAGATGACTTAGAAAGAGGATGAAAGCCTACAAGATTACGCGTCACGATTCTTGTTTATCCTGCAAAAGAACACCCAACATGAGCTAAACCAAGAATCTCATAAGCTGCTCTTCCTTAGAGGCATCACTAAGGGATGTACATAAGCTATAAACTTAATGGAAGGAGGATATATCACTCAATCCACAAGGGATGATATGAAGAAAATTTGTCTCAATTAATCCAGAGATTCTTCTAAGAAGGGGAGAGGATATAGGCATGCTGTAGGAAGGTCCAATGGTGCTGGAACCTCTCAAACAAAGTTAACACATATGCTATCCAAATTCAATAAATATATCATCAATAACATGGCGACATAGTTGGATACCCCACAGACCAAGAAGAAACATGAAGAAGCTAAGGTCATTCTAGCAGAGTTTTGTCCTCATTACAAACAACAGAAAAGAAACTATCAATGTAATATGGTTGCTAACCTAACGGATGCACAAATGTCTATGGACTTCAATAAAATTGAGGAAGATGATGAGAAAGTGTTCTTTTTTGCACAAAGGAGACCATGGGCTCCAAGCCAAGGTATGCCACAAGATCCTTTATCTTTTAGTGGTCCTTTTTATAGTAATTAGTGGAAACCTCCTATGAATTATCAACCCAACCTTGGAATAATCCCCAACCTTAGTGGTTGAATTATCAAAATTCCCAATGGAAACAACCCCTAGGTGGTTGGAAACAACCCAAAGGAGCATGAAAGCTTCCACATGGTAATTGGCAACAAAATCCACAATGAAGAGGAGGTCAACAATGGCCAAATCAAAATCCTAGATTCCTATAGCCACCACCTTAGCCACAACAACCATAACTTCTGCCACCTCCTACAACTATACCAAATCCTCCAAGGTTAACTTAGTTACCAGCTCATCCTCAGCCAAATCCCAATAATTGACCTCCACAACAACAACAACCTGTGTACTCAGCTGACCCACTCAATATCCTGCTTACACTATCAATATCAATGATATCCATTTGTGGTCTGGAACTACATTACCTCCACCTACTTCCCCTGTCATAACAGAGATACCATATGAGGAAGTGTAAAAAGAAAATGTACTTCCCACTCCAAGGAAAAAAATAGTGTCTAATATAGCTAAGCAACCCACGCTAGCAACCCCACCTTTTCCACAAAGGATGCAATCTGAAATCCCAAAGCCTACTGAAGACAAGCTTTGACATACTTGATCAGCTCAAAAACATCAATGTTTAAATCCCACTCTTTCAAGAAATCAAGGATGTGCCCACCTATGGAAAGGCTATTAAGAAGGCTTTTTTTTAAAATCCTGGTAGAAAAAGGAAGGATCCCTAGATTGTCTATGTCTTAGGGCAACTTGCAGATATCATGCTTGGAAAAGTTGTTGTTCCAAAATACTCTACCCTGGTAGTCCTATGGTAGAAGTTACTATGAATGGGACAACCATAAAGAATGCCTTTATAGATCTAGGTGCATCCATTATGTCATGAATAAGGATATCATGTAACATCTTAGTATATCCAACCTTCAGACTACACCTACTATCCCGCAACTTGCAGATAGTTCCACAGTCAAACCTGATGGTATGGTAGAGGATATTGTTGTAACATTATACTCTTGGTCATATCTTGCAGACTTTATGATTCTTTCCCCTAAAGCTACACTTGGGGTATATCCCATTTTTCTAGGATGACCATGGTTAGCCACAACATATGCATACATTGGTTGTTGTTCTAGAGATTTGACCATTTTTTATGGTCTAAACACCAAGAAACTTGCCTTATATCAACATACCCATCCACAACCTGAATTAACTTATGTTTGGACTGATATAGGGAAAGAGTATGAGGAGGTCAATTCCATGGTCTAGTTAATGATGCTTGATAGAGATATTTTCTTGTAGCTTTGGTAAGAGGATGCTTTTCTCACAAGCATAATGGAAAATCAATATGGCATGGTGGTGCAACCATTTGATTGTTCCTCTATCCATCAATGCTCCATGCAACCTTTGTATCCTGAGCCTGAGTCATCCTTTCTTCCTACAACAAAACAACTTTACCATTGACTAATTCCCCATAAAATACAAGTTCCCATATTCACTGAAGCTTCCATGTTTGAATTAACCAAGCAAATTGAGGTAGCCCTAGGATGCTGCTTAAATGTCAACAATAAGCTAGATCAACAACAACAACAATCTTTAGCTCAATTTATTAAAGACCATAAAAAAGATTTTGCATGGGATTATGGGGATATGAAAGGGTTAGATCCCAAATTATGTACCCATAGGATCTATCTAAAAGAGGATAAACTATTAGGAATAACAGTCCTCAAGACAAATGAGAGGGGTGGTAGGGGGTGAATCAGTTTTGGTATAGATTATTAAACTTTAAACTTTATAAACCAAATATGCAAATGTAAATGATAACACAGTAAATGAAAACACCATAACACAATATTTGTTGTCATTGAAACCCTGTTAAAG
Source organism: Thuja plicata (assembly GCA_018584345.1). Classification (NCBI taxonomy): domain Eukaryota; kingdom Viridiplantae; phylum Streptophyta; class Pinopsida; order Cupressales; family Cupressaceae; genus Thuja; species Thuja plicata. The sequence goes on from MU223849.1 coordinate 581,236, forward strand.
GTAAAACTCCAATGGGAATTAACACCCACAAATAATGTACTGAGAGTATAGTATCCCTGTTAAAATATTTAGCCCTGTTAGGAGCTTGTTACAACATTACAATACATAGTCCCTTTTAGGAGACAGACCCTGTTAGGAGTCAAAGGAAATAGTAGGCTCACTGCCAAGGCACACTGCCCAAAGAAGGTTAAACCACCCTCAAGGATTCACAATGCGAACAAGTGTATAAAGAAAATACACAATCTAGTAAACTGTCTCATAGAAATTGTCTTTGCTTGGTCATTTCCAATGAAGTAATCTTCTCATAAACTCTGCTCTACATCTGGCAGCCAAAAAAGCCTCACAAATTTCACTTCTTCTTCTTCTAAATCTCTATCACATCTTTTCAAAAGAAAATATCGCTCATATATACCCTCTTACAATATAACTCATTAGGTCAGCCAGTTAAGCTTTCCTAATACACAAATAATTAATTAGGTCAGCCAATTAAGGATTTTCAATATAAAAATAATTATTTAACCCCTTTCTAAGATACACATGGTACCTATAACAAGTAAACATAATTTACAATCCATCAACTATGCTTCCAGATTTGCAATCCACGCTCACAATTCATTTTACACGCTACATGTCTGAAGTCGGCCAACAATTAGGTCTTCTTCAGAATACACACCACAGCTGACATCACCAGTAACGAAAAAAAAATTTAACTCAACCCATTATTCCAACATATGTCGGTTGTCCACTAGTAAGCTCGAATCACCTGAAATATCTTCGCCAAAAAGATATACCCGAAACAGAGAGACCTTCTCTGTCCAGAATCATAGTTACAGTCCAGAAACCAGTCTTCACCAAATCAACTGTAACATATGCAATATGAAATATAAAGCCAAGCGACCTTAGGAATAAGGTCAACACACATCCTTCTGCATAAGTCCAAATTTGATCATTCTGAATCATCTGTACAGTGTTCGTACACTTCTGCCAGTCAAGTAACTAGTCTGTCCTCTCCACAAAAATATATGTTGATATCAGTGACAAAACATGAACATCAACAACATGATCAGTAGCCAAAACTGATATCATCCAACAATCTCCCCCTTTGGAATTGATGGAAACATATGGGAAAATCCATATGCATCAACCCAAAAGTACTCTCTCTTAATACAATCTTCTCAATATCCTCAACACAAATCTCTCAAAATAGTAGGGATTTTTACATAGATTCCTTCCCCTTTTGGCAGCAATGGAAAAGGGTGCCCTAACTCATCTGTAGTATTTTTTAAGGTGTAGCTTTTTTAAATATTCATGTCCATCAACCAGTGCAAGATCACCCAAATTTACTCTATAGTATTCTACTGCGATCACTCCCCCGAAGGAGTAGATCCATACATCAATTCCAGAGAATGATATAGCTCTGAGATCCATTGGACTGATGCATAAATGCATCATTTAATTACCACTGGGAGGGTCCACCACCCCAAGCATGCCTCTGAGGTATTCAAAAGCATATTTTGGCAAAGGTTTAGTAAATATATCTGATATTTGTTCCTTTGTGCTAATATACTCCAGTTTAATCTCTTTATATGCTACCTTCTCCCTCAAGAAATGATACTTAATAGAAACATGTTTAGTCTTTGAATGCATCATAGGATTCTTCAACATAGTCACTATACTAGTGTTATCACAATGGATAACCACTGGTTCTTTGAAAAATATTCCAATGTCCTTCAACATTTGTTTCATCCAAACAACTTGTGTACAATTTATTGCAGCAGCAACATACTCTGACTCAACAGTAGATTGAGCAATATAGTTTTTCTTCTTTTTCAACCAAGAAACTAATATTTTTCCAAGGAAAAATGTACCACCACTTGTATTCATGTCATCTACATTACCCACCCAATCAACATCAGTATAAGCCTGCAAAGTAAAATATTCTAATTTTTCATACCACAATCCATATTCTATTGTCCCTTTCAAATATTTGAAAATTCTTTTTACAATAGAAAAATGCATTTCTTTAGGATCTTCCTGATATCTAGCCACAGTTCCAACTGCATTGGTAATATCTAGTCTAGTGTGAGTTAGATATTATAGACCTCTAATCATCAATCTATACTTTGTCTCAACAACACTTTGAGTCTCATCACTATTAGTCAGTTTATTTCCAGTCACCATAGGTGTCCCAACAGGTTTACAATCTTCCATTCTAAAATTTTTCAACATTTCCTTAAAATACTTGGTCTGAGATATAAAAATGCCATTCTTACTTTGATTAATTTGTAAACCAAGAAAAAATTTCATCTCACCAATCATTGACATCTCGAATTCATTTTCCATTTCTTTAGAAAACTTCTTACTCATCTTATCATTGCATCCAAAAATGATATCATCAACAAAAAATTCTATAATCAATATTCCATCTTCACCAGTTCTCAAATATAAATTACTGTCTGCATTAAATTTTCTCAAACCAAGATGAAGTAGATATTTTTCTAGTCTTTCATACCATGCTCTTGGTTCCTGTTTCAGTCCATATAGTGCCTTCTTCAATATGCAAACCATGTTTTCATCATCTGTCAAAAGAAAGCCATCAAGTTGCTCAATGTAAACTTCTTCTTCTAGATCACCATTCAAGAATGCTGACTTCACATCCATCTAATAAACCTTAAAGTATTTATGTGCAGCATAAGCAATAAATAATCTCATAGCTTCCAATCTAGCAACAGGAGAAAATGTTTCTTCATAGTCTATGTCTTCTTGTTGTGAGTAGCCTTTACATACCAGTCTTTCCTTGTTTCTTACCACCGTTCCTTCCTCATCCATCTTATTTCTGAAAACCCATTAAGTACCATCACATTTTTGTTCTTAGGTCTTGGAACCAGTTCCCAAGTATTGTTTTTCTTTATATATTCAAGTTCTTCTTCCATATATTTAGTCCAAGATTCATCTCTACATGCATCATCAGTAGTCTTTGGTTCAACTTGAGAAATCAAACAGTTCTCATCTCTAGCTCTAGATCTAGTCATCGTACCTTTACTTGCATCACTAATAATTTGATCTTTAGGATGGTTATTATTAACATACCTTGGTGCCTTCAGCATTTTAGTAGCTTCAATATGTTCATCTTTAATCTCATTGTCAATCATCAAATATTCCTCAGGTTCAATAGTAAGCTCTTTCAATTCTGTAATCTGACCACAGTCATACATTCTTTCATGAATCTAAAAATTTTCATCTATCCTCACATTGGCTCTTTCAATCAAATTTCTCAATCTCAGATTGAAACATTTATATGCTTTACTCTTAGTGGACTAACCAAGAAAGATTCCTTCATCACTTCTAGCATCAAAATTTCCTATTTCATCATCTCTCTTGATATAACATTTACTACCAAATATTCTAAAATATTTTATAGTAGGTGTACAATCAAACCATAGTTCATAAGGAGTCTTACTTGTACCTTCTCTGATTTGAGTTCTATTTAGTGTGTACACACCAGTCCCAACTCCTCTCCAGTGAACATGTGACACATTTCCTTCCAACAACATAGTCCTTGCAGCATCTAATATAGTTTTGTTTCTTCGCTCTACTATTCCATTCTATTGTGGAGTTCTAGGCGCTGATGTCTGTCTAAATATTCCATGCTCTTCATAGTATATATTAAATAGCTCTGATGTAAACTCTCCTCCTCTATCTGATCTCAAACACTTTATCTTCAAACCAGATTCATTCTCAACTTTTGCTTTAAATAACTTGAATTTGTCAAATGCTTCAGATTTCTCTCTTAAGTATGTAACCCACATCATTCTAGAAAAGTCATCAACAAACAATATAAAGTACCTTTCACCATAGTATGATATTTTTCATGTAGGACCACACAGATCTGTATGTGCCAGATCCAAATTCCCTTTTTTTTGAATAATCTTTTCTTTTGAAAGTGCTTCTAGTCTACTTCCCCATAACACACTCTCTACACATAGTGTTAGATGGATTCACAATTTTAGGTAGATCTCTTACAGATTTTTTTATACTTGCTATCACAATGTTATCAAAATTAAAATCACAAAATCTTATGTGCCATAACCAATTGTCATCAACCTTCACAATAAAACAAGAAGCTTCAGATGTGTTCAATTCAAATACATTACCTCTGGATTTAGTACCAGATGCGATCAAGTCTCCTACTTTAATTTTGATAGAGCATTTCCCATCAATGAATTTCAATTGATAACCCTTGTCTACTAACTGTCCAACACTCAATAGATTATGCTTAAGTCCATCAACAAGTAATACATTGTCAGTGCTATTCTTTCCATCCAAAGAAATAGATCCAACTCTAATAATAAGCTTAGGATTATTGTCACCAAATGTGACAACACCACCATCATGTCTTTTCAAACTCATAAATTTGTTTTTATCTCTAGTCATATGATGTGAACAACCACTGTCTATAACCCATTCAGATTGCTTTTCAACTCGGATACTATGGCTTTTTATTCATGTATAGGTTCATCATCCTTAATAGAAATAAATCCAATTTCACCATAATCACCATCATCATCATCAGATATACCCTCACTAGCATAGTAAAATTTCATGTCTTTTTAATATTTAGACTTGAAAAACTTAGGTTTGTGCTTTGGAAATCTTGTAGGACATCTAGATGCAAAATGACCAATCTTGTTACATGAAAAAGATTTCAAAGGTAATTTTCCTTCAAACTTTCCCTTACCTCTCTTTTCTCTTCTAGCAATCAGTGCCACAACTTCATCTAGATTTCTTTCTTCTTCATGTATCCATTCCCATTCATCTGCATAGGCTCCAAGTTCTTCTCTTAGATCATTACTACTAGTGCTTACATTTCCAGATAAGGTCTTTTTGTTCTTGTGCACAGTTGTCTTGAATGATAACTCAACTTTAGGTAAAGTGTCTCCCAATTCTGTGGCCTCAAATGTAGTTAGCTTTCCAATCAACATCTCTCTATTAAAGTTTGGTGTAAAAGGTATAATCTCCTCTATAGCCTGTACTTTGGTTCTATATGTAGGTGTCAAAGATCCAAGTATCTTCACAATCACTTCTTCCTCTATGTAAGTACCTCTAGAATTTCTAATACCAGTAACCACTTTAGTAATTCTCTGTCCATATGCCCTAATATTCTCATCTTCTCTCATCTTCAATGACTCCATCTTTGTCTTCCATTTTTGTAGCTTTTCCTGCTTAGTAAACTTGTATCCAATATATAATGCTTCCAATCTTGACCAGATCTCATGTGCAAAATCTGAGTCCTTTACTTCAGTGAATTCTCCTTCTGAAAGTGCTTTGATCATAGATTCCCTTGCAACCATATTACATGAAAATAACTTCTTCTGATCTTCAGTAGCCTTCTCTAACTCATCCTCAGTCGCTATCTTTTCATTCTTCTTTGTGATCATCCAGTAGTCAATTGCAAGACATAGAAAATGTGTTCTCATATTGTTCTGCCAACTGGAAAAGTTTTCAGGATCAAACTTCAGACTATCCTTCCTATAGTAAGTCATCTTCAGGATCACCTCAAGCTGTTAAAATTTCTCTCCAAGGACCACAAGCTCTGATACCAATTGTTAGGAATAACAGTCCTCAAGACAATTGAGAGGGGGGGGAGGTTTAATCAGTTGTGATATAGATTATTAAACTTTAAACTTTATAAACCAAATCTATAAATGTAAATGATAAAACAATAAATGCCAACACCATAACACCACATTTTTTGTTGAGGAAACCCTGTTAGAGGTAAAAACTTGATGGGAATTAACACCCACAAATAATGTACTGAGAGTATAGTATCTTGTTAAAGATTTAGCCCTGTTAGGAGCTTGTTACAACATTACAGTACATAGTCCCTGTTAGGAGACAAACCCTGTTAGGAGTCAAAATAAATAGTAGGCTCACTACCAAGGCACACTACCCAAAGAAGGTTAAAGCCACCTTCAAGGATTCACAATCTGAACAAGTGTATAAAGAAATACACAATCCAGTGAACTATCTGATAGTAACTATCTTTTCTTGGTCAGTTCCAATGAAGTACTCTTCTCATAAAATCTACTCTACATCCAACATCCAAAAAATCCTCATAGCTTTCACTTCTTCTTCTGAATCTATGGCACATCTTTTCAAAAGAAAATATCACTCATATATACCCTCTTACAATAATTCATTAGGTCATCCAGTTAAGCTTTCCTAATACACAAATAATTAATTAGGTCGGCCAATTAAGGCTTTGCAATATAAAAATAATTATTTAACCCCTTGCTAAGATAGAAACGGTACCTATAAAAAGTAAACATCATTTAAAATCCATCAATTATGCTTCCTGATCCACAATCCATGCTCACAATTCATTTTACATGCTACATGTCTGAAGTCGGCCAACAATTAGGTCTTCTTCATAATACACGCCACAACTGACGTCACCAGTAACCAAAAAACAATCAAACTCAACCCATTATTCAAAAATATGTCAGCTATCCACTAGTACGCTTGCATCATCTAAAATATCTTTGCCAAAAAGATATACCCGAAACACAGAGACCTACTCTGTCCAAAATCACAGTTACAGTCCGGAAACCAGCCTTCACGAAATCAACTGTAAAATCTGCAATATGCAATATAAAGCTAAATGACCTTAGGAATAAGGTCAACACACATCCTTCTACATAAGTCCAACTTAAATAATTCTGAATCATCTGTACAGTGTCTGTACACTTTTTCCAGTCAAGTAACTAGTCTATTCTCTCCACATAAATATATGTTGACATCCGTGACAAAACATGAATATCAACAACATGATCAGTAGCCAAAACTGATATCATCCAATATAAACCACCTATCAGGAATTTTCAGATAAGGGTCAATCCTGCCCTGTGCAAGATAGTTAAAGTGGAATTAAAAAAAATCCTTAATGTTGGTTTCATCTATCCCATATCAGATAGCTAGTGGGTTTCTCCCTCAGTAATAGTTCCCAAGAAAGGAGATAAATGGAGGGTGTGTGTGTTGATTATAGGGAACTTAATAATGCTACCAAGAAAGACCACTTTCCCTTACTATTCATTGATCAAGTATTATACTCTCTAACAACAAAAAAATACTTCTCATTCTTAGATGGGTATAGTGGAAATAACCAAATCAGAATTCTTCTTGAAGATCAGGAGAAAACTATATTTGTATACCCTTGGGGAACCTATGCCTACTCTGTCTTGCCATTTGGTCTTTGTAATGCACCTGTCTCCTTTCAGAGAGCATTCATTAGTATCTTTGTCGATATTTCTCATGACTGCATGGAAATATACATGGATGATTTCAAAACCTATGGGGAAACTTAGGAAGAAGCTTTGGCCAACCTTGGCAAAATTTTAAGAGATGCGAGGAGCATAAATTATCTCTAAATAATTAAAAGTGTTTCATGATGATGCAAGAAGGAGTAGTCCTAGGACATTATATCTTTGTTGTTGGGATACAAGTTTATCCGACCAAAATTGAGGCAATCCTTAACCTAGCCACACCAACCAAGAAGAAATATGTAAGGAGTTTCTTAGGACATGCTGGATACTATAGAACATTCATCTAGGACTTCAACAAGATGACCAGTCCAATGTATTCCATTCTTACAAAATATTCTGAGTTCCAATTGAATGCAACCTATGATGAATCCTTCCTACAACTGAATTCAATTCTCACTCAAGCACCTATTTTAAGTGGTCGCAATTGGTCATTACCTTTTCATGTAGATACAAATGCTTCTAACTATGTTGTAGGTGCAGTCTTAGGAAAAAAGGATGGGCCAACAGAAAACACTATCTATTTTATCAGTAAGAACTTATAAGGTCCCGAGTTGAACTATATTATTACAGAAAAGGAGTTGTTAGCCATCATCTATGCACTTAATAAATTTTTCTAGTACATCACCAGATATCAAATTTATGTCCATATTGATCATGCAACCACAAGATACTTGGCCAATAAGCCTGTCATCACTCAAAGGTTAGCCAGGTGGCTTCTGTTGCTACAATAATTTGATATCACAATAGTGGATAAACTAGGAAAGGCTAACATGGTTGCTAATTTCTTATCAAGATTGCAACATACAAATGATTCCACCATCATAGATGACAACTTCCCTGATGATCATTTATTCTCCATCTTAGCTAGCACACCATGGTATGTAGACATAGAAAATTATCTGGCCTCTAACAAGATACCTCCCTACATTTCATCAAAGGAAAATAGACTTCTGGTAGAAAAGACTTTCAAATTTTCTTAGCTTGTTGATTGTCATTTTTACACTAGTCTAGATCAAGTTATGCAGAGACGTGTAAGGGAGGATGAGACATATGAAATCCTTCATGCCTGTCATGACGAGCCATGTGGGGGTCATTTTGCAGAAAATAAAACATCCTTGAAGGTTCTCATAATAGGTTACTACTGGCCCACCTTACACAAAGATGCAAAAAAATACACCAGGAAGTGTGATAGGTGTCAGAGAATGGCTTGGACAACCAAATCTGGTGAAATACCTCTATTTTCCACAGGTGGTAGTCACCCCGTTTGATAAGTGGGAAATAGATTTTGTGGGGCTCATTTATCCACCATAAAATGACAATTCCTACATCTTGGTATGCACATATTATGTTACTAAATGGGTGAAGGTTCAGTCTATGAAGCATGCTAGAGACAAGCGATTTGTTGAGTTCTTATATGAAGAGATCTTCACCAGGTATGGATTTCCTAGAGAATTGGTCATTGACTAATGGGCACAGTTCACCTCTACATTGATTACTACATTAATGAATGAAAATAACATAAGGCACATGAAGTCTAGTCCATATCACCCATAGGTGAATGACCAAGAAAAGATCACCAATAGGGAAATAGAAGCTATTCTGGCTAAAACTGTCCAACTGCATAAGAAGGACTGGAGTAATTGACTCCCTAAACCTATATGAGATTATAGAACTACATGGAAGACCACAACATGGTTCACCCCCTTTGAGTTCTTGTATGGCAATTCAGACATGATGCCAATGGAATTTGAGCATAAAACTCTATGTATAGCCTTGGAGTTGAACATTGATCTTCCTGCAACACAATGATACAAACTCTTGCAACTTAATGCTCTTGATGAAATGCGGAAGGCCACCCTTTAGAACATTGAGGTGGTTCAATTACAATGGAAAAAATGGAATGAATTACACACCAAGAAATTTTTTTTGCTCAAGGTGACTGGGCCCTGTTGAATGATTCTCACTTCCAGGATATTCAAGGTCAACTTACTACCCATCGACTTGAGCCTTATGAAATTGAGACAATATTTGAATATGGTATTGTGCAACTAACCACTATAGATCTAGTGCACTTCAATTTGTTGATAAATGGGCATAGAATCCATATATACCATAAGCCCACCACCAAGGCCGAGTTTCTGTAGTAGTTCACAAAATCCCAAGAGCCGTCACTTCTTGCAGTTGAAGGCAAAACCCTTTAGCTCACATCTCGTCTTTAACTATTGCTGATGCATGCAGATCATAATAAAAGTTTCCTCTACTTGAGGAAACACTTTACTGTGTTCACATTTTTCCATTTCATCTCATACCACGTGTCTTTCACACCACTTTCCACTCCACCTCATCATCTTGTTAGATCTTTCTTTCAACAAACATCGGCACAATATTTTTGAACTGGTACAATCAATCAGCGAGAATTCTCCAGGTATGCTCATTTATTTGTTTTCCATATTGTTTATTTATTACTTCATAATGTAAATAAATTATGTTTGTATATGACATTTACTCCCCCATCAAAATCCCAATTTTTCATGTGCGAACACCTGTCACCTTTTTAGTAGGGGGCGGGGTTATTAAGTGATTATTAAATGTCATTAGTATCATTTGCATAGCCTGAAGGGTTAACTTGTCATAATCACTTGAAAATTTGTTCTTGTCAATAAAAATCCATAGTCTTAGTACACATTGATGTGACTGTTATTGCATGGGAAGTCCTAATGCCAACATTTATTTTTTAAACTGTACCCATATCAAAATGTGTTATTCTGAAAATTCTTGATGTTAGTAGGGGGTACCTTGATTTTTGCCTCCCAAAGCTCTACATTTATTTTCAGAGGTGTTGAAGGAAAAAGTGTTCACAATAGCTTGTTTTGAGTAACAATTCTTCACATTATAGAGGAAGGGTTTGGTTTTTTATTTGGAAAACTTGACCAAGGTGGGAGTTTCTCATAATGGGTGGTTCTCTAATCTGCCATGAGCTGAAAGACCATTTGTCGCTACTGCAAGACCAACCAAGTGTTTAGACCTTTAACAATGTAGGGTGGTTAACATATTTTATCAGGTTGAATGGTTATGACAAAGCCATTGCACATTAATTTTTGAATACATTTAATGTTGGGGAAGCCCAGGTGAAGGGATTAAGAGTTGATACTTTAGAGGCATAATTTTAGAGGTTTATGGCCTTCCAGCTGTGAGAACAAAATTCACAGTCAGAGGTGACCAACGACTAGAAGAAGACAAACATAGAGCTAAATGGTTGTCCCTTCCGCCGCTATATCCGTGATTGGCCACCCTTATCATTAGGTATTTCACTTGTGAAGGTTGTTTCTCATATCTTCACATAGTACATTTTAATTTTTTGAGTCAATTAAGGCATGTGAGACAGTTGACCATCCCCAACTTCTTGTATTTAATTTTCTCATTAAGTTGTGAGGATGTGAAAAGAGGAAGACAAAATGATGTGTCCCATCAGGAGCTGATTAAATTGTTAGTAGAAAGATCCCTATGGGATGTGTCTCCCATGGGATGGTATGAGTTTTTCTCATCTCAGGAAGTTCAGTTGATAGGTGCAGAGCCTAGTGGTAGGGTCATTATAGAAAAATAAGACGTTCCTAGGGAAACTGTTAAAAGAGTACATGAGCCTTCCACCTAAGAAGCTTCCCCTATAGCCAAAAGGCTAGCAACTAGGGCATCTAGCACCAAGAACCCCATCAAAGAAATAAATGAACAAGAAGTTCCTGTTATGTGAGCTATACCTCCATAATTATGTCGTGCCTTCAAAAGAAAATTGGAATCCTCTATTATTTATTGGGGATGTCCATCTAAAATCCCTTATGTCTTGGACTATAAATGAAATTGATTATGGTGAACAACTAAAGAAATACAAAGAAAAAGAGAGAACAGTGCCTTTACCTCTTTGACTAGAAAATGGTAAACCTGTAGTTATATACCATGATTGGATGCATATTTCCTATGGTTTCTATCAGCCAGAGGTTAGGGCCAGGATATTCAGCATGAGGGAACAAGTCTAGAAGGAATTTGAGAGGCTTACCTATCATGAAGGATAGAGGAATGTAGAGGGAATCATACAGAGATGGGAGAGACTCCTCATGATCTTAAAGAAGGCTGAACCTCACAAAATAATCAACTTCATAGATTCCATGCAACTTGTTCCTTAGTATATACAATTGGAATGATAGGTAAGGCCACAACTATGGATCCTGCTGACCTTCCAATCCCCTCTTCTCCTATGGACTCTATATAGCTATGTTGACAATGAATTAAATGAGCATTTAGAGGCCAGTAGGAGAAGAAAACTAGAGTGAACTGAAGGATTTTATTGGCATATTGGGAGCACTAGTGGAGGGGAGGCAACTATGCGAGATTCTTAGTGCTAGAGAACTGACACTAGGTTCAGTAGGGAGAAATGATAGGCTAAATAATTTTTATCATTTTAAAGCCTAGTACTAAATTCTAGGATAGAATTTTGTTCTTTTTTCCTTGTTTACCATGATCTGTTTCATTATCTTTCAAAAACTTGGTTACTGTTCAGGGTAGATTAGTGGCATGCACCCACATGGCCTTTGGTTTCATATTTTAAAGGTTTTTAAACATACTTTGATATACATTAATGAGCCATAATTACCTTCCCAAAATGATATATACTTGTATGGTTAATTTGCAATTGTGTTTTAATAGGTAATACCTATTTGGAAAATGAATATGCTTGCAAGGTATGTTGAATGAATGCTGGTTTGTTCTGATTTAAACATTTGCAATGCAGAAACAATCATCACAAGAAGTAAGATCAAGTATGCATCTGCATACTCACCCGTGAAGACCCAGTCCTATAGATGAGGAGTAGTAATGAGAGCCATTTTGGGAGCGCAGTTGGCAAAAACCAGAGGAAGGATTAAGTAAGGATGTTTTTCCATTACCGAGAAGATCTAGGGAGTTGTGGAAGGCTAAATTTATTTATCATGTTTGATGAAGCAATTCTTGTTTCTATTTTATACGGATAACTTTACTCATTCTTCTTTGTCATAAATGAGGATCCTCTTGTTCTTGGTGTGATTGGTTAGTGTTAGGTTTTCTTCTTTATAAATAATCCCCACTCTGCATGAGAAGGAGGGCATTAGTTAATACAATTATTTAGAGATAGTGCATTTTATTCCATTTTACCAGCTTTCATGAGTTCAGTTGTACTTAATTTTGATATGAATAAAATGATGAAGTGTTGAATATCTATCTTGAGTAATTGAGTTCTAGATACTCATCCACGGGGGCCCACTTGGTGAGTAATTCATAGTAGTGAGATTTATTTCTTGTAGCTTGTTATTTCAATTCCAGTGTTCAAATTGTTCCTGCATCCAAAGCAATAGAATAGTGACAATGTTGTGAGTCAGACCTCAAGCATTTCCTTCTTCAACATTAATAGTGTAGTTTAGTTATTTTCTATGTCTTTGTTTCCTATAATAGTAGATTAAGTTTGCTTTCAAGTTCTTCATTTCCTATAGAAAATAGATTAGATTTTCTTCCAGTCTTTATTTCCTATAGCTTCATTTCTAGCGTGGCCTGAGCTAGAACTTAGTGCATATATATCTTGCAGACCCATTTCAAGTAGTTAGTCTCTGGATTGATAAATAAATGAAGCTTTGTGTTAAGGAGGATAGGTTCTTAGATAGGATGTCCAATCCCCAATTCGGGTAATGAACCTAGTTTTTGATCCCTTTTTGAAGTTAAGAAGTGGTTCACTATGGTATGATGTTGGGGGCATAGACATTCTTCCCTCTCCTCACTCTTGTATTTTTATTCCCCTTAGTTTTGGGTGCTTTGACAAGGCTCTTTATGGTCGTCTCCTCAAAGGAGTAGTATCTACCTCCTCCTCCTCCTCCTCCTCCTCCTCTTGAACTCCTCCCTAGTCACCTTCAATAGGTCCCTCCTATACCTCAACTCTAGGATACTTGTCATCCACATCTCCATCCTCCTCCTCAACATTATCCTCCTAATCCCCATATTTGACTTCCTATATCTATGGCCTCGACCAAGGCCTTAGATCACCTCTAGGACAGTTTTATGGAAAGATGAGGTGCATCCCATGATACTCATTATATCTTTGGTACTCTCTGAGTACTCCTGCATCCTCTATATCATCTAATATAACAAAATATCATCCCTCCTCTATTATCTAATCTATATCCTCTATCTCCTATGGAGTAGGTCTCATCTGGGCCCCTAGCCTCGATCTATATTATTATCTATGTGATAGATCGATACTACTCTTGGTGTAACTTATGTTAATCCAAATTGTCTCCTCACTCTATCAAATTAAATCACACCACAATGTAATTGTGTTGCCCCTCTACCTATTAATATCTCTACATACATCTCTTCTGATAGGATGTATATGTCTATATAACCATCTAAAAATATGACTCTATATGATATTGGTTGGCTACAACCAATTGATGGTCATCCTCCAATATAACAAGTCTCCTCACTACCATACATTGTTCAATGGATAAGCATATGCTTGTGGATTTGTGAGGTATATATTGATCAAGCATTTGATGGGCCATGTACAAGTGACGTGCTTAAACACCTATACCTGTAGTAGTGTACATACGACTTAGCTCTTCCATTGATAGGAGACATACTTCCCCAACTCATAGTAAAGATGATCAAGAATGTTTCTCCCCTGAGAGAAGATAGTATGCCACTACTCAATGTTCTAGATACTGTGTGTAAGGCATGCTAGAAATGTAGTCCCTCTACAGTCTAGTGTCACCACTACAACTGTGCATAACACCACCTTCTTGATTAAAGGAACAACATCACCCACATATAATAGCACCTCTGTGATATATGATGAGATGGATCATGAGGAATTACCCAACCAAGAAATTATATCTCATCCTCAACTATATCTACCTCTAATCACAAAGAGGGTTCTCTAACTGTCATGCCTTGGATATGAAATTTCATGATACAATATACATCCTCTAGTGTAACAGTCATCTCTCTTGTGGGCAGATGAAATGTTGATGTGTCCTCATCCCACTGCTCCATCAATTCCATCAAAATAGCATTGTGAAATATCATCCCTGGTAAATGACACACCCAAAATAAACCAGCATCTCTCAACAAATCCAAATCTTCAGGACTCAACTCATGCATCCAGCTACATAGATAAGACATCAATCTTACTCTTGTATGCTCTTGCATTAAATAATATTCCTTTAATCATATGATAAAAAATCAACATTATTAAACCATATATACATCATAATACTACTACAACAAAATTTGTCCACTCTAATCTCTAAGAACAAAATGCCTTGGAGGGTACAAAATGTCCCCCAGGGTATATAACGTCGTGGAAGGTACATAACATCCCTAAAGGTACATAAATCCCTAGAGGGTACAAAATGCCTCCCAGGGTACACAATGATCTGGAAGGTACATGGTGCCTTGATATAATTATGATGAATATTAAACAATGCAGTTTGAAAAAGTCAAACCAGTAATGGAAGGACATACCTCATCTAACAGTGTCTCATGCTCAACTACTCATCTCAAGTTCTCAATCCACATGGACATGATTGCCTTCTTCCTCTACATTCTCTTCTTCTCTTCAAGCTCACGAAGAGACAAGTTATAAAAATGACACTTTGAATGGTAAAGGTAACTACTATTTAAGTGGTATATTTTCTAATTCCTTTTCACTTTTTTTTTTAAAAACTTTTATATATGACAATTAATATGCTTATTCACTCAATTATTCATATCTTCAGCTAGAGAGCTCTAATTATCACACCACTTTTTGTGCTGAGATCATGGTTCAATTCCCTATCTATCCAAATTCTCTATAGGATGTTTCAAGTTCACCTTGAACCCTATTGATAGCATTCGTCAACAAATTCACATTCATAATTTATTGTAGTAAACATGATACCCTATTTCACCTTCCTAGTTAGCAACATGAAATAGGGGGGCATATAGCTAATCAAATTTCATCATTCTTTTAGTAAACCCTAGGTGGTTTATAACTTACATGTATAGATACTCAAAAATGGTTCGAGCTTGCTAGTCTACGTGTTTAACATTTTTGGCATTACAATTGAAACATTGTTTTACATTATGATTATTTCTCTATGTTTCACATATGAACTTTATTATATGAAAAAATTGTGTCTTTCATCGATAATTGATTATTATAAATTGTTCAATTATTTGCTAATATTTATGTCCTCTTGGCTGAATTGATAATTTCCTAATTGGTCCCGATCAATCCTAAATCTTCCTAAACTGATCCTATTTGATCCTAAAAAATCCTAAACCATATCAAATTATCCTAAATGAATTCAAATCAATCCTATTCTCTTCCTAATAATTCCATATTCATTTTGGACTCATTCCAACCAATCAGGGCATTTTCCAAGATCATCGATGCCTAATTAAATCACTTTCTAATCAATCAAATCCTTTCCAAATCTAGTCAATCTTGTCATTATTAATTCAATCTCATCATCCTAGGGCATTGTCAAAGTTCATCAATGTCTCATCTCTTTTCATCATTTCATTTGATAAAATTGTCCAAGTTCATCGATGTTATCGTCGTCAGTCCATCATCACTAATTCAATAGCATTGTCCAAGATCATTGATCCTATTTCAGATCATCATTATTTTGGGAGCATTGTCCAAGTTCATCAATGTCTCCTTATTCTCTATCAATCCTCTGGCATAATCAAAGTTCATTGATGCTATTTAATCATTTTCATACATAATTATTTGAGCACATTGTCAAAGTTCATCTATGCCTCAGAACTATAATAATCCTTATCATTATCATCAAAATCAATTCACTTGCGCATTAATTCCTTCGATTTGGCCAATGATTTGCTAATTTTTCCTCTTGGGATGAATGACCTATGACTTATCCCTAGCTTTTATGAATAAAATAGATTTATTCATTCCTTATCCTAAGTCTCCATATTTAATTAATTTCCAATTAATTAATTGGGTAATTCCCTAATTTATGGAGTTTTGAATTTCATAAATACTAATTTCCCTTTTGTGAGGAAGAAAGAATTCTTAAATGATTTATTTCCTCATAAATCCACCTCACCTATCCTCTTCCTATTTTGTAGCCTCCATCTCCTATTAATTAGCCTCACCTCTTAATCCTTCCCTTCCACCTTCCCACCCACTAATTTAGCCTCCATCGTGTCATAATTTGTCATAATTATGACATTTTTTCATCTCCTTTTTACCAAGTTTCATAAACCTTGCACATTTCCAATTTTCACATTCAATTACTAATTTTGCAATTTGAGCTTTCATCTCCTAGAAATTGAGCTCATTTTGCCTTTCTTTGGTTAACCACTATCTCCTAGTATTCTTTCTATCCACTTGTGATTTTAAATCTTTGTACAATTGTGTCATTGGAAAAGAGCTACATTAATCAACTCAATGGAGAAGAAAGGAGAACATTTGAGCTTTAATAGAAGGGGTTTTTAATGTTTATTTGCATAAGTTTTGAACTCTCATTTCAATGGCTTTAATGTTAGATTAGATGGGTTTGCATATTGTTTAGGGTTTTTTGGTTACTCTAGATATGCATTCTATGCCTTTTTATAGTTTTATATTTGGTGAATCTGATGTGAAACATGCCTAACTGATTAGATTTTGTTGTTTTTTGTGTATTTGCAAGGTCCTAGAATAAATCTGCACAGTTGGTCTGAAGTCCTGCTTAGTTGGTTTATTTCTACCCAGTTGGTTGTTATTTATATGCACTTGGTGCTTAAAATTGCACACTTTGTTTCCTTTCTCCACACTTGGTTGACCTTGTTGTACACTTGGTCAAATGGGATACATTTTGATGGTTTAGGATCAACACATTAGGGTTTACAAAGTGGTTCTGCATTTTATGCTTTTTGCTTTTAGTTTTCTCAGTTCTAAGGTTATAATGAACCCTAAATGGTGAAAATGAATCGAAATTTTGTTAATGAACCTCATATTTCAGTTTGTGAACTTCAAATGAATCTCAAATTTTTAATTTTGGTGTTCCTAAAATGAACTTTACTTAGTTTAGGATTCAATACAAGGCTAGTCAATCAGTTTTCAGTCAATTCAGTTCAAGGTCACAATCTAGCTTAATTATGGGTCCTAATTGATTCAAATATGTCAATTCAAGTTTATTAAGAGATAAATTAACTTAAAATGAATATCCACACTTGATTGTGTAACCTAAAATGAACTTTCAAATGGTTTAGGATTCATTGTAGATTTGCTTGGTTAAATTGTTTCAAAGTCAACTCAATCTATAGATAGACTAATTAGGGGTTCTAAAGTTGGTTTAAATATTTCCAAATCATTCCAAAATGGTCTAAAATGAACCACAGTTTCATGTTTCATGATTCCTCAATGCTTAATTTGGTCAAAAGTCTTCTATTCTACAAGTTTTTGCTATGTTTTTAGCCTCTGATCACAAGTTGCGCACTTGGTTAGGCTTCTTGTGCACTTGGGCCTATGATACCACACACTTAGGCCTCTAATACCATACAATTAGTACTTTGATAGTGCACACTTGTCTCTTTGATACTGTGCAGTTGGTAAAATGGGTTGTTTTCACACTATATTCTGAGTCTTCTCATTCCTAAATTTGTTTATGCACTTGTTATACATGATTTATGTGTTACTAATGATCTGTGAAGCATTTTGGAAATTCTGGGATGAAGAGTGAATCATAAAATACTAATGTATTTGATGTAGGACACTTGAAAAATACCTTGTGTATCTTCCAAAACTTTCATGTCTTCTTTTAGTAGTTTAAAAACACTTTAGAGTGGGTGCTTAAAAAGAATCACTTTGCTTATATGTTCGAAGCGTCTTCTAGAATTATAATCCCAAAGAATTGTATGAACGTAGCCTCTCCCATTGCTTTCGCAGATCTTGGGTGTAAGATAAATCCATACAAAATATTTTAGTGTGGCTTCCTCCTGAGAGCTTTAACAGAGCTGGTGAGAGGGATTGCCCAACCGATAACAAGCTAAATCCAAGCCCTTCCGAACCGGTATATAAGAAATGTCATTGTGATTAGTGTCATAGTGAACAAGTGTTGATTATGTTATACTAGGAAGAAAATCTCCCTCAATACCCTTCTAGTGCGTAAAAACTATAGAACGTAACTTCTATAGGATGGGAGACCACCATAAGAGGGCTAATCTACAGTAAGTATAACCACCTGAACAAATTCCTAAACTAAAAAAAATGTTATAGTGACCAAAAACCCTCTATCTACTGGCGTGGAAGGTCTAAGACTGACTAAGACATCTCACATTTTCATGGCTCTTAGTAGAGACAATAGTCCCTTGGGAAGTGATTACCCTTGGGATTCAAAGATTGGTGTGCCTGAGAAGTGAGTGCATTGTAAGGAGGAGCCCGTGCCTCCAAGCTTCTAATTTGTCCGCTATGAGTAAGCACAACTAAACTTTGTTGAAGTGAGAATTCAACATATACTATCTCGAATTACCTAGGTTGTGGTGTGTTTTTTATTTTTACATTTTCCATTCTTCCTGATGTGTCTTATGTGAGTGTTTAAAACCTTACAAAAATAAATCTTAAAACACTTCTTAAAAACACTTTTCAAGATCATTCCTAAACAATAAAATGGTCACAACCACCTTGTCTAAAAAATTTTGGGTAAACATATGGAATCTCAAAACATTCACTTTGGAGCCTTTTGGCATGCTTAGTAGTCTTGCATATTCATATCATAATCCTCTTGCATAAATTGCATTAGTCCCTTTGCATTTTAATTTCAAAAGCCTCTTGCATCTAGTCCTCATTATAGGTCCTCATTATAGGTCCTCATAATTGTCCCTCTTGCACAAGTCCTCATTATAGTTACTTTTGCATAAAGAGCTCATTTTAGATCCTGTCTAAAAGCTTTGCAAAAATCCTAGGAAGAATCCAAATCATAGAGTCTTTCTTTATGATGTTGAAAACAAGATCTTGACTTGGTCCCTTTGTCCCTCAATTAAATCCCCCTTTATCAATTGGCCAAACTCAACCTTTGTTATGATGGATTTGACCTAGTCCTTTTTATCAAAATTGTCCCTTGTCCCTTTGATTCCCTTTTTAAGTCAAGGTCCTTATTCAACCTCCTAAGGTTATACTCTTAAATTTGTTTCCTTTCCAAATATTTTTCCCAAAGTAAAAAATCCTAAAAAATAATTGCAGAAGCCTTAGATTGCATTTTGCATAAGATCCTTGCGTTTCTTAAGTTGCATTTTCATTCTAAAATCCTTCAAAAATCCAAAAAAATAAATCTTGCACTTGCATATAGTTGTCATGTCGGTCTTCACAAGGTCTCAAGCATCCAAAAGGCAACAAGGTTCCTATAAACCTATGTTTACAAAACAACCATAATCCCAACCCCATTTTGATCCAAGACAAGGTGTGACATTTAAAAACCAAGGTGACCTAATCAACATGAAACCCCTGGAAGAAGTACATCAAACATTTCATGATCCAAGATATGTTACATTCTCACAAGGACCTACCACCACATAGATGTTCATTGACATAAGACAAAGTAATTACCTATATAACATGGGGTATCCTTCAAATACTTCACCAAGTTTTGGCACAATTCAGTGGGGACCCCCACCAAACTGTGAACCAAATTTTGTGCCTATACAACTAGGTCATGGCATTGTTCCCCCTATGCCTCAAGAGGAACACCAAAAAAAATTTGAATTTGATAAATCCCAACCAGCATACTTACATCAAGAACCCATGTCAAACATGGAGTTTGGGTCCTATCAACCTCCTTTACCACTGTAAGAGAATCAAAATCTTATAAATACCTCAAATGTCTCCTCGGATTCTGAAGACTTACATGTGACATACATTTCACTCAAATATTTACCTAGAGGTGAGATTGATGAATCTATAAAAGGAAAAATAACTTGAAAGACATTAGAAAATCTCATGACTCAAGATCTGAAATGATATATCAGAGTAATACAAAATGAAAATCCTAAATTACTCTTTGAATATCACAATCCCACATAATCTACATTGGAAGAGAACCAATCCCTAGTGATTTGGGATAAATAAAAAGGGGAACAAGCCTCCAATGAGTCAACTGTGAAGGTAGCACAAAAAAGATAACAAAATGAGACAACCGTCAAAATTATCCAAAGGAATATTTTGTGCCATTAAATAATCCTTTGTTTCAAACAACATTACCACATCCTGCAGAGACATTGGATACTAAACAATCCTCGGGCAGATATATCCTCAAAGGACGCAGGCTTGATTTTAAGAATCACCCGATAGTTACTCAATTCAAAGAACCAAAAGATATGTTCACATTCCCTTGGGAAATACTACCTATACTCTCTTTTGAAGACACACCAAAAAGTGGTCCTCCTTTGGTAACACATGAAAAAATCCAAGGAACTACTTCAATTGTAATGACATCCAAAGGACCACTCAATGAACCACCAAGCGTACCCACAACACATGCATCTCATGTGACCACTATAGTTATGTTGAGTGTATCATTTGAGCCAAAGAAGAACATCATTGAAATTTAACCAATTCCACCTAAGGTGACTCAACAAACACATGTGGCACAAAAAGCTCAATAAACACATGTGACACAACAAGCACAACAAGCCCAAGTGGATCAACAAGTATAAACAGTACATGTAGCACAAAACAAACAACAACCATATGTAGCACAAGTCAATATGATGTCTCAAGAGAAAAGATCAAAGTATAAGACTCCAAGTCTTGGTAGTATACTTGCACCACTAGGATTTCAACAAGAACGTAATGTGCAAAAACAAACAATGCAAGTAGGTCAAGAATCTTATCCTATCACACAACATGTGCAAGGCCCAAAGGTGCAACAAGTGCACCCACAACAACACCAACATCAATATGTTCAACAACATTTATGTTAAAAACAACAACATGCTAAACAACAACAACATGCTCAACAACAACAACATGCTCAACAACAATGACAATGACAATGACAATGCCAACAACAATGACAATATCATGTTCAGCAACAACACCACCAACATTGTCAACAACAATGACAATATCATGTTCAGCAACAACAACAACATGTTCAACAACAATAGTATATTCCACAATGACAACAATATGTTCCACAACAATAAAATGTTTCTCAACAACCACAATATATAGTGCAACCTCAAAAACAATAACTTCCTTTGCTGTACGCACCACAATAACAACAATATGCACCAAGGTATTGAGAAACAAGTATCTCAAAAATACTATGTGCCACAAGGTCAACAATATGGACTTCCACCAACAATCCAACAACAAGTGGAAGATTCTCAACAATATTTGAGACAAAAATGGCACCAGTCAAAGATATCTCTTCTGAATCGTCAGAATGAGATACTCTTGAATATAATCAGTGCCTTATAGCTTGTAAACAAAGACATCATTCTAATACGAATGAAAAAGCTATAAGGTATTCACATAATGACGATATCGTTCAATAAATCCAACATTTACAGAACCAACTTAATGACATACAATTCAAGGACAAGATGGCACTTTATACAAAATGGGATCTATGTCCTAATTTGTTTAATGAGAGTATATATATGCCTCCTTTTCTAAAGAACTTTGAAGTACAAAAATTTGAAAAGTACAAAGGGAAAGGTAATCTGGTTGATCATGCTAGAGAGTTTTATACTTCTTATATCGAAGTGCATCACGATGACACATATCTCATGAGATGCTTTCCTAAAAGTCTTGGGGGACAAGCAATGGAATGGTATTCTAAGTTACCAGGCAATATAATATCATGGAAGGAATTGGCAGATAAATTCATCTCTCATTTTGTGTTTAACATATCAAGAAAAGTTACATTGACTTATTTGTGCATAGCTAAACAAAAATTTGGAGAATCATTTATGACCTTCCTGTTACGGTGGATAAATTTGGTTAGTCAATGTCCCTTTGATGTTCCAGAAGAACAAAAATATGTTTATTTATTCAAAATCTTGTGCCAAAGATGATATATGAGCTAAATATAAATGCCCAAGAACCATTCAAAAGCTCATGCAAAAGGGAATTGATATTTAAGATGCTTTTATTCAGAAAGGAGTCCTTAAGATTAGGAAAGAAAATAACAATGTGAACACTTCAGGTGACAAGATGAAATTTTGGTCTCGAAATAAAAATGTCATGAATGATGGCATTGTTGATGCATGGAAAATCAACATGACACAAGAAAAGGTCAGTCTCAAAGGGCCTAATGTTATGAATACACAGACAATGACTCAAACACCACCTCTAGTGCAACCTCAAGTGCAAGATACTAATAATATGCAACAAACTTGGCAACGTCGACTGCCGAGAAATAGAGATGGACCTCCAAGATAGTTTACACCATTGGGTGAACCACTTCATTGAGTGTTCCAATAATTACTTCAAAAAAAATATATTCAATTACCTGAGATCAGAAATGAGCCAACGGTAAAACCCCCTTGGTGGGATGAAAATAAATTTTTTGATTATCATCGATCCAAAGGACACAAAACCAACTACAATTTTCAGCTGAAGGATGTAGTGTAAGATCTCATTGATCAAGGCATAATTGAGGTGGAACCTACCAAAATTTCTTCCAATACCAATCACACCATGTTTAAAATCCTTTGTTAGATAATAAGAAAGGAAACACATCTAGTTCGAATTACAATTCAAAGACCAATTTCAACTATACTTGAACTAGCCATGACTATACCATAAATTTCTTTTCTAAGTCAAATGCACATGTATCCACTTTTACTATCAAAGATGATATTCCTCAATGTGCAATCACCACTCATCATACCAAGATTATTATGCCTAGAACACCGCCTAGACCCAAAGTGTCTTTTGAGTATGACCTTGTCGATCAACTTGGTAAAAACCCAACCCTAATTTATATCCTTGACTTATTGCGCACATCCCCCAGCATAAGGAAATCCCTGAAAAATCCTTGAAAGAGTCTACCATCCCTAATGACATTGATACTGACCAATTTCAGGCCATGATAGGGCACTTATCCACATCCCAGCATGTTACCTTTCTAAAATATGATGTCCCACAAGATAGAATTGGTCATAATGATCTCCTTCACCTTGAAGTTTTTGTCCATAATTGTAAGGTCATACGAGTTATGATAGATGATGGATCATGGCTTAATATTTGTACCCTAAAGTTTATCCTCGGTATTGGCTACAATGAAAGTGATATTGATCCATCCAGGAAAATCACAATAAAAGAATATGATGACGTTGAATGTCCTTCCAAAGGAGTCATTGTATTGCCCATTAGAATTGGTCCAGTTATTGATAAAAGATTGTTGCAAGTATTGGACCTAGACCTCCCTTACAAAATGATATTGGGATGCCCTTGGATCCATCCCATGAAGGCAGTTCCTGATGACATGTAATTTATTGAATGTTTGATAATGTTAAGTCAAAGATAATGCAAGGCATTAAATCAGTTAATGGTTTGTATTGTCATTGATGTCAACTTGATATCATCTGTATGGTCATGTACATAATGCCAAAGAATTCAGAGAACCAAAGGAACAAAGGTTATGCTTTCAGCAATGCATAAAAGTCAAGTATTCACTAAGTGAAAAACAACACCAACGGAGTGCACACCATTGGTAAAGGCAAAGAAGAATAGTCACAGTGATACCCGACAATCAGAAGCATAGTGTTTCCTGACAAAGAAAAACCACAGGATGCCTGATGAGCTAAAAATAGAGTTTCCCGATGAGTAAAATTCCTATGATGCCAAACGGACGGAGATCACGAAGCTAACTGGATTCTCACCAACAAAACTGTCAGTTGTAACTGAAGACTAACTACAAAGGTGACCGACGGAATAGAGAGTTTAGAAAATGACAAAATATCTAGCTGGAAAGAGCTAAAGATAGACTTAACTGGTTGCTTACTTTGTTTTATTCGACTAGAGTTAAGTGATTTATTTAAAGATGATTTGTATAGTTGGAAAGAAGATAACTATGAGACAAATCAAGAGTTATGCTCTAAATCTAATTGGATGGATTGTTTCTCACGCCAAGAATCAAGAAACAATGAATATCATGTCTATATAAGAGACAAGCTCAATTCATTTACGAATGGGATTAGGGGGAGTGAATAGAAAGAGGATGCTGAAGAGAAATTAATGAAAAACAACTTCATACAGTCCTGATCAAACAAGATGAAGGAGAGCTAAGGAATTCTGCAGACACCGTCGAACAGTGAGCACTGCATCATAGAGAAGAAATAATGGAGCACAAAGGATTGAATTGATACATTGATCAGAGAGGTAATGTACTAAATAGATATAAAAATATGCAATTCAAAGTTCCAATATGAACAGGTCATAGTGTTTCAGTTTAACCATTGAAGCATCAAGTCTCTTAACCGAGCAGGACTTAACAGTCTTCTATATATTGAGGTACATCCAAAGGAGTGCCAAAAAGGTTGATTCATGAAAGTAGCATTGGACTTGACCAATACCTATTGACAATTTAAGAAGGAGGCTGATTCAAGGATGGTAGAAATAGATGCCCAATACTAAGTGACAACCTCTATGTATAAAATCCTCTAACAAGGCAACACTTAACAGTGTGTTTGCAACCTTTAACAGGGTTGGCTCCTAATAGGGCTCACTTCAAAAGAGTGAAAATTTTGGGTATCGGTCCCAGTGGTTTTTCCCTTAACATGGTTTCCATGTTAAAAATTCATGTGTTATGTGTGTATGATTCATTTCTTTACTGTCTTGCATCTTACATAGTTAACTCTCAATTGATCGGTATACTCTGCTTATTTACTGAGTTTAGG
Organism: Thuja plicata; assembly: GCA_018584345.1. Classification (NCBI taxonomy): domain Eukaryota; kingdom Viridiplantae; phylum Streptophyta; class Pinopsida; order Cupressales; family Cupressaceae; genus Thuja; species Thuja plicata. Next base: position 606,468 of record MU223849.1, read on the forward strand.
TAAATAGTTACACTACTTATTTGTAATAAAGAAAGAATAAGGATTAATAGAGAACATCAATAGAGAGTTAATCAATATTAGTATTTCATGGCATGCATCTTGTAGGGACATAATAATTTGAGGTTTATTGATTGGTGGTTATGTTTGAAGGAATAATTTTTGAGGCCACTGATTCACCCCCCCTCTCAGTTATTACTAAAAATTGGTATCAGAGCTTGTGTGCTTAGAAAGGAAGGTTTCAAGACCTAAGTCAAGATCACAAGATGAAAAAATGAGATGTGCCCAAGTTGGACAAAGATAACTTTGCTTCATGGAAAAGTAGGATAAGATTCCACTTATCAGGTATTGGTAATGATGTTACTCAATTCTTAGATATTGAATATGTGTTGCCCACGGGATCATTAATAGTAGATCAATTGAGAGAGAAGCATGAACACAACTGCATGGTCATAGAGCTTTCTTCCTCACTCTCTGATGCTAAATTTGAAGATGTCAAGGATTGCAAAATTGCAAAGAAGATGTGGGACAAACTGAAGCTTGTATATGGAGGTGATACAAATGTTCTAAGAGCCAAGGTAGATAGCCTTAGAGGAAAATTTGATGATCTCAGAATGAAAGAAGGAGAAAACATCACACAGTATAGCACAAGAATAAAAGAAGTAGTCAATGATATATGAGGAGTTGGAGGTACACTCGAAGAGGAGATAGTGGTATGTAAAATCTTAAGAACCTTACTGCCTGTATATGCTATTAGAGTTTCTACCATTCAAGAAATGAGAGCAGTAGAAAACAATACAATTAATCTTGATAGTTTAATTGGTAGACTGATTTCATTTGAGATGAATAACTTTGACAATAGTGTCTTACAAAACCTAGAGTCTACATTTAAGTCTTCTATGAGAATAAGAAAATAAAGTCATAGACACACATCTAGAAGAGATAGTGAAAGTGAAAGTGAAGAAGAAGATCTAGATGAAATAGAAGCACTTATGGCTAGAAGAATGCAGAGAGGAAAAGGTAAATACAAAGGCAAGTTACCACTTGTATGCTTTAATTATAAAGAGATTGGACACTTTGCTGCAAGATGTCCTAACAGAAGAAAAGATGACAGAAGTAATGATAGATCTTTTGAGAAGAAATTTGACAAAGGTGATAACAAAGATTACATAAGTTACCAAAAATCAGAAAGAAGAGATACCTGAGACTACAAGGACAAAGGCAAGGAAGCCAGCTGCTGAGTTTCTTGCAAAGATGAAGATACTAACATCGAACCTGATGAAGGCATCGAGATGGTATTTGTGGCTGTGAAAGATGATTCAGATGAAGATGAAAGGTATGTAGAAACTGCACTCATATCTAAGGTTAGCAAGAATGACATCTAGATTGTAGATAGTGGCTACACTCACCACATGACCGGTTACAAAGAAAATTTTAACACTTTTGAGTATTATATTGGTGGTACAGTAAGAATCAGTAAATACACCTTGTCTAGTTGAAGGTAAAGGAACTATAATGCTGAATAACCTGATTAAATGTGAAAATGCTTATTGGGTAAAAGGATTGAATTATAATCTATTGAGTATTTCTTGGCTGAGTAATTTAGGTCACAGAGTAGCATTTGAGAATAAGAAGACAAAGATCTTCAATGAATCAGGAAGATTGATTGGTATTGGTGAACAAACTAAAGGTAACTTATTCTATCTGAATGATACTAACACCACTTGCTTAATGACCAAAAACGGAGACATATGGTTGTGGCACAAAAGATTGTGTCATGTGAACTTTGACAACATGATGAAAATAAGCAGAAGAAGAAATGTAAGAGGCTTATCGACGATGACAAAGCCTGACAACATCATGTGCAAGAATTGTCAAAAAGGTAAAATGACAAAGTCTAGTTTCAAAAGGAAAACCTATACATCTGATGATATTCTAGAATTATTCCATACTGATCTATGTGGACCAATGAGGAAAAATAGTTATTATGGAGATAGATATTTATTTCTCTTTATCGATGATTACTCTAGAATGATGACAGTTATTTTTCTAAAAGATAAATCTGAAGCATTCAAGATGTTTAAATGGTATAAGGCTATGGTAGAGAAACAAAGTGGTAAGGATTTGAAATGTTTAAGATCAGATAGAGGAGGAAAATTTATATCAGATGAATTCACTAATTTCTATAATGAGCATGGTATAAAAAGACATGTTTTTGCGCCAAGAACACCCCAACAAAATGGGATTGCTGAGAGAAGGAATAGATCAATAGTTGATTGTGCAAGAACAGTGATGATAGAGAAAGGCATCACCCAAATATTCTAGAGGGAAGCTGTTAGTAATGTTGTCTACACACTAAACAGAGTACAATTGAAGGACACAAAGAAGACACCTTATGAGCTATGGTATGGTAAAACACCCAATGCAAGTTACTTCAAGATCTTTGGTAGTCAATGTTATATCTTAAAGGATGATAGAAATGGAAAGCTTGACACTAAAAGTGATGAAGGTACAAGAACAAGAAGTAAGTATTTAACCTCAAATTGTTTAATTTGTGAGTTTGAGCCAAAATCTATCAATGTTGCACTTGATAATGAAGAATGGATAAGTGCTATGAATGATGAGATTGAGCAGATTGAGAAGAACGAGACATGGTCACTTGTGCCAAGACCAGATGAAAAGAATGTCATCAATACTAAATGGATATTCAAGAATAAGCTAAATGAGAATGGAGAAGTCACAAGAAACAAAGCAAGACTAGTATGCAAGGGATATGCACAAGAGGAAGGTATAGACTATGGAGAGACTTTTGCACCCATTGCTAGGATAGAAAGTGTAAGAATACTACTTTCTTATGCTGTATTTAAAGGATTCAAGGTATACCAAATGGATGTCAAGTTAGCATTCCTAAATGGAATACTTGAAGAAGAGGTATACATTGAGAAACCAGAAGGTTTTATCAATCCAGACAAGAGAAACATGGTATGTAGAATTCACAAAGCCTTGTATGGATAGAAAAAAGCTCCTAGAGCTTGGTATGAATGAATTCATTCCTATCTTATAAGTATTGGATTTGTAAGGACTAGTGAAAACAATAATCTTTATTTGAAGGAAGATACTGATGCTAACACTTTGATTGCTGAAATATTTGTTGATGACATCATATTTGGAGGCAATGATATGCTATGCAAATAATTTGATAATGAGATGAGCAAAGAGTTTGATATGTCTATGTTTGGAGAGATCAAGTTCTTTCTTGGTCTACAGATCATACAACAAAGTGAAGGTATTTTCATTACACAGTCCAAATACATTAAAGAGGTCTTGAAAATATTCAAGATGGACGATTCCAAACCAGTTGGAACATCGATGGTTACTGGATGTAAGTTAAGAAAGGAGGACAAGAAAGAAGAGGTAAATTAGACTTTGTACAGAACAATGATTGGAAAACTGATGTATGTTGTACACACTAGACTAGATATTGCACATGCAGTAGGAATTGTTGCTAGATTTTCTACTAACCCCAAAGAATCACATATGACTACTGTGAAAAGAATTTTAAGATATCTGAAGAATAATGAGGAATATGGCTTATGGTATAAAAGAGAAGGCAAATTTGAACTTAAGGTGTTTACCGACGCTGATTGGGCTTAAAATCTTGATGACCGGAAGAGCACAACTAGAGGAGAATTATTTATGGGTGACAAACTTGTCATGTGGACTAGAAAGAAGCAAGGATGTATCTCTTGGTCTACTATAGAAGCAGAGTATGTTGTTGCTGCTACAAATTACTCAAATATTGCATGGATCAAATAGTTACTAGAAGGTATGCATATGAAGATGTTAGAACCGGTAATTATCTATTGTGATAATACCAGTGCAATAAACATTTCTAAGAATCCAGTCATGCATTCTAAGACTAAACACATTGCCATCAAGTATAATTATTTGAGAGAATAAGTTCAAGAAAAGAAAGTGACACTTGAGTATGTGTAATCCAAAGAACAATTAGCTGATATCTTCATCAAGCCACTACCCAAGGATACATTTGAGTACTTGAGAAAGAGACTAGGGGTAAAACCCTTGTTTACCAGTCAATAAAATGACCGACGGATGCATGAGCCTACATATTATCAGAATATCATACATTTTGATGCAAGAAAAGAGATGAACTTCAAACCTACATCTATATACAGACAGGTATATATCATAACCGAGCACCAGAGCATATTGTTGTATTACTGATGGGTAAGGGAAATTCAAGGAATATATTATGGATGGAGAAAAATGATTGTTTGAGATTTAATGTCAGATATTTGTAAAATATTTGTTTGACATTGTTGTCAAAGGGAGAGAGATTATCCATTATCACATTACTCCAACAGGGAGAGATTATATCCTTACAGAGAGAAATTGTATGAAAGATTATACAAAGGGAGAGTTGCTGACAAGAGAAAAAAACATCAAAAGAGAGAGAACAAACAAAGGAGAGAAATTGACAATAGAAGAAGAAACAACACATCAAAAGATAAAGAGCTAAAAGAATCAAATCTAAGCTAAAATAGAGCTTACCGAAGGTCAGACATTTATCGGTTGACAGAACAAAAAGATTGGTAGTTTGATGAATCTCAACTGTTGTATTTCATATTATATTAGAAATAGTATTGTGTGATAATATAGTATGTTGCCTTCAATGCCAAAGGGAGAGATTTATGACATATAACTGATTAAATATTTGATAATGTTAAGTTGAAGATAATGCAAGGCATTAAATCAGTTAATGGTTTGTATTGTCATTGATGTCAACTTGATATCATCTGTACAGTCATGTACATAATGCCAAAGACTTCAGAGAACCAAAGGAACAAAGGTTATGCTTTCAACAATGCATAAAATTCAAGTATTCACTAAGTGACAAACAACACCGACGGAGTGCACACCATCGGTAAAGGCAAAGACGAACAATCATAGTGATATCCGACGATCAGAAGCATAGTGTTTCCTGACGAAGCAAAACCATAGGATGCCCGACGAGCTAAAAACAAAGTTGCCCAATGAGTAAAATTCCTATGATGCTTGAAGGACAGAGATCATGAAGCTAACTAGAGCCTCACCGATGGAACTGTCAGTTGCCACTGATGACTAACTACAGAGGTGACCGACGGAATAGAGAGTTTAGAAAATGACAAAATATCTAGCTGGAAAGAGGTAAAGATAGACTTAACTGGTTGTTTACTTTGTTTTATTTGATGAGATTTAAGTGATTGATTTAAAGATGATTTGTATAGTTGGAAAGAAGATAACTACAAGACAAATCAGGAGTTATGATTTAAATCTAATTGGTTGGATTGTTTCTCACGCCAAGAATCAAGAATCAAGAAACAATGAATATCATGTCTATATAAGAGACAAGATTAATTCATTTATGAATGGGATTAAGGGGAGTGAATAGAAAGAGGATGCTAAAGAGAAACTGATGAAGAACAACTTCATACAGTCCTGATCAAACAAGCTGAAGGAGAGCTATGGAATTTTGCAGACACCGATGAACAGTGAGCACAACATCACAGAGCAGAAAGAATGGAGCACAAAGGATTGAATTGATACATTGATCAGATAGGTAATGTACTTAAATAGATCTGAAAATATGCAATTCAAAGTTGCAATATGAATAGGTCATAGTGTTTCAGTTTAACCATTGAAGCATCAAGTCTCTTAACTAAGCAGGACTTAACAATCTTCTATATATTGAGGTACATTCCAAGGAGTGCCAAAAAGGTTGATTCATGAAAGTAGCATTGGACTTGCCCAATACCTATTGACAGTCTAAGAAGGAGGCTAATTCAAGGATGGTAGCAATAGATTCTTGATACTAAGTGACAACCTTTATGTATAAAATCCTCTAACAAGGTCACACTTAATAGTGTGTTTGTAACCTTTAACAGTATTGGCTCCTAACAAGGCTCACTTCAGAACAATGAAAATTTGGGGTACCAGTCCTTGTGGTTTTTTCCTTAATAGGGTTTCCATGTTAAAAATTAATGTGTTATGTGTGTATGATTCTTTTCTTTACTGTCTTGCATCTTACATAGTTAACTCTGGATTGATCGGTATACTCTGCTTATTTATTGAGTTTTGGTAAATAGTTATACTGCTTATCGGTAATCAAGAAAGAATAAGGATTGACAAAGAACACCGACATATATTCAATCATTATTAGTATTTCATGGCATGCATCTTGTAGGGACATAATAATCTAAGGTTTATTGATTGGTGGTTAATTTTGAAGGATAAATTTTTGAGGCCACTGATTCACCCCCCCTCCCCTCTCAGTTATTACTAATAGTTCCCTCCGCATATCACCAATGTCTAAACTTTTTCCACAATGGAGATGAGATTACTGTTCCAAGAGATCCTAATCCTTTTCAATTTTATGCTAATTTGAGAGAAATTCCCACGCAACAGGTATCTACAAATTGTGAAACAACATCAACCAATTCTTCCAAGTATGTTGACGCATCCACTCTCACTAAGTTGGTCAAAGGAAAGATGAAAATTTAACATAAAGGTTATAGAGAGTATACCATGTCTCAAGCATTTCACATTGGGAAACTTCATATTTTCTCAAGAATGACGCCCCAAATATCGATCCATAGCTCTCTAGTCATGGAGTGCAAAGGTGTAAAATGGAGGCCCTCAGATTGACCTAGTTAGTGCCTATGAAAGTACACCATGAAACGAGAGATTCAAATGCATGAAAAATGAAATCTACTCTATATGATAACAATGCATGAAAGGAAATTAATCTAAATGATAACAATGCATGGCTAAATCTATGAAAGAAAATACAAATGCAAGATTAATCTATGAAAATAAACATGAATCTAATCTACATGAGCAGCCATGAATGCAAGAAGAAGAAGACAAGAAGAGAGAAGTTGCAATATCCAAACTCAAGTGCTCAAATCCTCCTCCAAAATTGCTCTCCAAACCTGCAGCATAACAATACTTAAAAATTCTATATATGAAAATGAGAAGGAGAGGTCTCTTTTTAAAGGAAAGTGAACGATTGAGATTAAGAGGCAAAAATCAAAGGCTATGATTAAGAGGCAAAAACCCACCACTTAGGAAGATGTGATGAAAAAGGCATTTTTATTTAATTTTCATTTAATTTATTGCCTTTTTCATCAAATAAAGTGCTTTAAGTGGGGATTTTTATTTATTTAATTAAAAGAGGG
>MU223849.1:626182-653430 GCA_018584345.1 Thuja plicata
ATGATAACAATGCATGGCTAAATCTATGAAAGGAAATACAAATGCAAGATTAATCTATGAAAATAAACATGAATCTAATCTACATGAGGAGCCATGAATGCAAGAAGAAGAAGACAAGAAGAGAGAAATTGCAATATCCAAGCTCAAGTGCTCAAATCCTCCTCCAAAATTGCTCTCCAAACCTGCAGCATAACAATACTTAAAAATTCTATATATTAAAATGAGAAGGAGAGGTCTCTTTTTAAAGGAAAGTGAATGATTGAGATTAAGAGGCAAAAATCAAAGGCTATGATTAAGAGGTAAAAACCCACCACTTAGGAAGATGTGATGAAAAAGGCATTTTTATTTAATTTTCATTTAATTTATTGCCTTTTTCATCAAATAAAGTGCTTTAAGTGGGGATTTTTATTTATTTAATTAAAAGAGGGGTTTTCTTTATAATTAAATAAATTGGAAGAACTTTATTTAGTTAAATGGGAGAAATTGAATTTAATTAAATACGAGGAATTTAATTAAAAGGGAGATTAAATCTTTTAATTAAATGAGAGGAATTTTATTTAATTAAAAGGGGGATTAAATCTTTTAATTAAATAAAAATGATCAAACCTTAGGAAATATTGAAATAATTGAATAATTGAATTAATTATAATTTGATCAAGAAAATTGATTTGAATTGAAAATATTGCAAAGCATTGATTCAAAAAATTGATAAATTGATAAAATGATAAATGGGGCCCAAAGTCTAGGCGACCATTTTAGGGTGCATACACCTACAAATAGTGAAACAACATCAACCAATTCTTCTAAGTATGTTGACGCATCCACTCTCACTAAGTTGGTCAAAGGAAAGATGAAAATTAACATAAAGGTTATAGAGAGTATACCATGTCTCAAGCATTTCACATTGGGAAACTTCCTAATTCCCTGAAATCTTATGGAAAGCCACAATTGTTGCAAAAACAACCACCAAAGACCACCCTGAAAGTTCTACCCTCAACCACATTCACAATTTGGAGAGGATTACATGAAGAAAATGTGTATGAAAACACATCTACATGGGTTTATAAATATAAACAAGATACAAAATCCACTCAGATACCCATTAAAATATATAGACCAGGATTGAGAATCATGTAGAGAAAAGGCTATGATGGTTGCAGCGGTCTCGGTTCACAAAAGTAAGGGATTGTTGAAACTTTTGTTACAAAAATAAATCCTCCTTATTTAGGGCTTAGATTTAAACTATTGTGAATTGGCTCTTCAAATGCTAAAGTGAACTCATGTAAAAGTATGGATATTTTAAATGATGACAAGGCATCTGAGGTTCCCTATTCTAAAACTACTAATTCTAATGAGTGGGAGTGGTCTTCACATTCCTCCAGTCCCTATGAGATTTATCATATCTTTCCTAAGTTTGATGACCCACTGATTGAAGATAAACATGTTGATGACACACCTCCTCCAAAAACCTGTCCTGATCCCTGGGCAAAAATTTTCTGGGATCTTAGTCCTGAATCTTCTACAAACGAAGCCTATGACTCTGATGAGATCCATATTTATATATTTTCCCTTACCCCTGGCTTCAAAAACATTTATAATACCAATGATGACATCCCATTGGTTTACCCTAAACTTATTGAATGAGATTAACAAGGATCACCAAGCTTAGATTGCTTCAAAAATGATAAAGAAATAATGAAATTCTTTGAGCTTTCAGAAGGCATGCCATCCAGTGATCATAAAGAAGGATTATCTATTGACCTTGTCACCACAACATATTTTGGGGAGTCAAATCCATATTCCAGACGCAAAAGTAAAAATGGTAAAATTAAAAAAGGAAAAAATGAAAAGAATAGGTCTTCTGGTGAAAACCGAAAGGTGTCATTAGACCATAAAAAAGTAAAAATAAAGGACATATTCAAGGGTGAAAACCTCTTTGAAGCACCCAAGGATGGAATATTGGACATACCCCCTCCAAAGGAGAAGTCATCATTGTTGATTAAAATGACTGAGGAAGTCAATTTGGGAACGCTGAACAACCCAAAAATCATACACTTTACAGTTTCGCTATCACAAGAAGAAAAGGAAGAGTTTGTCAGATTGTTTCTAGAAAGATAGATTAATTTTTCCTGGTCCTACACTAATATTCCTGGCCTAGATCCTAAATTATTTCTTCACCATTTACATTTGATACTAGGTGTGAAACTAGTGAAATAAAAATTAAGTAAAATGCATCCTCAGGTAGCCCTTTTGGTAAAGGTAGAGTTAAAAAAGTTACTGGATGCTGGTTTCATCAGACCCATAGATTATGTAGATTGGATTTCCATTTTAGTACATATCAGAAAACACATTGGGGGCATAAGTATATGCACTGATTTTCATGATCTAAATAAAGCATGTCATAAAGATTATTTTCCATTGCCCAATATTGACATCATTGTAGACATGACTGTGAGATATGAGATGCTATCATAGATGGATTCTTTCTCTAGTTACAATCACTCTGGTTACAATCAAATCCAAATTTCTCCTGAGGATTAGCCAAAGACAAATTTCACATGTGCTTGGGGAACTTACTATTGGGATGTCATTCCCTTCGGCCTCAAGAATGCCAGAGGAACATATCAGTGAGCAATGACTACAATCTTCCACGATTTCATGCACATCCTGATGGAAGATTATGTTGATGACCTACTATGAAGGTTTACCACTAGAAAAGATCATTTAATAATTTTAGACAAAAAAATTTGAAAAAATGGAATGATATAAGCTTCGCTTAAATCCCAAAAGTGTGTTTTTTTGGAGTTATTTCTGGAAAACTCATATGGTACATTATTTCTCAAAGAGGTATTGAAGTGGATCTTGAAAAGGTACAAGCTATATTATAAATTCCTCCACCTAATACTCTATGAAAGTTGAGAAGTCTACAAGGGAAGTTGTAGTTTATCCGACAGTTCATCGCGCAACTAGTAGACTAGTGCCAGTCTTTCCCAAATCTGTTGCATAAAGGTGTGACTTTAACTAGAATTTGTGTCCCAGTTTGAACCATTGAAATATATTTTAAGAAAAGAAGATCTCATAGGATGCCTAGCCAAATGGTTAATGCTTCTAAGTGAATTTGACATTGAATATGTAGACCGAAAAGAAATTAAAGGCCAGGTGATAGTAGATAAGCTTGAAGAAGTGCCAATTCCATATGATCACCCATTGCTCTTAGAACTTCCATATGAGTCTATTTTCACCTTCACAAATTCTAATGAATGGAAACTATATTTTGATGGCTCACACACTAGGCATAGATCAGAAGCAGGCATTATGTTTGTAACTCCACAAGGTGATGTAACACCAAAATCATATAGAATTTCATTTGACTGCACAAACATCATTGTTGGATATGAAGCCCTAGTCACTAGGCTCAATATATCTATTCAATGGAAAATTTATCATCTCAAAGTGTATGGTGACTCCCAATTAGTCATTCGACAAGTAAATGATGACTATGAAACAAAAGATGAAAAATTAGTGCCTTACAAACAACTGGCATATTTTCTAAAGGATAAATTTATTACAATAAGATTTTGACAAATTCATAGGGTACACAATAAGAAAGAAGATGCTATGGCCACTACCACCTCTATGATTTACATGCCAAACAATGAAGAATTTTATGAATTTCTCATTGAGAAGTTGTTTCTTCCTGCATTTCATATTCCGCAATCTGAGCTCATGTCTGATATTGTTCGTCCTAAGTCCCCTTGGTACTAAGATATTTATGATTACCTACATGCCCATATTTTATCTCCTTCCCTATTCCAAAAAAACATTGAGCCTTTATCCTCAAGCTGCTCGATATGTCATCGTCAGTGATACCCTTTATAGGAGATCTTTTGACCAAACCCTCCTCAGATGCCTCGATTTGAGAGAGGTTGAAACTGCTTTACATGAGATCCACAATGGTATTTGCAGAGGATATTTGAATGGTTTAAGTCTTGCAAAGAAGTTGATAAGAGATGGATACTATTGGCCCACCATGGAGCAAGATGCGCACAAGTTTGCTAAAAAATGTTATAAGTGTTAGATACATGGCAACTTGATTCATGCTCTGGCGTAGGATCTTTAGCCATTTTTTTCTCCATGGCCCTTTTCTCAATGGGAATTTGATCTCGTAGGGAAGATTACACCTCTATTTTCTTATGGCCACAAGTATATCATAACTACCACTGAATATTTTACCAAATGGGTGGAGGTTATCCCTATGACATATATCATAGGCAATCAAGTTTCAAAATTTATTCTGAATTATATCATTTGTCGCTATGGAGTTCCTTTAGCTTCCATCACTTATCATGGTAGCCCATTTCAAAATAAGGATGTTACAAAACTTTGTGAGAAGTTTAAAAATTGCCATGGATTTTCTATCTTTTACTATCCACAAGGCAATGGTCAAGCTGAGGCATCTAATAAAACAATAATCAAGATCCTACAAAAGATTGTCAATGATGTTGGCCAAAACTGACACATGCAATTGAATCCAGCTCTCTGGGCCTATAGAACCAACATTCACACCCCAATGGTGCCACTCCTTACTCTCTTGTCCATGGAATTAAGGTTATCTTACCCCTTGAGGTTTAAATTCCATCACTGAGAGTATCTTTGCAACACATTATTGATGATGAACAATACAAAGTTTCTAGGTTGCATGAGCTTGAAATGCCAGAAGAGTGGAGACAAGCCACCTTGGTCCACCTGAAAGCATATCAAAACTATCTCAAAAGTAGTTATAACAAGAAAGTACAATTCTGCCATATTGAGATCAGAGATTTGGTTCTTAAAATGAACTACAAAACCCAGCAACACAGAGAGAATCCTAGAAATTTTGAACCAAACTAGGAAGGACCCTATATAGTCACCATAACATATGGGTCTGGAGTATATTATCTAGGAACACCGGAGGTATAACCATTGCCAGAAGCATTGAACAACATGCACCTCCACAAGTATTACACATGATCCAAAAAAAGTAACAAAAAATTTGAAAAAATACAAAAAAAATTGCAAAAGTTTCTGAAAAAGACATTAAAAAAGAATACAAAAGTGAAAAAAAGAAAAATTGTTGCCTTGGTGAAAACTTGGTAAACAGACGTCTCGGCATACAAAAAAAGAAATAAAGAGAAAAATTTCATCCACAAGTGAAAACCTGGCGAATAGGCGCTTTGGGCAAGTACCATGGTGAAAACCTGGAAAATAGGCATCATGCATAGTAATTTGTTGCTCCAACATCTATCGTGATTCCACCTGGTGTTTTGTTGTTCTTTCTTGATCATATCTTTCACTTTGAAGTCAACCTTAGTGCCCCTTTATGACCTGTAACTGGTTGATATTCTTTGTCCTTTCGTTGGCACACCCATCCTGCAGCTATCTTTGGCCTCTGTATGAAAACATTATATTTTTCCATTAGTATATGCAAGCAAAAACATGATCTACACCATTAGTTTTATATTGCATCGACAGACAGGGCATGACACTACCTGACACCAAGGTTACCCGATACTGCCAAGAAAAAAGTATCCCGACAAACACTAGTCAGTATTACCTGATGACAAAAAGGACAAAGGAACCTGAAAAGTAACCAACAGTGCAACCTGACGAAAAATACAAGAGAGGAACCTAGTAGATGAAGGGAAACCAACAATTAGTTCAATAAAGGAACACCAACAGACTTTCAATTCAACCCGACGATCAAGAACCGACAGTCAGTTACATCCCGCAAAAAGTGGATCTGACTTTCTACGTTAGATAAATCACTAAGTTTTATATTTAGTTTCTTGATTTGTTTTAAATCCATTATGTGTTGAGAAAGCAATGTAATTATTATTGTTTTAATCAGTTTAACTATTTTAATACATGCAAACTAAAGGATCAAGGTCAAGTTGTATACCTTAGATCTAGAGTTGACATTTTAATGTATGATTCTAGAGTAGGTCAAATACTTGTATAAATAGATGCTCAATCTATTGTGAACATGTTGTTCAATGATGATTGTAGCCACTAAGAGCATCTAAGAATCAGACAAGAGAATTCATTCAGAAGGACACAAAAAGATCAATTCAATTTCAAGAACAAGAACACAGGCTACCGAAGAGCAGAAAAAGGTATTAATCAATCACTATAGGTGATATTCATATTCTGTGAGCTTTAAAGGATCTATGATTAGCAATTATAGATTGCATACAGTCAGGTCAAACATATTGTACTCATTCTAACAATTGTAGTACACTTAAGAAATCTTTTCAAGGAGGGTGGACCTAACAGTCCTATTGTAAATCTCTTAACTGAGTGCACACTTCATTAGTGTTGTTAAAAGCTCTTAACATAGTAGATCTTAACAGGTCTCCACATCAATACTCCTAACAGGGTATATCATCAAAAGTGATCAATTGTAAGCCTTTATCGACTCCCTTCCATTCTACAGATAGTGAATTATTGTGGGTTTCATCCCCACCATAGTTTTTACTTCCTAACAGGAGTTTTCTACAATATCATATCTTGTGTTACGTGTCTATTATTTTCATGAATGTTTCTATGAATGATTACATATAATTAAGTTTATGAATTAATACTACATGCATAAGAAAGAAACATTAGATATGGTCAGTAATACAGTAAAGATTGTTTACAAATAAGGAAAGGTGAAAAGTGTTAAAAGTTTTAGAGGTACCGATTCACCCCTCCTCTCTCAGTACTACTTCCAATTAATCCCAACAATTGGTATCAGAGCTAAGTCTCTTATTGGAAAGCTTAAAGGATTAAGAGAAAAGATCATAAAATGGAGAAGTACAAACTTGATAAAAATATTGAGAATAAAAATCTTGAAATTCAGATGTTCTATGAACAGTATAAAGAAGTGAGAATCAAAATGAGAGATATTTTGGATGAGAGAAAAGGTATGGCAACTAAGAGCAATGAAAAATATTATCAAGAAGAAAAGATTCCGGATTTCTTTGAGTCTTCAGGATCAAACATAATTAATGCTTTGGATACATCAGAAGAGAACATCACATATCTAAAGGAGATCAATCAACATCTGACAGAGCAAATAAAGATGTTGCAAATTAGTTAAGAGACCCATATGGTAAGAATGATTGATGTGATGAGTTCTGCTAGACAAGCTGAAACAAAAAGAACACTAGCTATTGATGATAGAAGCAAGATTACAGAGAAGCTACAAGAAAAGGAGTTAGAAATTCAAAGACATGCTAAGCATCACCATGAGATTACAAATTAGATTATTCTTATGAGTCAAGAAGCAAACAAAATGAATATAGAACTCATTGAAAGAGTACAAGATATCGGTGAACTTAGAGAAGAGAATGAAAAACTAAAGCATGAGGTTAGAGTTCAGAAAAAACATAATGAAATTATAAGAAAGGCTGAAGAAAGCAATAAAAGATTTGATGATTTTCTTGAAGGACAACGAAGAGTCAACAACAATAGTCTAGGCTTTACCAAACATGGAGAATCATCTAATCAAGCTAATCCAAAGAATGTCTATGAAAATCAAGACTAAGAAATCTTACATGCAAACACTATGGAAAGAAAGGCCACACATCAAATGTATGCAGAGCCAAAATGAAAGGTATTCCTAAATCTACATCTTCATTCATAGGATTCTGTTATAAATGTAACAAGAAAGGACATAAATCATATGAATGTAAGTCTAAAATAGATCAACCAAAGAAGGAAACCTACATGGAAAAATACTGTCCTACATGCAAAATGAATGGGCACACAAGCCTTGAATGCTGGAAAAAGAAAAGGCAAGCATGGAAGCCTAAAGGTCAAGAAACTCCCTATCAACCAAAGAGAATCAGTAATTAGTATGTATGGGACTACAGTAAATGGAAAAATTGTATAGCATATGGTAGATATGGTCACATTGCTGTAAACTGCATGAGAGCATGGACCAAAAGGTCTAGAGGATGGACAAACCCCGAAATGGCATGCTTACACTGTCATAAAGTTGGTCATCTCAAGAAAGACTACAGAGACCGAATGACAGAGACAAGCATATATCCCAATAGAAACACCATTGAAGATATCTGGAGGGCTAGAGACAAAATGTGGGAAAAAGCTTCAAGCAATGATGAAGCTAGACCAACCAATGCAAATGGTGGCACCCCATCTAATGGATCTGGTGACATCACCACCCCCACTTAAGCTGAACAAGTAAGTATGGAACTGAACTACACCAAGTCATATTTTGCATCAGTTCCATTATACAAATTGATAGATAGTCAATATCTACATGAATAAAGATGCACATTATGTTACTTGTTACAATTCTAAGAAAACAACCCCATTGGTAAACACATACCAAAAATCATTGGTGAACATAAAGGATGAGCTATCTACACTTACCAAGAATTGTCGGTCAACACATAAAATGGATAAGTTACTAATGTAACCCAACACCCATTGGTAAGGAAGAAAGTTATGACGTTGTCTTGACACAACAATGATATCCGTCGGTGAAAGAAAAAATCTTAAATAGCTATCTCGAGCATCCTGTCAACACCAACAATGTTAATTGAGAGTCTTCCCGACAAACTCTATCTTCATGAGCTGACGAGTCATTGAGAATTTATGAAAGACTTAGAGAAAAAGTCTATAAATACTCGACAGGAGCACTTCATTTCTCACACACGATTTGAGAAGAAAGAGCATAGAAAAAATAGAGTGATAAGAGATCAGATAGAAGAGTGAACTTGACTTGATCCAGCACACTCCAAATTGACCACTCACCAGTTACACGGACCGAAGTAAGTATTGAGCACAAAAAAGAACTTTGTTGTTATTTTCAAGAAAGCCCTAAATTTGAAATACGATGGAAACCACTTCTAGAACCGTAAAGATTAAGAATGAAAAGAAGAATGGGGTTAAGCTAATAAAGAACAACACTTGTGTGGAACCAAAGTATAATATATGCTTGGAGATCGCATCGCGACCCGATGATCTAGCGCATTTTCAAAAATTCCACCTAGGGTTTTGCTAATAGAGGATGTAAGGTCCTACATTCACTACAAGATCGCTGAAATAGGTGATTTGAAGATAAACCAAGCTTACAAGAAGTTGTGTGATACATAAGGAAACTTGAAAGAAGAACACAAGCATCTGCAGGTTAAAGGGGTAAATAATGCCTTATATTTCCCAAGGGTTTTCAAGACCAACTGGATTAGGTTAGTTTTGAGCTGAATGCATGATTAGAAGTTTTGGTTAGATGAACCTAAGAAGATCATAAAGGATGTGTTACATGTTGTAACTGGTTACCCAATAACCGACAAACCTAAGGCACACAAGCATCCCTCCCGACCAGAAGTTGAAAAGCTCACAAAAGCTATGTGGGATAGCAGAGGTCTTAAGGTTAATACCATCACCGATGAGGAACTGAGGTTTGGTGCATGTGTAATTGGTTACAAGATCTTCCAGGAAAGAAAGCTAAACAACATAGCTTCAACAACAGTAAGCACAACTTACAAGATAGTGACAAAGGGAATACAGATGGATCTATGTGAGATCTTCTTGAAACAACTTGATGAGAACATGACAACAATCAGGTTTGCAAAGACAAACACACGTAAGTTCAGTTCACTTATCATGTGTATATTCTTTTACTTTTGAGAATAATTTCCTTCAGTAGGAAAAGTAAAGTGGGATACTACCAAACCAGCCACACTACAAATTAGTGAACTTATCAAGTCACTAGGAGACAATTTTGATTCAGTGATGACTGCATACTTCCTTGAATTCAAGGAAAAAATGATGGAAAGAGTGAGGATCCCCAAGACATTGATTGAGAAACATAGGGATGAGATATTTTTTTATGGTGGATACATATTTCACTGACACAAAACCGGTTGTACCAAGGATAGCCTGGTTAGCCCCTCTTGACTATGAAATCAACATAGATCAAGCTATAAATGCAATTGTTGCATTGATCAATGAGCCACTTGATAGTAAACAACCAAGATTTGGAAATTATGAAGAGGCCAAATCCAAGATAAAAACATGCCTAGTAATCAAGAAGACTGTCAACAAGAAGAACAAAATGGTAAAGTATCTTGAAAAGATTCTATCGGTTAATGAGGAGGAAAAAGAACAAACAGAGGAAATTGAGGAACAGGGTACCATCGGTGAAGGAAATGATGAGAAAAAAATAGATTCTGAGGCAACTAAGTCTGATACACCTCCACCTCCTACAAAGAAACAGAGAACAAGGAGACAAACAGCAAAAGATACTACACCTCTAAAGAAAGGTCAAGTGAGGACCTACAAGAGGAAGCAACAAACAGAGAAACAAAGTATGAAACAAACACCTACAAAAAGGAGAAAAATAATGGTCAAGACCAAAGATGACATTGAAGATTCCAAAGAGGATGAGCTTGATGTAAGTAAGAAAAGTTTTCTCTCTAGAACAATTGATGAAATTGTTGAGTCAATTTCTACTACCAGTACCATGACTGATAGAAAAATCAGCCAATGGGATAAACTTGAGCCATAGGAGCAAACCAAGATACAAGATGCAATAATCATGGCAATGGTCAAGTTCAAATATGTACTAGTAGAATTTATAGGCCAAATACCCAAAGAGCTGGGTAATAGAATTTCACAACAATGGTCATATGCTCTACACACCGAAAAGGAAGCAAGGGAGAGAGTACTTGTCACACTTATGCCTCCCAAATAAAAGATGGAAGAAGTCAAAGAGATAATTAAAAAGCACTCAAGTAAATTTGTAGCAAAGATAAAAGCTTACAAAGTGCTAGAAGATAAGTTTATAGAGATGGACAACATGACCGAGGCCAAATGGAGACAAATCCTAGATCTGCCTGCAGATTCAGCAAGTCATGAGAATCAATTACTTCTCACCAACACACCTCATGTAGAGGAGGAGAAAGATGAGGCAAGTCCTAAGCACATTGCTTTGGACAATGTAGATAGTAATGAGCCCATTGACTTAGACAAAGTCATGGATGATCTTGACATTCAAGACATCATTCATTATGACTCTGATAAGGATCCACAAAAAGAAGATGATGCAATCTTTATAGCTCTTAAGGATCAAATCAAGAAAAAAGCATTAAAGACCCAAGGAAACAAAGACATGGATGTTGTTGATGAAATATGACCGGACACATCAATTATTGACATCATAGGACTAGACCCTGCCGATCAACTACAAAAAGATGAAGATTTCACTTCTCAACAGGATCAACCCGATGAGTAGGACACAAATCAAGATGTAGCACAAGTGAGCACTCAGGATAATATGCCATTGCTAATAAAGGCCATATATATGCTAGAAGGTAATGTAGAATCTAATGCAACAGATACAAGCATACCCAAGGACAAGGGTGATGTAGAAACAAAAGACACCACAGATGCACCAAAGGATACAACTGCAGAATAAGCTGCAACCGATGATCAAAAAGACAAGTCTATTGATCAGAGTAAAGAAGAAGCACAAAAAGTAGAAGAAGACAAGCAGAAAGAAAAGAGTGAAGAAGCAAAATAAATGAGCAGGAGAAGAAAATAGAAGAGAAATCTATAGAAACACCCAAGGTTGATGGAGAGATGTCTTCACCAAACTGACAGGTGCACCCCGAGAAGAAAACACAAGAAGCATCATCTACAAATCCTTCACCGAGCATATCTGAGAAGACAAATGAACTAGCAATGGTAGTTCATACATCTACATCCACACACATCTCAAGGAAGAAGAAGAGAAAGAATAAGAATCTAGTGACTCTGGATGAAATAATTGAGATACTAGTTTGTGATCCTAGGACATTGGATCTAATTGAATTGAAAAAGTATGCAAAACTTTGTGAAAGGAAAGCAATGCAGGACAAGTTGAGAAAAACCACCAAAGAAGCAAAGGTAGTTGAAGTTGCATGAGGAATAGTTCAACAAATTGTACCTGATATAGACATTGATGAAACAACCCCCATGCTTGATCAATTAGTGATTCTCATAGATGCAATCACATCTTAGAACATAGATGCTGAGAAGGCCATGAAAGAAAGACTTGAATAGAAATATGAGTTCAAGTTAACTAAAAAGATAAGCCAAGAAGTGGCATTGCAAAAGGTAAAGCTTTTTGAACTGGTTAGCACAGTAGACCCAATAATTTCAGAAGCTATAACTTTGATACAAAAGTTATGCACGCTAGATCAACTCTCCAAGGAGTATACCGACAAGATAGCACAGATAGATGTTGATCTTCAAACAAGTGCACAAAGTCTCAAAAACAGTGAAGTAGGCAATCAAATTGTACAATGAGAAGCTCAAGCAAGCTCAAAAGCTGAGACAAGAAATTTAGATTGCAGAAACAAAGTTTAGAGATGAGGTAAATGAGCTCCAAGCTCAACTCTTACCGACACTCTCATTACTGCAGCAACATATGACAAAGGTAAGAGCACTTATAGCCACCCCAGAAATGTCTGTCCTATAAATAATTTATGATATGCATGCATGAATAGAGCTAGAGCACATGGCACTAGAACTCCTCAAAGAAAAATGGGAGAAAATGCTTGAAGATATCAAGAACACCCATTCACACATTCTTGACACATTGTAAGTTACACATTTTGTCACATTTTTGACAACTTATAAGTTGTACATTTTTGTCATGAGTATCAAATAAAGGGGGAAATGATATGTACAATCAATCAGTAAAAGGGAAAATGAAAGGAAGAAATGATTTGTACAGTCAGTCATTTGAAAGAGCAAAGAACAGGGGAATGTATAGTATAAAGGCAAGTATACATGTACATATACTTATACTATACCAATGCATATAGTTAGGGGGAGTCATATAATGATAAGGATATATACATAGTGTACATACTAAACACTTTAGTATTATGGACATATCAGTTTTTGATACTAATGTCAAAGGGGGAGATTGAAGACATTATATTTTTCCATTAGTATATGCAAGGAAAAACATGATCTACACCATCAATTTTATACTACACTAAAAGACAGGGCACAACACTACTCGATGCTAAGGTCACTCGATACTGCCAAGAACAAAGCATCCCGACAAACACTATTTAGTGTTACACGATGACAAAAAGTACAAAGGAACCTGACAAGTAACCAATAGTGCAACCTGACAAAACATACAAGAGAGAAACCCGACAGATGAAGGGAACCCAACATTTAGTTAAATAAAGGAACATTGATAGACTTTCAGTTCAACCTAAAAATCAAGAACCGACAGTTAGTTACATCCTGCAAAAAGTGGATCTGACTTTCCACATCAGATAAATCACTAAAGTTTTATATTTAGCTTCTTGATTTGTTTTAAATCCATTATCTGCAGAGAAATCAATGTAATTCTTATTTTTTTAATCAGTTTAACTGTTTTAATACATGCAAACTAAAGGATCAAGGTCAAGTTGTATACCTTGGATCTAGAGTTAACATTGTAATGCGTGATTCTAGAATAGGTCAAATACTTGTATAAATAGATTCTCAATCTATTTTGAACATATTGTTTGATGATGATTGTAGCCATTGAGAGCATCTAAGGATTAGACAAGAGAATTCATGTAGAAGGATAGAAAAGGATCAATTCAGTTTCAAGAACAAGAACACAAGCTACCGATGAGCAGGAAAAGGTATTAATCAATCACTATAGGTGATATTCATATTCTGTGAGCTTTAAAGGATCTGTGATAAAAAAATTATAGATTGCATACAGTCAGGTCAAACATATTGTACTCATTCTAACAAGTGTAGTACACCTAAGAAATCCTTCCAAGGAAGGTGGACCTAACAGTCTTATTGTAAATCTCTTAACCGAGTGCACACTTCATTAGTGTTGTTAAAAGCTCTTAATAGAGTAGATCTTAATAGGTCTCCACATCAATAATCCTAAAAGGGTAGATCATCAGAAGTGATCAATTGTAAGCCTTTACCGACTCCCTTCCATTCTACAGATAGTGAAGTTTTGTGGGTTTTATCCCCACCGTAGTTTTTACTTCCTAACAGGAGTTTTCTACGATATCATATCTTGTGTTGTGTGTCTATTATTTTCATGAATGTTTCTATGAATGATTGCATATAATTAAGTTTATGAATTAATACTACATGCATAAGAAAGAAACATCAGATATGGTTGGTAATACAGTAAAGATTGTTTACCAATAATGAAGGTGAAAAGTGTTAAAATTTTTAGAGGTACTGATTCACCCCTCCCCTCTCAGTACTACTTCCCATTAATCCCAACACTGTATATAGTTTCTATTCTGTCTGGGGGCAGATTCCTAGTAATGATTGAATTTGAATTTGAATATAGACTAGGAACAATACCTTTAATGTGGTTGATTCATGGGGTTCCTCTCTTATCGAATTGGAGATAGCAACTTGTAATATCTTAATGTCCTGAAAAATCCTAAAAATTCAAATAAGAAGCTGAAAATCCTAAAAAATTGCATAATATCCTGAAAAAATGCTAAGAATCCAATAATGTCCTGAAAAATCAATAAAATTTGAATATGATCCTGAAAAAAGACCAAAAAATCACATATGATGCTGAAAAAAGTCTCTAAAAGTTGTAAAAAGTCATGAAACAATCCCTAAAAAGCGTGTAAAGACTTGAAAAAATTCTAAAAATCCTAAAAAGTCCTGAAAAAAAGATCATCACAAAAAATTCAAATATTTAAAAAATCTTAAAAATTGAAAAATTATCTTTAAAATATGCAATAAATTTGTATGTACTTGTCTTTCTTTTCTAGAATGGTCATCATGTATGCAGACACCAGTGGAAGGTTCATCATCATGTGCTTAACAAAATCATGTTCTCACAAACGTGAGCTGAAGCATTATGACTCAACACTCAATCTGGTTGGACTTGTTTGATCTTTTGATCTCTACTATCAACCAATCAACCTATCCAACCTATCATTCCAATCATCCAGTTAGTCAATCAAAATCAAGCTATCAAACAAAAACACTTAATACAAGTAACAAAAAGATCAGAATGGTTGTTGGTTCAAATTGTTTTAGTGAGTGTTTTATCTTTTGTTGATTTTATTTTGGTCATGTTCTTATGCTACTCGATGATGTTATTGAACATATGAGAGTGGTCGAGATGGTTCATGATCAGTTTTTTTTTCTTTATCTTCTTCCTGTTTGATGATCTCATGAAATTCTGGGGCATGCCTTCTATATGCTTAAGAGCAGGTAATATCATTCTCTATCTAAATCATGTTTGTTTACGCAAAAGGATTGCTTTCTTTCTCTGGCTCTCTATGCCATGATGCACTGCATCTATTTTTGCAATATCAAAATAAGCTCTTATGACATAAATGCACTTATGGAAGCAAGTCTCTCTTCTTACTAACATTTCTTTGTCTAATTTCCTCTTTGCGCTAACACTTCTTTAGTCATTCCTTGCAGTTACCTTGGTCTAGTACTCCGGTACATCAAAAACTTGTGCATCTTGCATACATGCATTTAAAAAAGAAAACTCCAAAAACACATGCATCTTGCATCCATTCATTTATAAACAAGAAAAATCCAAAAATACATTTGCATTTTACATTCATACATGTATATATTGCATAGAAAAGAAATGCATCACAATATCTAAGCATCATTATATAATAGGAAAGTAAAAATCATGTGCATACATCATGTACATAAGAAAAAACATCATAAAGTAGCTGCATATCATATATATATCTTGAAAACTATTATAGTACAAAAATCAAGGTGTATATATACACTAAGGCCCGCATGCTCATTATCTATAGCATATCTATCAAAATGTCCCTCTGCTAGATAGAATCTCCTGTTAGCCTCCACTCTCTTAGTCCTCCTGATCTTTGTCCTATCTAGAAGATGAAGCTCCTCCTGCCTGATATCCTATCTGTCCTGACCTAGGTGGCCCCCTCAGTCCCAGCACTCCCCCGCTACTCTATGTCTGCCTGGAGTGCGATCTACTATAAAATGCCCTGTAACTCTGAGCCCACTAATCTCATGGCACATATTCCCTATACATGTCCCTCTAGTACTGTCTCTCTGCCCAAGAATCTACTATAATCTCTACAATCCTGTGTGTGCTAGCATCTGCAATGTTGTTGATAAACTGTCATGACTCCTCCTCTGCCCTCTATGCTCTGGACAAAGTTGTGTTTCAAGAGGCAATCAATGTCTCCCTCTCTACTATCAATCTGTCCAACTATGCTATTAGTGTTGTCTAATTTGTATCTCTCTCTACTATCATTCTGTCCACCTATGTTGTGAGTGTTGATCGCTTTGTATCTGTAGGACCCCACCTCCTTAAGTACCAATGTTATTTACATTTCAAATACATCTAGATTAGTTAGGTTTTAATAAGTGGTTATGTGGCTATTTCATTGGTAAAATTCTTATGTCGTCTCCCTCTCTCCCTTGAAAAGTCTCAATAAAATAAATAAAAATCCAATTTATTCTAGGATGATAATTAAACAATCCTTATGATCAACTAGTACGAGAAGATAGATACCTCTTGCATAAATTGATTTGAAATATTATGTTGAAATTTTATTTGATGGAATCATGATTGCTAGATGGAATTGGGGTGTTTATAAGACCTCACCACTTGTATGACTAAAATAAACCTAACAGGTGCAAACTTATTCCCTTCATATAAGATTAGATAGGCTAATAGTTATAGATGGGTTATTTGAGTGGAAATACTCTTGTGCTTCATTAGTAAACTTGATTGAAGTTAAATGTATGTTTTCTTCTTTGAGATACCTTGGTAATTATGTATTTAAAAATATGAAATTTAGATAGGATTTTACAAATGGTTTCTAATAAGGGATCTAAGAACACTCGTAATCATTGTTGGCATTCTTCCTTAAATTCAATATTCGGTACAATGAGGATACAATGTATTTTTAAACTATTGTATATGAATTATAATTTCATGATGGATAATTTCATAAAGTATAACTACAAGAATGTGATTAATAACTAATGTTATCAGTTCTAATTATTTGAGTTTACTTGTGTTGTGTTTGCAGGAATGTAAGTGTCCCTACACGAGGGAGGAGAAACACTTGTTAAAATACCTCATGAAGGAGTTGGAGTGATTCAATTTTTATAGTTAGGAATGTTCAGTTATGTTTATAAAGATTTATGGGTTATTACTTTAGGTCAAATTTATTGGGTTTGAGAATCCTTGTAAGAGATTTTAGGGTTTTAAAACCCTTGGGTTAGGTTAAAACTCGAATGGACCTTGGTATGGGTCATTATTTGGTGTTGTTTGGTCAATTTCATGTATTCTTGTACAAAAATAGGTGCCTAGGGTCAATACCTTGGGGTTGGGGACCTTTTCAACATGTGATATTGTCCTTAGGACTTGATGTGACCCTCCAAAAAGTCACTTTTTGGAGAGTGACGGGATAGGGCTTTGGGAAAAATGTGAGGTGGAGATTGATAAATATCTTGGTAAGCATGAAGAGAGGGCATTGCCCACTTCTCCTTTTGGAGAACTAATGGCTGGAGGAAGAAGATAGATGAGAAGAATGTATGATCTTGCATATGGTTGTGGAGGTCAAGATTATGCTCTTAGAAAGATAAGTCATTTTATCCCTTCATATTTTTGGGTATGCATATATTTAGCATTCATGTATTATTCATCAAGGTAGTGTGTTAGAGATAATACCAGAAGGAATGTTGGGATATAGAAAAAAAATAAGATTTTACCATTGATCATAGTGGTGCAACATATTCCTTACTTGCTCGAGGGTTGGCTAGGATCCTTGAGGTCTCATGATGCCATTTGGATGGGAGGAGAGCAAGACTTGTTTTGTGTTTTTCCATGGTTTTATAAATTCAAATCATTATGGTTCTTGAGGAGTTAGTTTAAGAGAAATTTTCAATATACTACATGCAATTTGTATTATATAATAGATCATGTTGTTTGTGTTTTTTTTTTTTTTTAAATTTCGTTATGTTCATGTATGAAGAATCATAGAAACGTCTTAAAATTGTAGTTTAAGAGAATTTTTTTTTGAAGTATTGGATTGAGGTTTGCATAATGTAAAAGAAAATAAAAAAGAGCAAGTATGACTATTTAGATTATCATGGTGATTAAATAACATTATTGCAGTGCTTACTAGAATGATCAATTATATTTCTTATTACAGATCCTACTAATGACGAAGAGAGTATATTTAAAATTTTTATATTATCTTTATCGAGCCATTACAAAATGTTATAGATCCCTTTCCAAAGGTCATAATACCAGATATGTTAGTAATCAAAAAGATAATATGCTCTGCATGTGTTTATATAAAATTCCTAACCTAATACCAAGTATTTAGTAACTAACCATCATTGCCTTGGATTATATAGAAGTAAATAAATACATTTATTAGTATAGGGAGTAGCTAGGGGTAACTTCTTAATGCGAGTCTATTTATCCTAGCATACGATGCTCTAGGAGAATGATGATCACCATATCTTGCAACAGATGAGAGAAATAAGAACACCACATTGTTTTTTTTTAGTTGCTTCCGATGTGGGCCACGTTCATAGAAGAGAATATCATTTTAGGTCTACAGTTCAAGAGCTACAACTTGGCGTGTTATCTTGTATTTTATTTTCTTCTTCGTTCCTTAAAACAACCCAGAGACTCCTTGACATAGGCCAGAGTGCACCGGTAGGAGTTTGGCTTGTCACCTACTAATTACATTTGTATGTAAGATCCTAAAGCTGAGCTTAGTGATGTATTTCAAGCACAATGCTGATCATCGTATCCTATTACATGGTATCTCTCATTGTGGTATTCAGATGAATGAGTTCATGAATCTTGCATACACGATAATGCCTTTCTAAGTGTGTGATATGGGGTAATTGCGATGGAGGAGTAAGTTTATCTAGAAGGTGTACATACAGCCTACATATATCCTAGGCTATCTAATATAGATTTACTTAGTTTATTTTTTGGCTTAATTTTGTCCCAAGTGTTTCGCATGTCTCTATTCAACCTGTGTTTCGCGCATGCATTTGGTTATATTCAAAAGAATAATTTTGTTATTAGTATGCATCATAGACTAGATAGTGTCTAAAACACGCTGCTGTAATATCTGATATTTGTAATTGATAACATCACAAGATAATTTGGAAGGTTCCTCTTTGAATGATATAACTAGTATTTGCTACACAGGAAGGGGATGAAAATGGTCAGTGTCACCTTCTGGTACTCCTGGGAGGGGGATCATATCTGAAGTCATTCACTGGTCACACGTATTTAATAATTGGGAGGGTACATTGGATAGGTTCAGATCATAACCAGTCACTTCGAGACCGAATCTGAGGTGTTAACCAGCCCACTTTGAGGTGCTAACGGGACCATATGGGGTCGGTTGTCGCCAGACGTTCACCCAAGATGACTAGCGATAGGGGCTATCTGAATAGTGAGCGCTATGCCTCCCTTATCGCTCCAAGGAGATAAGTGTAGTATACTCCCTCCTTCCTGAAAAAAATGCATACACCTTCATGGATTAACGACAACGTAATTTTGGTTCAGCTTGAAGTTGCTTCCAGCTAGCAGGTACACATGATCAACCAAGTCATGGATCTGTTGGATCGGTCATGGGTCTGCAGTTTGGACTGTTGGTATCACCAGCGCCTTCTTTTTTCACATAATTACTTGTACTCACCTTGATATCACTGCACAAACTTTGACTCTCCAGGGGAACCCTAGTAATAGGAAGATTTCGATTGGTGATCGCAACCCAAGGCTATAATGATTGTCTGCAATGGAGTTGTTCTTCAAAAAGCTACCTTTAAAACAAAAAAAGAGAGAGAGAGTAAATCATGAGTATATTACAACTAAAAGTAATAATATTTTATAATTAATGTTTTGTTCATTCTTCGATAAGAATTTAAATCATGAAACAAGATTTGATAAGTTTGTAGTATTTCTAATTAAAAAAAATAAAAATTTATCGTGGAAATGGAATTAAGATTAATATAATTATATAACGGAATAAAAATTTGAAGTGTGGAGAAACGTTAAGCGAGCATTAGGCATTACAAACTCATTTTTGTTTTTAGGTCACTCTCATATCATAACATGATTTCTTCATATTTATTTATCTCAATTGATTTGTTAATTTTAAAATGTGTTAAGATCCATATTAAGATAATTTAATGATCTAAATTAAGAATTTAATTAATATTTTAAATATTGGATGTTAAACTATTTAGAAAATAAGTCATAGAACTAAATATTATTTCATGTGTTCTAATATAAAAATATATAAATTATATAAATGACTTACCATGCAATTTCAAATTTTAAACATGTATACTTTAAGCATGCTAGGAAATTATTTACAACTTGAACACTTGTATATAAAGGTATAAAAAGAAAATATAATAATAAGAGTGTTCTCTTGATTTAATAAAAGCGATTTATAATCTTAAGTGATATAAAGCATAGAGTTGCCTAGGTTGGTTAGGTTAGGGAATGGTAGTTCTTGCAAAGTGTTAACCAGAGAATTAATAGTTACATTAGCCTGCTAATTTCTTAGTGACTCCTAAATTAAATTTGTTAATAGTTTGTATTCAATCGATCAATGGTTATAAAAATAAATAAAAGAATAGTTGTATTAAACTACCAATACTAATGGTGTCCTACATTCATCCTTATGGTAAATCACTATTTAATTTCGTCACATTAAACTATCTTTGTGTACTATCATAGTTGGGTAGAGATATTAGGTTACCTCTAGCTCTAGCCTTATAAAGAAATTAATTTATAGTGTTTTTAAGGAAAAGTAATCTAATTGATTGTCATAGAGGAAGATCACTGTTGAACTATAGAAAAGATTAATAATACTTATTTTATTGCTCATGGTTTTAATGTTGTTATTCATTTAAGCATTGTCACCTAAATGAGTTACCCCCCCCCCCCCCTTTAGATGGGTTAATAATTGTGTGGATAGTGATGTTCATCTTAGTTTTCAAATAATAATAATAATAATTTTAGTAAAATAAAATAAAATAAAAAATAAAAAATGGTTGGGTTTTCTACTTGAAATGTTGGGCATTACAGTATCTCATGTTGATTTCTTGATAACCCATGTTGCTCAGTCTGTGTATCTCTTAAGGATCAATCTCTCTATCTGGCTATTCAACTTTGTGATGCATTATCTCTACTGCATGTCTTCATCATCCCTTTCATCAGACACTTGTATATCCTCATCTTTTACTAGTTCCTCTCTATCCTCATCTACCTGCATAGGCATATCACTGGGATCACTGTCTGCATCATCCTCATCCTCACTGCTCGAATCAGTGCTGGTCTCCTCATCCTCCTCCTCATCATTATTTTCCTCCTCCTCATCCTCCTCCTTTGTGCCCTCATCCCTTGAAAACCATAATCTTGGCACTGGTACATCTAGATCTGTCAGAGAAACAAGTCTATGTTGTGTGAACCATCTGTCATACTCAGTTGTCATCCCTACATCTGTGATATCTGCACCTAATCCCCAGTTCCTAGGTTGTATCTTCTCAAAATCTACATAAGCTACCTATGGCCTGAGTAGTGTACACATGGACTTGACCTCTCATCTCAACTGTGCAAATAGTTTCATTCTTGTTGACACTCCCTGTCTCTCTCCAAACTGCCTACATACTCTCTCTGGTAGTTAGCTGCATCTCAATCACCACATGTGCTATGATGGTCTGCCTGATGAGGTACCTCTCATGCCTACAATATGGTAAATGCTCTCTATCGTTATCCCATTTGGGACAATCCCTGTATGGTAGCCATGTGAAATATCTGAGTGTATCCATCTCGTGTCTTAAGTGTAGTGTGTATCCTAGTGGCCCCTGTGCGAGTGCTCCATGATAACAATACACATATGGCATATCTAGAATCACAATTGTCTCTATAATATGTTGAAAAATAGTTATATGCTCGTAGGCCCAAACTTGCAGCAATGTGATCCCACTACTGATCGATAACCCTACTCGGTAGGATACCTAATGGAGATGGTAGTATGTCATCGCTAGAATGATAGGAACCCATAAAAACATGGTCATGTACATGATCATGCACTCAAGTACTCTCCCCCATCCAATAAGGAATTCATGTCCTTGTCTATCTGGTACTATTAATCCTATGATCACTCAGCATATAACTGCCACCAATCGGTCATGTTGTCTAGGAATAGTCTCCCATATGATCTTGTAGTCCTTGATGTCCAAATCCTTATCTTCACTGCCAAACACCCAATGCAGTGCTAACCTCCTTGTCACAGGGTTGTACTCTACAATCTCTCTATTTATCAATATTCTGAGGATGCGACATACATCCTCCAATGTCACTATCACCTCCCTGGTTGGCAAGTTGAATGAACTCATCTCCGAGTGCCATCACTCCACTAGCACTATGATCAGTCCTTGTTTTGCCCTAATCTTGGACATGTACATGATGTAGTACAATCCTAATGAGGCTAGGATCTATCTCTCATAATAACACGCTGGTCTGCTCTCCTATGTTTGCAGCAATGCTAGCTCCTTCTGCAATTACCATGCAATTTTGGTTAACTTTATATACTTTATATTACTCATTGACCAACTCAAACCATGTTTGACCAACTTTGACCTATTTTTGGACCTATCCTAGGGTTTTGACCTATTTAGGAATGTTTAGGAAGGTTTAGGACCCTCTAGAGTCTATCTGAATTGATTTGCAAATTCTCCTAACCAACTGCATAGCTTGGCCAACCAAGTGCGGCCAAGGTCACACTTGGCATACCAAGTGTGTTTTTTGCACACTTGGGTGCATTTTTTGCACACTTGGCATGTTTGGGTAGTCAAACTTTCCCTATGAACCACTTTTGATGCTATTTTGAGTCATAACTTCCTAGAAATGTGTGTAAATAATTGAAATGACTAAGAGGCTTAGACGTACTCACATTTGGTCTTGCATTCTTTTCCCTTTGGTAGTTGTGCACTTGTTCCCCTCGCTAATTCTCCACTGGCACTCGATCTATTCTCCTAGTTGCAGAGCTCAAATTATTGCAAACGTAAGAGTTAAATGGACCTCAAAATCCCTCTCCAAGCCTTTTTATAACCTTTTGGGTGCCTAGATGGATGTGTAACCCTTTCCTTGTGTCGATTATGATGCTTTTTGTACTCCAATCCTCATAACATTTGTGTTTGACCTCTGATTTTTGATATGTTCATTGTTGTGGATTTGTCTCATCATTGTCGACAAATTGACCTATCACTTGCATTTATCAGTTAATTTATCGAGGGGGAACCCATGTACCCCTTTTTCACTAGGGCATATTTTAATTCAATTTCCTTCAAAATTATTTGACACAACGCTCACAATCATATTGTATCAAAGAGGAGCAAAATGTAGACACTCAAAAATGGTTCAAGCCAGCTAGTCTACGTGTTTAACATTTTTGGCATTACAATTGAAACATTGTTTTGCATTCTAATTATCCCTCTATGTTGCACATATGATCTTTATTATATGACAACATTGTATCTTTCATTGATAATTTAATATTGTAAATTGTTCAATTATTTTCCAATTTTTCTGTCATCTTAGTTGAATTGATCATTTCCTAATTGGTCCCAATAAATCCTAAATCTTCCTAAGCCAATCCTATTTGATCCTAAATGATCCTAAACCATATCAAATTATCCTAAATCAATTCAAATCAATCCTATTTTCTTCCTAATAATTTTAGAACCATTTTGGACTCATTCCAACCATTTTGGGGCATTGTCCAAGATCATCGATGCCTAATTAAATCACTTGTTAATCAACAAAATCCTTTCCAAATCTTGTCAATCTTGTCATCATTAATCCAATCTCATTGTCCTAGGGCATTTTCAAAGTTCATCAATGTATCATCTCTTTTCATCATTTGATTTGATAGCATTGTCCAAGTTCATTAATGTTATCATCATCAGTCCATCATCACTAATTCAATAGCATTGTCAAAAATCATCGATGCTATTTCAAATCATCATTATTTTGGGAGCATTGTCCAAGTTCATTAATGTCTCCTTATTCTCTATCAATCCTTTGGAATCATCAAAGTTCACTGTGATGACATGTAACTGATTGAATGTTTGATAATGTTAAGTTGAAGATAATGTAAGGCATTAAATCAGTTAATGTATTGTATTGTCAATGATGTCAGGTTGATATCATCTGTATGGTCATGTAAATAATGCTAAAGACTTCAGAGAATCAAAGGAACAAAGGTTATGGTTTCAACAATGCATAAAAGTCAAGTATTCACTAAGTGACAAACAACACCGACGGAGAGCACACCATCGGTCAAAGCAAAGAAGAACAGTCACAATGATACCTGACAATCAGAAGCATAGTGTTGTCTGACGAAGAAAAACTACAAGATGCCTGATGAGCTAAAGACAAAGTTGCTCGATGAGTAAAATTCCAATGATGCCCGACAGACGGAGATCATGAAGTTAACTGGAGTCTCACCAATGGAACTATCAATTGTCACCAATGACTAACTACAAAGGTGACCGACAGAACAGAGAGTTTAGAAAATGACAAAATATCTAGTTGGCAAAGCTAAATATAGACTTAACTGGTTGTTTACTTTGTTTTATTCAACCAGAGTTAAGTGATTGATTTAAATATGATTTGTACAGTTGGCAAGAAGATAACTATGAGACGAATTAGGAGTTATGCTTTAAATCTAATTGGCTGGATTGTTTTTCATGCCAAGAATCAAGAATCAAGAAAATAATGAATATCATGTCTATATAAGAGACAAGCTTAATTCATTTACGAATGGGATTAAGGGGAGTGAATAAAAAGAGGATGTTGAAGAGAAACTGATGAAGAACAACTTCATACAGTCCTAATCAAACAAGTTGAAGGAGAGCTAAGGAATTCTGTAGACATCAACGAACAGTGAGCACAACATCATAGAGCAGAAAATATGGAGCACAAAGGATTGAATTGATACATTGATCAGAGAGGTAATGTACTTAAATAGATCTAAAAATCTGCAATTCAAAGTTGCAATATGAACAGGTCATAGTGTTTCAGTTTAACCATTGAAGCATCAAGTCTCTTAACCAAGTAGGAATTAACAATCTTCTATATATTGAGGTACATCCCAAGGAGTGCCAAAAAGGTTGATTCATGAAAGTAGCATTGGACTTGCCCGATACCTGTTGACAGTGTAAGAAGGAGGTTGATTCAAGGATGGTAGCAATAGATTCCCAATACTAAGTGACAACCTCTATGTATAAAATCCTCTAACAAGGTTGCACTTAACAATGTGTTTGTAACCTTTAACAAGGTTTGCTCCTAATAGGGCTCACTTTAGAAGAGTGAAAATTTGGGGTACCGGTCCCAGTGGTTTTTCCCTTAATAGGGTTTCCATGTTAAAAATTCATGTTTTATGTGTGTATGATTCATTTCTTTACTATTTTGTATCTTACATAGCTAACTTTGGATTGATTGGTGTACTTTGCTTATTTACTGAGTTTCGGTAAATAGTTATACTTCTTATCAGTAATCAAGAAAGAATAAGGATTGATAGAGAACACCGACTGACAGTTAATCAATATTAATATTTCATGGCATGGATCTTGTAGGGACATAATAATCTGAGTTTAATTGATTGGAGGTTAAGTTTGAAGGATAAAAGTTTGAGGCCACAAATTCACCCCCCCCCTCTCAGTTATTACTAACAATTGGTATCAGAGCTTGTGTGCTTAGAAAGGAAGGTTTCAAGACCTTAGTCAAGATCACAAGATGAATAGACAAGATGTGACCAAGTTGAACAAAGATAACTTTTCTTCATAGAAAAGAAGGATAAGAATCCACTTATCAGGTATTGGTAATGATGTTACTCAATTTCTAGATACTAAATATGTGTTGCTCATGGGATCATTAAGAGTAGATCAAATGAGAGATAAGCATGAACACAACTGCATGGTCATAGATCTTTCTTCATCACTCTTTGATGCTGAATTTGAAGATGTCAATGATTGCAAAACTACAAAGAAGATGTGGGACAAAATGAAGCTTGTACATGGAGGCGATAAAAATGTTCTGAGAGCCAAGGCAGAAAGCCTTAGAGGAAAATTAGATGATCTCAGAATGAAAGAAGGAGAAAATATCACACAGTATAGCACAAGAATCAAATAAGTAGTCAATGCTATATGAGGAGTTGGAGGTACACTTGAAGAGGGGACAGTGGTAAGTAAAATCTTAAGAACCTTACTGCCTGTATATGCTATTAGAGTTTCTGTCATTCAAGAAATGAGAGCGGTAGCAAACAATACAGTTACTCTTGATAGTTTAATTGGTAGATTGATTTCATTTGAGATGAATAACTTTGATAATAGTGTCTTACCAAACTTAGAGTCTGCATTAAAGTCTTCTATGAGAATAAGAAAATCAAGTCATAGAAACTCATCTAGAAGAGATAGTGAAAGTGAAAGTGAAGAAGAAGACCTAGATGAAATAGAAGCACTTATGGCTAGAAGAATGCAGAGAGGCAAAGGTAAATACAAAGGCAAGTTACCACTTGTATGCTTTAATTGTAAAGAGAAAGAAGAGACACCTGAGACTACAAGGACAAAGGCAAGAAATCTAGCTACCTAGCTTCTTGCAAAGATGAAGATACTGACATCGAACCTGATGAAGACATCGAGATGGTATTTATGGTTGTGAAAGATGATTCAGATGAAGATGAAAGGTATGTAGAAAATACACTCATATCTAAGGTTAGAAAGAATGACATCTAGATTATAGATAGTGGTTGTACTCACCACATGACCGGTGACAAAGAAAAGTTTAACACTTTTGAGTATTATAATGGTGGTACAGTAAGAATGGGTAATGATACACCTTGTCCAGTTGAAGGTAAAGGAACTATAATGTTTAATAACCTGATTAAATGTGAAAATGATTATTGGGTAAAAGGATTGAATTATAATCTATTGAGTGTTTCTCAGCTGAATAATTCAGGACACAGAGTAGCATTTGAGAACAAGAAGGAAAATATCTTCAATGAATCAAGAAGATTGATTGGTACCAGTGAACAAACTAAAGGTAACTTATTCTATCTGAATGATACTAACACCACTTGCTTAATGACTAGAAACAAAGACATATGGTTGTGGCACAAAAGATTGTGTCATGTGAATTTTGA
>MU223849.1:688082-723619 GCA_018584345.1 Thuja plicata
TAGAGTTCCTTTGCCCTGTTAGGAGCAGTCTTTACAATGTAAGTACAATGACCTGGTTAAGGGTCTGACCCTGTTAGGAGTATTTTACAAACAACCCTATTAGGGGTGAGGACTCATTGTCCAAGAGCTCACTGCTCAAAGAGAAAGAAGGCTACAACCTCCTGAGAATAGATATGCACTATATCCAAAAGTGAACCGATGTATGTGACACAGATGTCTAATCAGTTCTAGTTATGTACTTATGCTCTTAACCTCTTTAATGGATCTATCTCATACTAATCTACTATACATCTTCTCTGACTATTTTGACGACACTTCAAATGTATATTTGCATTACATATATATATCTTTATGCCTGAATAGACGTGACTATAAACAAGACCTTAGTCGGCCCAAAAACATAATACACAATGCTTCCAAACAAATTGGCTTAGGTGTGTTTACAAAAATGTTTAATATATGATTACAAACTTAATACAATAGGGCTTATCCTTTACATAACAAAAGATTACACGCTAATCAAAATCATGAAGTTGGCTTCATACTCTGTATTCTGGACTGCTGGTGTACTTGGTCTTAATGTAACTTGTTTGTACTTCCATTATGTACCATGTGTGTATAGGGTAAGCTTAATAACATACCATAGAGCTTAAGTCTAAATGCGCATATCCTGATATGGTCGTATGCACATGCATTGATGCCTTGATCAACTGTAAGTCACTGTTATATTCTGTCTTCTACACTTAGTCAATTTTTACTTCATAGTTTACTATCAAAACTTCATATGACTTTGTTGCCATAATGAAAACACAAAATAATCCATATACTCCCTAGGAGTCAACTTGCCAACATTTCTATCTAGTACATGAAAGAGAACAACCATATAAACATGCACGAGAAATTACCTACAACTAAAGAAGGGTTTCAATGCACACATGTATCAAGAAAGAATGAATAGTGTTCAATGCCATCATAGAGGATCTCACTTGAAAAAGGTGTGATGGAAAAATTAAAAAACACTAGACAACCCCCCATTGAACTTTATAATATAGTGCATGTACAAAAAAAGACACAAGAATGTGTGATATATCCAAAAAAAATACACAAGTGTGTCCATTATATCTCGGTGCGTCTATAAATCAATAAGTGCATGCAAAATATGCTCAAAATGTTCAAATAGGAAAAATAGTATAAATACCTATAGAACAACTTGAATGAATTCATACAATGCAAACAAAAATTTTCTAGGAGGCAAAACAACCAAGTAATCATCTAGATTGTGAAAACACAAAGGATTGAAAAATATACCAAGGTAAAAGTATAAAATATGAGCAGGGATAATTGTGAAGATCTTAGAGAAACATTTACTATAACACAAGAATTATGAAAAATGGAGGAAATGGTAAAAGGGTGCTAATCTAAAAGTAAAAACAACAAATTTGACCTTGATATGTGATAAAATGTTTCAACATCAAAATCTCAAGAAATTGTCTGGACTAGTACAAAGAACACAAGACCAACATTTAAATGATATATGACTCACAAAAAAGTGATACCATATTCCCAAGTGGTGGAAAAAATAAAAATAAAACTCCAATATGCAGTTGAAGGGGTTAAGAGGCCAAGGAAACACTAATGACAAAATATTGCCTAACTTGGATGAAAAAGTATCCACCTTGCCTGATAATAAAAAAATTGCCAAAAAAATGGTACTTAAATTACCAAAAGTATACTGGTTCACTATGTTTACAGTGAAAGGGGATAGTCTAAACTAGTGGTCTCACTATTCCTAACCACTCTTTCACTAAACATTAAAATACAAACCATGAAAGGTGATGGTATGCTTGACTTACTCTTACAACAAATTGATGTAGTGAAGTACATAGTTAGACTTTTGAATATTGGTTCATACATGTTGGAGTTACCCATCTCTTTGTAAGTTGAGATCCATCACCCACCTTTCATCATCATTTTCATATAAAAAAACATATTTTTTCATAAAAATAACATTGTAATTATTATCACTCATTAAGTATTACTTAGTATTTATATTTTTTCTAATAAGCTCTTTAGGTCTCTCTTTCCCCCCTTTTTTCATTTATGTTAGAAGAACATAAAACTATAAACCACCCCCATCATAGAAGGAAGTTTCCCATCTAAAACATAGAGGAAAATTATTATTTCAAAACAATCTTTTCAACTATCGGAACAATTGTTACTCTTATTGAGAAAAACATGGTTAGTTTTTGTACAATAATGAAAATGGGGATATAAAAGCAACATAAAATATACTAAGTAAATTACTTCCACATTTTATGAATTGCACATATAAAGGAAGAATATGTCCAATAGGCTCGAAAGGTGACTCAAGCACTAATTAGAAATATGGTTTGTCCTTCACTAAAAATTTATTTTAAATGAAATATGAATGATTATGTGATGTAATTGATCTATTATAAAAGTCACTAAAAGTTGATTAAAATAGACTGATAAAAATAGATATTGAGCTGAAACTGACGGAAATAGAAATCAGAAGACATAACTGACCTGTACCAAATTTTTTTGTTAAAAATGGTAGGAACATTGAAAAAATTGATGTGTACCTAGGGTACAAGGCAAAACCGATATGTACCTAACACTTTCAGATGAAATTTTCACAGGATTTGCAAGTATTCTTGTACTATCCAGAAAAGATCTGTTGGCTCCATAACCTATTCTTGCACAAAAAAATGGGGAAAAGGTTGGGAAAAGGGGTTTGCATTGGTCAAACCCTTTTTTATGAATCAATCATAAAATATGATAGAAATTGCATAAAGGAAATAATGCAAAAGGCAAATTAGTTATTTACCTTGCATAAACCCTCATGAACAAATGTAGAAATCACTCAAATTCATGAAGATGATTGAATGTACTTGAAATTTAAATATTTGACCTTAAAATATGATGTAGGATCAAGGATTACCTCACAAATCTATTGGTCTATGATTGCTACCCCAAGATCTAGAATGTATATATAGTTGATAATGTTGAAAGTGAGATACTCTCAGAGGGGGGGGGTGAATCAGAGTATACAAAAAAAATTCAATGCAACTAAACAATGGACAGCAAGTGTGCAGATACCAAATTATGGAATACAACTTTATGAGCATGAGAAAGAATAACTTCAAGGCAAGAAAGAGATTCAACACAAGTATATAAAGCAAGTATCAGAGCAGATGAACCTAAGTAAAATTCATAGACAGGACACATGAATTTTGTGCTGAGTGGAAACCCTCAAAACCCAACTAGGTTTTGTCACAGGGAAAAAACCACTCCTTTAAACCTTTTATTAATCTGAAAACCAACCCAAATACACCAGTTTAGCAGCTTCTACTACAAGGGCTACAACCCTGTAATTACAACAATGAATCTATCTATGATAATATAGATGCAACTATTAGTAACTTATAGAATCACAAACTTTATTACAGTCACTGATATTCAATCTTTCATCTTGGAGATCTCTCTTCACAAAATACTGATCTGTATTTCTCTCTTTTTAATCACACCCTAAAATGATTATACCTCCATATATATATTCTATGTTTGCTCGAGGATGTATACATGCAAATACACACCGTACCATAACCAAAAGTCTCAAATCAAATCTGAGAATAAAATCTGTTAACAGTTTTTAAAACTTCCAACCAACTTCTCTCCTTTACAAACCCATATAGGGTTAAAAGAAACACCTATTAGGTGTGTTAACAGTTTATGAAATTTCCAACCAATAAAAAATAGACTTCTTTCTTCACAAACCCGTATAGAGTTACAAAATATCCATTTTGCTAATACCCATAACTGGGTTAAATCAAGATCATCACAAAACCTGATATGCCTGTTTGTTATTATTACAAAATCAAAGCAAGTTACCGAATTCCATCATTTAAAAAATTGCTAACACAAACATTGATTAAGTAACAAAACTATTTTTAACTTTTCAGTAACAACAAAAAAACTGTTAAAAACCATACCTGTAGAAGAAAAAACTTGATTACCAGTTTATTAAGACACCAAAAAAAAACCACCTTACACTTTAACTGATCCTTGCAGCTGTGCCACATCAGTCTCAACCTACGGCTCAATACCCATACTGCCTCGGTCATATTTGAGCCAAGAACAAACCTGTAACTGCCCGTGAAAGGGTTTTGACAAAAACATAAAATGATTTTCCAAACATTCATTTCAAGTCCGCTGTCCTTTGTTAAATCATATAGTTTGTTGAAGTCCACTAACTCACGTTGGTTAGAATTCCACTTGAAAAAACTCGTGTTCAAGTCAACTTGACACTATTATAACTTTATTTTCTATCTCATGAAATATGAATTCCACTTGTCACCATTTAACTTACGTGGCCAATAAATTTATTGACATCAAGGAAAAATATATCAACAAACTCCCCCTTTGTCCTTGATGGCAAAAAAAAATCCACCATTAGGATAAGAGAGTAGGCTACAAATGAATTTCTGTCAAGTCTGAAAAACCATCTTAACAAGCAGATGGTGACTCTCAATAAAAGATAATCTTTTGATTATTTCTTAAAAATCTTAGCAAATGACAAACCCTTGCAAATCTGAGAAACATCAGTAATCTAGAAAACTTTATGCTGATATAACAACCATAGACCAAAAATTGTCTGGACAATAATGCCAACCTGTATATCAAAACAGACCTCATATTCTAAAGTATCAAATATTTGCAGTTATCCATGAAATTTATCCTGTAGCTATCATGAATATATCAGTAGTATAGGAAGAAAAATTTGCCAGCTGTTTAAGAACCATGATCAATACCAAAACTGCTTTCAGTGCCAATGGAAAACAATGTCAAATACTGCCAAAAGAAAACAACACACTACTCCGACCTTACACAACTGTATCAAGGTATTGTCAACCTGTAAAAACAAAGTGTGTAACCTGTATCAAGTTATTATAACCAAAGAATTGTATTTTCTTTCTCCCCCTTTTTGTCATCAAGGATAAATAGGGCCAAAATGGGGGGCTTGTAAGAAAAAAAATAAAAACGAGAGTAAATTCCCAATTGAGCACACAACCTCTCAAATTGTTCTTTTGGGAGTGCTTTAGTAAATATATCTGCTACCTGTGCTTGTGAGGATACATGAATCAGTGTGACTTCATTTGAGGAGACTTGTTCACGCAAAAATTGTAACTTAATGGAAATATGCTTGGTGCGAGAATGCATTACAGGATTTTTTGATATTTGAATAGCACTTGTGTTATCACAGAAGATAGACATAGGTTTTGAAACATCAATACCCAAATTTGTTAATTGATAGGACATCCACAACATCTGAGTACAACAAGCTATGGCTGCAATAATCTCAGATTCAGTAGTTGACAAAGTGACACATTCTTGTTTCTTACTGTGCCATGCAACCAAATGATCACCAAGAAAGAATGCTACACCACTAGTGCTACGTTGGTCATCAATACAACCTCCCCAGTCAGCATCAGTATAGGCTATTAAAGTGAAATCAGCATGTTTTGGATACCATAACCCAAAATCCAGAGTACCTTAAATGTATTTGGAAATTCTTTTTACTTCATTTAGATGAGATTCTCTAGGAGCAGACTGATAGCGTGAAACCAAACATACAGCTTGTATCAAATCAGGCCTAGATGCAGTAAGATATAGCAAACTTCCTATCATGGACCGATATTCTCATTGATCAACAAGTGGGGAATCATCAACTTTGACTAGTTTACACCTAGTTTCCATAGGTGTACCAACAGGGTTACTTTGATCCATCTGAAATCTCTTTAGCATCTCTTTAGCATATTTAATTTGTGAGATAAAAGTCCATGTTCAAGCTGAGATACTTGAATGCCCAAAAATAAAGTTAGAGGACCTAGCATAGACATTTCAAACTCAGATTCCATAATAACTGAAAAACTTTGTGACAGTTCATCATTAGTTGACCCAAATATGATATCATCCACATAAATCTCAACCGCCAAAAGATCTTTATTTACTATTTTGGTATACAATGTACTATCCACACTACCCTTAGTAAAACCTTTTGAAACCAAATGTGAATCAAGTCTTGAATACCAAGCACGCGGTGCTTATTTCAAGCCATAAAGTGCCTTTTTCAGTCTATACACATGATCTGGATATTCAGAAGATTCAAAGCCTTCTGGTTGCTCCATATAAACTTCTTCTTCCAGATAGCCATTTAAGAATGTTGTTTTAACATCCATTTGATAGGCTGTAAATTTTTTAAATGAAGCATAAGCAAGAAACATTCTAATAGACTCTAAATGAGCCACAGGAGCAAAAGTTTCACCAAAATCTATCCCTTCTTGTTGAGCATAACCTTTACACACAAATCTGGCTTTATTTCTAATAAATTTTCCTGATTCTTTTAACTTATTCCTGAAAACCCACTTTCCCCCAATTACATTTTTGTCATCTGGACGAGGAACAAGTTCCCATGTTTCATTTTTCTCAATTTGACTGATTTCATCTTTCATTGCATTTAACCAGGATTGATCTTTTAAGGCTTCAGAAACATTTTGTGGTTCAAAATATGTTATAAGACAAAAATGCTCTGCCATCTGAGCTTGTTCTATCTGTTTTGCCTTTCCACGGGTTAATATACCTCCATTCTTGTTTCCAATTACCAGATTTTCTGGATGTCTTTTTGTGATTATTCTAGAAGGTGTCTTTTGAGGAATATCTATACTAGAATTTGGAACTTCCTCCTGTTTGTTTGAAATTTCTGCAACAAAATTGATGTCAACATGTTCATTTGATATTGAGGCATTTCCAAGTTTGAAATCGGATTCATCTTCAGCACTCTGAACTTGTTTGTTAGTCATCTGTGAATTTTCATCAAATATCACATTTATAGATTCAACAGTTTTATTCAAGCGTTTATGAAAACACTTATAAGCTTTACTATTAGAAGAATATCCTACAAAGATTCCTTCATCGAATTTGGATTGAAAACTATCCAGATTATCAGAATCATTTTTAATATAGCACGTGCATCCAAAAATTCAAAAGTGTTTAACAGATGTTGATTTTCCATGCCAGAGTTCATACGGAGTATAAGCAGTCCTTATTCTAATTTGAACTCTATTTAGTATATACATAGTTGTATGAACAACTTCTTTCCAATATTTGTTAGGCAGATTTGATTCATTAAGCATGGTCCTTGCCATTTATTTTATTGTCATGTTTTTCCTTTCAACTACCCCATTCTGTTGAGGTGTGCGGGCAGCAGAATATTGTCTTTTAATGCCATGTTTTTCACAATATTCAATGAAAAATTGAGAGGTAAATTCACCTCCCTTATCTGACCTTAGACATTTTAATTTTAAATTAGACTCTTTCTAAACCATTTTCCTGAAAATCTTAAATCTATCAAAGGCTTCTTATTTGTGTTTGAGAAAAGTTACCCAGATCATTCTGGTGTAATCATCTATGAATAACATAAAGTATTTTTCTCCATTCATTGATTGTGTTTTAGTGGGACCACACAAATCTGTGTGAACCAACTCTAATGGCCTTGAAGACAGAAATTCTTTAGTTTTGAAGGATGACTTTGTTTGTTTGCCTTTTACACATTCACTACAAACTGAGTTTGTAGGTCTACTAATTAAAGGTAATCCTCTAACATTTTCATGTTTGCTAATTCTGACCATATTATCAAAATTTACATGGCCTAACCTTTTATGCCATTACCAATTTTCGTCTATGTGACTCATGAGACACATACCAGCACTTTGCTCTTCGTTTGTAGAGTCAGATAAATTATATAAGTTTCCAGGTGTCCTGAACCCATTAGCTATTATTTTCCCTGACTTTCTTTTTACAGCACATCCATAAGAATTGAATAAAACTTGATATCCACTATCACAAATCTGACTAATACTCAACAAGTTATACTTTAAACCTTCAACATAGTAAACATCATGCATAGGAGTATCTTTTTTTATCATAACTGTACCTATTCCAGTAATGTAAAGACCCGTGTTATCACCAAATTTAACAAACCCTCCTGGGTGACTTTTTAATACTAAAAATTTTGTCTTATCCCCTGTCATATGATGAGAGCATCCGTTGTCTAGAACCCAAATAGTAGATTTAGAGGATATTAAGGTTGTTTGAACAAGCATGGACTGTTCTACCTTAGGTCTCCATACTTTTGTAGTTCTTTGAGATGCTTTACAGTAATTTGACATGTGTCCATACTGATTACACTTATAGCATCTTATATTTATGAAAAAACCAAAAGATTGTTTATGTCCAAAAGTAGGAGTTTTGAAAAATCTGCATGTATTAACTTTGTGACCAAACAGATTGCAATAATGATAGTAGCCATGAAAGAATCTATTTTGAAAGATTGTTTTACTATGAGTTTGATTTATGTTTGTTGCGTCATGATTTTCAATAGTAATTTCAATATGTTACTGATTATCAAATTCATACACTTGTTTTTGTAGAGAACTGATTTCATTTTCTTTGTCTTCAATAAGACTTCTCTGGTTTTCAATAACTCTCTTGGCCATCTCTAGATCAACTTGTAAAATCTGATTAGTGTTCTCAAAACTATTTACAAGTTTCTTTAGTCGTTTAACCTCTTAAAGCGCACAAATAAGTTCTTCTTCAAGATTAACATCTTCAGCATCAGAATCAGAAGTTTTTTCAGTTTTAGCATCGACAGTTTTACCAAGTTCAACTTTAGTCATAAAATGTGTTTCACTTCCACAATTTGAGTCATCTGACTCATCTTCAGAATCTTCTTTAGTCAGAAGATTTTTCTTTTTGAAATTATTAAATCTCTTATTAGGATTCCATGGTT
Source organism: Thuja plicata (assembly GCA_018584345.1). Taxonomy (NCBI): domain Eukaryota; kingdom Viridiplantae; phylum Streptophyta; class Pinopsida; order Cupressales; family Cupressaceae; genus Thuja; species Thuja plicata. The sequence goes on from MU223849.1 coordinate 696,952, forward strand.
TTCTATTGAGAGAGTTCTCAATTTTATCTTCATCTTTGTTTAGATCTAGATAAGGACATTTTGCAGCAAAATGTCCTGCTTTTCCACAACCAAAACATTTAAAAGGTAATTTTCCCTGATATTTCTTTCTAAATTTTTTAACCATTAAAGCTTCAAAAATATCAGATAATTCAGATTCACTGGCTTCCTTCTTTTCAGCTTTAAAAGTTGTTTCCTTAGAAGTGGAAGGAAAGCTTCCAATTTGCATTTCATATGTTGTAAGAATACTTTGAAGTTTATGAACAGTCATAGTAGAGAAATGTTTCTTTTCCTCAAGAGCTGAAATTTTCGTTTCAAATTTTGGCAACAAAGTTCTTATAACTTTTGTAACTACATCATATTCTTCAATTTTTTCACCAAGTCCTTTACGTGCATTTACAACTTCATCTACACAAAGGAAATAGTTTGCTACAGATTCACCATCATTCATTTTCAAAGCATCAAACTGATTTTTTAATGTGATCAGTTTAGACTCTTTAACTTTAGCATCACCCTTATAAATAGATTCTAAATTTGTCCATACCTCATTTTCTGACTTGAAGTACATTACTTCTACAAACACCTCTTTTGACAATTCGCATAAGATGGCAAACCAAGCCCTTTTGTCCAGTTCAAACTTGGTTTTTTCATCTGCATCAGTAGGAACAATAGAAGGAATAGTATATTTGCCTGAGATAACTTCCCACATTCTGACATTAAGAGAATTAATAAATGCTTCCATTTTAACTTGCCAGAAGGTATAATCTGTACCATCAAACAGAGGAGCCCTCGTGAGGGATGCACCTTCATTTTTTGCCATAACTCACTCTCAAGAAAAAATAGGACCAGTCCTAGGGCAGACTTAAAGGACCCTACGCTTTGATACCAATTGTTGAAAGTGAGATACTCTGAGGGGGGGGGTGAATCAGAGTATACAAAAAAAATTCAATGCAACTGAACAATGAATAGCAAGTGTGCAGATACCAAATTATGGAATACAACTTTATGAGCATGAGAAAGAATAACTTCAAGGAAAGAAAGAGATTCAACACAAGTATATAAAGCAAGTATCAGAGCAGATGAACCTAAATAAAATTCATAGACAGGACACATGAATTTTGTGCTGAGTGGAAACCCTCAAAACCCAACTAGGTTTTTTCATAGGGAAAAAACCACTCCTTTAAACCTTTTATTAATCTGAGCACCAACCCAAATACACCAGTTTAGCAGCTTCTACTGCAAGGGCTACAACCCTGTAATTACAACAATGAATCTGTCTATGATAATATAGATGCAACTATTAGCAACTTATAGAACCACAAACTTTATTACAGTCACTCATATTCAATCTTTCATCTTGGAGATCTCTCTTCACAAAATAATGATCTGTATTTCTCTCTTTTTAATCACACCCTAAAATGATTGTACCTCCATATATATATTCTCTATTTTCTAGAGGATGTATACATGCAAATACACACCGTACCATAACTGAAAGTCTTAGATCAAATCTGAGAATAAAATATGTTAACAGTTTTTAAAACTTCCAACCAACTTCTCTCCTTTACAAACTCGTATATGGTTAAAAGAAACACCTGTTAGGTGTGTTAACAGTTTATGAAATTTCCAACCAATAAAAAATAGACTGCTTTCTTCACAAACCCGTATAGAGTTACAAAATATCCATTTTTCTAATACCCATAACTGGGTTAAATCAAGATCATCACAAAACCTGATATGCCTGTTTGTTATTATTACAAAATCAAAGCAAGTTACCGAATTCCATCATTTAAAAACTTGCTAACACAAACATTGATTAAGTAACAAAACTATTTTTAACTTTTCAGTAACAACAAAAAAACTGTTAAAAACCATACCTGTAGAAGAAAAAACTTGATTACCAGTTTATTAAGACACCAAAAAAAAACCACCTTACACTTTAACTGATCCTTGCAGCTGTGCCAAATCATTCTCAACCTATGGCTTAGTACCCATACTGCCTCAGTCATATTTGAGCCAAGAACAAACCTGTAACTGCCCGTGAAAGGGTTTTGACAAAAACATAAAATGATTTTCCAAACATTCATTTCAAGTCCGTTGTCCTTTGTTAAATCATATAGTTTGTTGAAGTCCACTAACTCACGTTGGTTAGAATTCCACTTGAAAAAACTCGCGTTCAAGTCAACTTGACACTATTATAACTTTATTTTCTATCTCATGAAATATGAATTCCACTTGTCACTGTTTAACTTACGTGGCCAATAACTTTATTGACATCAAGGACAAATATATCAATAGATAACCACATGCAAAGGAGAGAGAGAAAATTCCTCTACTTGGCCATCATAGGAGAGAAAATTGCATCAATTAGAGAAGATTACCTTTTATTTGATGGATCATGAAGAAATAGAGACTTGGAGATCTTGAATTGGATGTTTGCCTTCAAATCTTGAATCCAAATCCTCAATTGCTCTTTCTTTCTTGAAATATTGATCACTTGATTGACAAAATTATTGCACATGATTATGATATGTAAAATGATGAGAAAGGAGGTCCTTTTATAGTAAATCCATTATTTTGGGATTCAAATTTGTTCCAGGCCAACCACAAATGAAAACCTTGGAAGAAGACCCTGTTATCGGGCTCTAGGAAAAATTTGGACCCAAAACCCTAGGGACAAATCACCATTGGCAATGTGTCCTAGGGACATATTTCTATTAGCGATGTTTCCTAGGGACATATTTCCATTAGTGATGTGTCCCATGTAAATTAGGCTCAAATTTCACTAGAACATCGGGGAGATTGAATAGGTGTGGAAAAATAAGAATCAGGTCACATGGATCAAGCATAATAGACATTCAAACCTCAAAATCACCAAAATGGGGCCTAATAGGTCTTAAAGCATCCAATTATGGGTGATAAATTTTTAGGACTATAAATTTAGCCCTCACTTTAGAGGGAATATGAGACAAAATCATGCTCATGGTAAAGGAGATCAATGCATAAGAACAATCCTATCATGCTCAAGGAGACAAACAAATATCAAGTCCCCCAAGTGACTCAAGTCCTCATAAAATCCAAAAGCAAGATAAGAGACAAATCAATTGAAATAACGAGACAGATAAAGGAAAGAGAAAGAACATGACCACTATCCTAGCAATTGATTTCCTTAGTATGGATCACACAAAGGAAAACATTGCAAATGATGACATTGAAGGTTTAGCAAGCTGTGTTATGCTAGTCAATCCATCAAAAAATATCAGTCCTTAAGGAAAGAATTGTCTCCATTAATGTACCTGATAAGAGAATGATCAGGCATAAGGAAAGAATTGTCTCCATAGGGATCAAGAAAGGCGATCAGGCCTAAGGAAAACATTGTCTCCTTAGGGATCAATAAAATTGATCAAGCCTAAGGAAAGCATTATCTCCTTAGGGATCAAAGAAGATGGATTGTTCCTTAAGGAAAGCCTTGTATCCATTTAGGGATCTGATGAAAAGGTTAAACACAAGGAAAGCATCGTCTCCTTAGTCATCCATAAGAGAAGCTGCATCAAATAACCATGTACGTGTGTCCAAAATGTGAAACACGAAGCATAGCATATTCCCCCATGTTAAAGAGATTGCAAACACCTTAATGGGAGAAATGACTTTAATGGAACATACATACACCCAAAATAAACATGTCCACTAGGAGATGCCCCCAAGAAAGGACAAGTTAAGGGAAATGAACACATGACAAAAGAGAGCATGAAAGGGATCTACTAACTCTAGGGTCAATATATTCATATGATAACAGATGTATATTATATCAAAATGAAATGTCATCATTCCCCAAAGGTATTAGTTTTAAAAAACACAATGGAATAATGACACATAAGAGTTATGAAGAAGAGTCTTTTTGGGCTAAAATCACGGAGATAAAAAATAATAGATAGCTATAATTTTGTATCATCCCCAATTAGGCAACACAAATACACGTTTACAAATAATGGAACATGCACAACATAACATATCACAACATATAGAAGAAGTGAGATACAAATAGAAGAATATTTATGACATTTTTATTCCTTTATCACCTTGTGCCAATAGAGAAACAAGGTTCATTTAAATAAATCTAACAAAACATATAATAAGCAACACATTACAGGGGAAGCACATCATGACAAATAAGAAAACACACAAAAACCACTAAAAAATAGGAGCTAGTCAACTGTATCAAATGCCCCCCATCTCAATCTATAGTGTTTAGGGAAGGTGGGAAAAATGTAAGAGGAGAAAAAACAAGCACAACTGATGGAACAATAGCCATTTCTAAACAAGGACCATGTTGTGAAGATGGGTCACTTTTCTCGTCACTAGGATTAAGAGACAATTATTGTGAAAACATAGCTGATAAATCATGATTAACATTAATAAAATCATCATAAAAATCACTATCATGAATATCATCATTAGTTACATTAGGAAAACCAAAAGCATCGTCATCAAGAGTATCTTCTTCATCCAAATTAATTGCAATAGAATCTAAAATACAAAAAGAATTGTCATGTTTGTTCAATTTCATTTTATTCAAGTTAACTTCCTCCTTTGGTTCAAGAATAGGTTGGCCAAAGGGAATCAAAGGATCAATAGGTGTTTTAGGTGAAGCAATGTTTTGGGAAGCATGTTGATGAGATCTAGCAAGAAGTTTACAATGACGGTCATGAGCATGATGGTTGTGTTTGTTTTGCTAGAAATTGGGTTTGGTTCAGGATCAATCTGTTGATGTTTGTAGCTTCGATTAGATAAAATGAATGAGATATTAATATTAAGAGTATAGATTAACTTATGCATATCAATATATATGATAATAATAATAGATATTATTATTCTATTTATTAATGTATTTACATGCAACCATAATTGAGAAAATTAATCTATTATCATATTATTAATAAAATTAACTATTGAAATGGATTTGATCGAATGACATCATATTATTCATTATTAAATATCTAAATTCATAATATTGTTATATTATTCTATATTATATATATATGCATATTAATATATATATAATAATGACATTATATATATATATATATAATGTATATTATAATTGATTTAATAATATTTAATATTATACCGATTAGCAATGAGTATCGGTCGATACAAATTTACAGTCTAGGACAGTCTGTTTATCTTCTTTATACTACCTTGTAATCAGGCTTTACTAAGTGTGCGATATATGTAAAGGGCATCGCATAATTTCCCAGCCCGATTGGTGTTGCTTTAACTAATACATATTAATTACATGCACGTAGAGTCATGCCTCTACGGGCATATAACTCTTAAGGAACATATATATATGTGGTTGATGTGGTGATCGAATATAGAAAAAGATATACAGCAGATACACAGCAAATATATTCAGTGACATCTCATTTCAATGAGATACGGTGAACAGACTTTTATATACGCAGCAGTAGATTGATAATCTCTGTCGATATTAAATATTGATAGTTTCTCATCAATATATTCATACAACAATATACATACAAGACAAGTCTCATTCAAACAATTAGCATATTATTGATATTAATATATTTATATATATTTTTTATTATATTAATAATAAAAATATATATATATATTGATTAAATATATATTATATATATTGAGATTACATATATATATATATATTAGATTTTGAAAAGAAAATTAAAAGACATAAATCTGATCTAAAACTTAACACAATCAACATCAGGTCTTATTCTTCTTTAGGAGGAAGAATGGAAGAAACCGCACTAGGTTGAGAGATAACATTAGCAGAACTCTTATAGGATATAGGAGGAAAAATTGAAGCATATATAGGAGGTGTAGGAAGAAATACAAGTCTAGGACAAGGAGATGGAATATCCTTAGGTTTTCTAAGTTAAAAAATCTTTTGGATCTTCTAGGATTAATATGATTGGAAGAGGTTATCTCCATGGGGTTGGGTTGGTTGAGGCATGGAACAACAAAAGAAATGAATTTCAACATACTCTCGAGGCACTTAAGGCTGCTAGAGGCTATGGTTAACAGTCATGATTTCTCCATTATGAGGAAATTTCAAATATTTATGAATAGGAGAGGCCACAACTTTCATGGAGGTAAGCCAAGGAAGACCAAGTTTTACTTAAAATTGATAAGAAGTTGGAACCACAGTAAAGGTAACATCTAAATTTTTTCCACCAACTTCAACAGGAAATGAATAGAGTCATGTGAAGGATAAAAGAAAATATTGCAAGTTTCGATTATAATATCATATTAATCATAAAAATCATGTTGCAATTATCTAGTGAAAATATATTTTTTAGTAATCAAATTTACCATGCAAGTAAGGTAAACAAGGATACCATAGGAATGAACGCCATTAACATTTACCACAATATAAAGAGGACCATCAAATGCTTTAATAGTCATAGTATGATCAAAGGTAATGCAAATCTTAGGTTTAGGTTTAGGTTTAGGTTCATTTTGATCAATGAGGTTGAAAATGTTATTTACTTCATTACATTTATCATCATAGTCAACAACATGAGTGGAAGAAGAAACATGTTGGGTAGACTCAACGATATTGGTCGAATGAGATGGTAAAGGGTTGGTATAAATTTGTATGTTTTGGTTGGGAGGTGCTAAAAATTTGTTTCCTTGATCATTCAAACCCTCAATAGATATAAAATTATAATAAATGAGGTCTTGAATAACAAATTTCAAACATAAACACTTTTCAGTATCATGATTGGGTTGACAATGGTATTGACAAATAGATTTGTGATCAAAGTGTTAATAGGAGCAAGAGTTAATGATTTAGCATTAATCTAATTCAACATCACATTATGCAAAGATTTTAAAAGCTGAGTAAAATCACAAGCAGGTCTAAAAATAGATGACAAAGGAGCCACACCTTTGGATGTTGCTGCCACTTGCTCATCAACATTGTTGGATAAATTATTGATCTTAATGAAATTCTTTGGTTTATGAAACTTGTTATAAATTTTGGATGCGACGTCACTCTTATCAACCAAAGCCATTGGACTAGTGATCTCAAACTTACTCACTTTCAATTGATAATTATGAAGCACTACACATAATTGAGTAAACGAAGAGAATTCAAAAACTAGAATATTATCTCTAATGTATTTTTGTAAATTAGAAATGAAAATTATTTGAACATCAATATCAGCCACATGCTAAGTAATTTGAGCATGAAAATGCTTAAATCTACCAGTGAAATCAGTCACTTTTTCTTCAACACCTTGTTTACAATACATTAAATCAGTTAAATAAATATTAGGGCCAATTTTGTTTTGAAATTGTTGAATGAAAGAATTGGAAATATTTTGAAAGGATTCAATTGAATGAGGCAAAGATCAATACTATTGCAAGGATTTGTCTCTAAAGGTTCTAGTAAATAGTTTTTCCAAGAACCTATGGTCATGAAAGAAATCACTAAACAAGGTTTGAAAGGTGTTGACATGATTCAAAGGATCACCCTTACCATTATAAGTGTCAAGATGAGAAATCTCCATGTATTACAGGATAACAACACATGATATCCAAAGACAAAGTACTGTAAATGTCACAATTAGGAATATTGAACTTGGATTGAATCATTGAAATAATTTTTTTTTGCAAAGAAGACACATCTTGATCCAAGCTATTAATGGTAGGATTGGTAGAAAGAATGGTAGGAGGAGATATGTTTAAAATATTTAGAGCATTATGAGAAATGGCAGGAATGGTTGAACATGAAAAGGGAACACTATTGTAAGTGGGAATTGATGAAGGCAATGAAATACATGACACACTTGAAGGAATAAAAGGAGAAATAGGATTAGGAATGCTAACATGTGCAAGATTTATATTTTGAATGGTAGTTATTATGATAGGTGAAACATAAGTGGAAATACTAGGGATTAAAGTAGAAATATGCATAGAGGTCTCAACACTAGTGGTAGGTGGAATGAAACCTAGCTCTTGAGCACAATATCTAATAGGCTTAACATTGTTATCAATGAGATGGGAGATACTACACAAGATGTTAACACCATTTTCATCATTATGAAATAACTTCCATAAGCCCTCTACAACAAAAAATGACCTCAGGATTAGAGTTTTATTGTCCTAATCATTGTTCAAATTTATCAGTCATTGGAAAACTTTTGGACTTGCATAGGAGGGACTCTTAAAGCCTCATCTTCATCATCAAAAGAATGGGGATATTTTTTCTCCATGATAGGATTAATGTCACTAGTATACATGTTGGTGTCGTTAAGATTCCAAAGAAAGAGAGAAGGCTCAGGATCAAAGGAACCCATAAGTCTATGACTTATCCAAACCAAAATGCTATAAGTGGGACTCAAAGTGATAAAACTCATGCACAAGGGAATGAGAAAGAAGATATAGATCTAATGAAATTATAATATTTCAAAGAGATATGTAATCCAAGCAAAGAAGATATTTTATGAGAGACACGTCTAACTATCAAAATCAAAAACATAATGTAAAACATGCCCCAATATATCTAGATATAAATAAGAATCACATAAAGGGAATCTAACATAAAAATAAGAAGAGGGAATGTTATGAATAGAGTTCACCATAATGTACAATAGGAGAACCTATAAGCACATAAAGGGAATCTAACACCAAAATTAGGATAGATATGTAATGAGTTGGGTTCACCAAAATGTATAATAGGTGAACCTATAAGAACACAAAGGGAATATAATACCAAAATTAGAATGGAAATGTAATGAGTCAGGTTCACCAAAATGTACAATAAGGAAAATCAGGAGAGAAATGCAACATAAAGTATACTAAGTGAATTACTTCCCCATTTCATGAATTGCACATTAGGAAGGAAGAATATCTCCAATAGGCTCGAGAGGTGAATCAAACACTAATTATAAATATGGTTTGTCCTTCACTAAAAATGTAATTGAAATGAAATGGGAATGATTATGTTATGTAATTTATCTATTAGAAAAGTCATTAAAAATTTGATTAAAATAGACTGATAAAAACTAATATCAAGATGAAACTGAGGGAAACAGAAATCATAAGAAAATTTGACTTGTACCAAAAATTTCAGTCAAAAATGGTAGGGACAGGGTGAAATTCTATGTGTACCCAGGGGATAAGGTAAAATTAAAACTTTACCTAGCACTTTTGGATGAAATTTTCATGGAATCTGTAATTTTTCTTGCATTGCCCAGAAAAAGATTTGATGGCTTCGTAACCTATTATTGCACACAGTCAAATGGGGAAAAAAGTTGGGAAAATGGATTTTCCTTGGTCAAACCCCTATTTAGGAATAAACCTTGAAATATGATAGAAATTTCATAAAGGAAATAATGTAAAAGGAAAATTACCAATTTACCTTGCATAAACCCTCATGAATGGATGTATAAGTTTCTCAAATTCATGAAGATGCTTGAATGTACTTGGAATCCAAAGATTTGACCTTGGAATGTGATGTAGGATCAAGGATTCCCTCACAAATGTATAGATATATGATTTCCACCCCAAGATCTAGAATGTAGATATGCTTGATAACCACATGCAGAGAGAGAGAGAGAGATCTTCTTGATTGATTAAGAATTACTCTACTTGGCCATCATGGGAGAGAAACTTGCATCAATTGGATGAGATTGCCTTTGATTTGATGGATCTTAAAGAAATGGAGACTTCGAGATATTGAATTGGATGCTTGCCTTCAAATCTTGAATCCAAATCCTTAATTTCTTTTGCTTGCTTGAAATCTTGATCACTTGATTGCCAAAATGCTTGCACTTGATTATGATACACAAAATGAGGAGAAACGAGGTCCTTTTATATTAAATACATCATTTCAGGATTCAAATTTTATCTAGGCCAACCATAATTGAAAACCTCAAAAGAAGACCTTGATATTGGGCTCCATGAAAAATTTGGGCCCAAAACCCTAGGGACAAATCGCCATTGGTGATGTGTCCTAGGAAAATCAGGATCAAATTTCACCGGGACATCGAGGATAGTTAATAGGTGCAGGAAAAGAAAAATTTGGTCATAGGGATCAATCATAACAGGTTTTCAAACCTTGAAATCACCGAAATGGGGCCTAATAGGCCCTAAAGAATCTAATTATGGGTGCTAACTTTTTAGGACTACACAATTTTAAATAAATGATCATAGTGACAACTTTTTTTACCAACACCATTACTATAACTTTGATTGATTAGAAAAAAGAGCTAATCCTTAGTAGGGAAGAGGCTAATTTGAAATGAAATATTGAATCCAATTGTTATTACCATAGGATTGATAATGGTGGTGATGCAATGCTCTCTAGATAAGACCTTCAAGGTTTGATACAATAATATGATATGATAAGACATAAAAGGATCAATAGTGAATACACACTTACATGTAGGTTGTTGCAGCTTACAACTCTATAATACTATGATATGAAGAAACTTTCCTAATGATATTTTCTCAAATGAGGTTCTAGATTATTATGGATGAGAATGAATTAGTAATGGTCCCATTATATATGGACCTTAAGGTATTTCCTTCCTATTTCAAACTAACTTCCAATGGTCATATGAAAATATCAAGATCATATTACAAGTGGTAGCAATTGTCACTCACACAAATTCAACTTTGCACCCTTTGTAAGGGACTATGGTGCTAGGAGCCATAGTCCACCCAAGAAAGGGTAAATTACGGGTCAATGTAGAGAACAAGGTTCCAAGAAATAGGATCTAGTCACCTTACAATCACATGATGATAATTCAATTGTGACAAGACTAGAAATAGGCTTGAAATGAGCTATGAGAGATCACACTAAAGAAAGGGCCCAAAAAGGAGTGTAAAATTGTAAAGGGCCATAATTTACCACATTACAATGAATGTGAAGGATTTGGGCGTAGGCCATCTTCCTAGTTCATAACTAGTAATTTCTTCTTTTTGGCCTTCCAACTCAAGTTATAATTTTAGTTTTCTTTCTCCTTTGGCTTGTATTAGAGCTTCTATGATCATATCAATTCTTTCAATTTTTGTTTTTTTGTATTTTTATGCATTTTCCTTTGTTTATATAGCTCTTTTTATTCCTTAGGAGTAAGAGAAAGCTTGATTAACTTGAACCTCACACATCCATGCTTTGATATCACTTGATGGAAACAATCACATACAATCATTCTTTCATACCAATCTGATAGTTCACACCCACACCCACACAAATTATAAATTTTAACCATAACAGATTCCTATAGGATTCCTATAAAAACAGTGACAGGGACTTTCCCAAAAAAATATGATTTTTTAGATATTTAAAATATAATCAAGTGTATGTAACAAGTATTACAGTGAACCAACAGAATGAACAAAAACCAATAAATTGACAACCCATCCACCTAACAAAAACTGAACAAACACAAACCAAAATTTAAAGAGAGAGGAATGCTCTTGCATCAAAGCTTTAAGCTAACTTTTCTAGCTAATGTATCCATCAATTGAGGACTATTGCTTAAGTCTAAAAAAGTGACCATTAATTCTTGAGATGGATAATTATTAACAAGATTTTTCCTTTAGAGCGGAAAACTTGATTAGAAAGTGGATCCTTCCATAGTATTAAAATACACATAAGGCTTGTTAATTGTGCTTGCTATTCGAGATATAGAATAGATTTTTTGAAGCTTCTGTAGTGATCTTCTTCCTAGTTATTCACTGCTTGGTTGCTTAGTAATAATGTACTTTGGATTTATTAACAAAATTATAATATAAAGTATTCTTCTTTGGATACAAGGAGTATTGGAGAGTTACACATAATGATATGACACATCCAAGTCTCTAAATCTTGGTTTTTCATAATTTTTACCAACTCTTCTAATAATGGGAAAACCTATATCAAATTATCTATGGTTTATGTGTCTTCCATAGTTTAATATCTTAGAATTACCTTCTGGATAAGAGACTCATAAGGAAAATTTAAATGGTGGAAAAAAATTTATTTAATATCCTATAGATGCATCTTCCACCAATTGTAGTATACACAAATCCAAGTTGTAGGTCAACTCCCTTAACTTGGAATAATAGACAAAAAGTTGAGCAAATGAATTTATCATCTAAGAATATTGTAAAATTAGGTTGAACTACACATTTCTCATCTCCACTTTCAAGATTCCATATCCTCTAAATTGGGCTACTACTGCATGATCCCATAATTGACATCTGATGTCTATTAAGTAACAAAAAATATTCTCCACCTATGCCACAATTGAGTTGCAAATGGAATATTATATCTATATATAATAAAAATGCACATGAAAATATCCCTTTTATTTCCACAATTTTACATGTTTTGGGTCGATAAAGGGTAAATATATTGGGAGAATGCATTTTCAAATTATTAGCCTTAATAAGAACCAATTCTTCAAAAACTAATTTCGTGATGAAGAGATACAATTTAGAAAACTATTTTACTAGTTGGGAAGGAATACAATGGGATAAATAATATAAGAAAAATATCTATGTGGACCTCATTGATTTAAAAGAATTATTATCATATGATTGAATAGGTATTGAATAGATTTAAAAATTACAAATATGTTAAGAGTACCTTTGAAAATTCTTATAATCAAGTTAGTGTGAATTGATATATCTCTCATCGTGATCCCTTTCAAAGGTATAGTGAACAAGTGTATTCTCCTGCTCTTTTCCTATATTAATTGTTGAATCCATTCACTACTTGCTTGAAATTTTTATTTGTGGCCACGTACAAAATTATTAATTCTACTTAATGTTTTTATTTAGGGAAAAATAGATTTTGAAAGGATCTATAACCGTTTAAATTAATAGGCAAGAAACAAAGAGTAATGATTAAATAAAACATCCACAATGAAGCTACTAGGAGAAAAACACAAATAAAATAAACAACACTGAACTCAAAACTTGAACATCGCACTCCCTTAGAGAAACTCATTTTGAAAGATTTTTCTTCCTTCAATGGATAATATTATAAGAAAAATTATTATCCAAATCACACTTTGAAGAGAGAGAGAATGAGATTTCCTCTCTACAACCTTAACTAGAGACAATACAAAAGAGGATCATTCAGGTGAGGAAGTTAATTATTATGAAAAGACCACAATGTCAATCAAGGGAGACATGCCAACACAACCCTGAAATAAAGGATCAACAAATGCGTAAATAAATTTCATGATTGAACCAACATAAAACATGGATAGATAAGTAACCTCCATTCCAACAACATTATAAGACCCACAAGCTTCTAATGTACACATTGCATGAGCCACAAACTCCACGATTAAAGGCTTAGAATAATTTGAACCCTCAAAAATATCAAATATCAAATTTTAAGAGAAATCCTTTTGTTTCCACATTGCAAAATCGATATTCTTGCAATGTGAACGAGAATAATATAAAACAAGTTGTTTAAAAGTGAAGAAAAGCCCACAAGAAAAAGGTATACCTTCATATTTTATGACTTGAGTTTAATGCATGTCTTATACCATAAATAAGATTTCTTTGAGGAGATCCTAATAGTATTCAATATCCACTAAACTATAAGCAAAGATAGTGTGTCCAACATCTAATGCAGTGGAATCAACCTTCAAAACCTTCCCAATAGAATTTCCAATAGATTTAAAATAGGATTCTTCCAAAAAAGAGAGGTAGAATGGATAATTGAACAAAAGCGGTGACATCAAGGTGATTTAGAATGGTGTTAAAAGAAGGAAACCATATCTGGAGAAACAAGGAGTGGTTGCCCACAAATCCATGATATTCAAATCATTTATTCACTCCATGATGATATCATTTATCTTCCGCACCAAATATGCATTATATTCTTCTCAAATATTCATATTTTCTCATTCTCCAATCTACTCTTTCACAAATCAACTTATAAAATTTTCACTAATGCCCTCCTTCAAAATAATTCTACTCTAAGTCTAACAAAATTCGTATGAATATTATTTAAATCTATATATATAATTTCTCACAATTCTACTTAAAAATCTACTTTGAATAATTTTTAAATTTTCTCATAGAAGTCTATCCTAAACTTCTTGAATTGTATTCTTGAGTCATTTCAAATGTGCTTCACAAGTCTATTCATGTATGAGTGATCTATCTATTATTCCACACATTGCTTCTCATGGAAAATATCTTTTATATTGTTAGCAACATGGATTCAATATTGTCACTGAAGTCAACTTTCTGTGTGCATTGATTTCAATCTATTTGAGTGATGTGTTAATTGATGTGTGAAATATGGAAGTGGTCCAAAAATGAGTAATTAGATGTTTCTCTAATGTTTGGTGATGGTATTGAGTTAATATATGGTGTTTTTATAAGGTGACAATATGGGAAACTTGAATATGCAGGAAAGAGTATTTGAAGTCCTCATTGGAGAATGATCTATATTCCTCTTCATTCCTACACAAAATAAGTTGATGGCTTTCAATTATGGTTTTTATTTATATGCTCTATGAATATTGTACTATTATATTTTCAGGTTCTTAATACTGTAGTGGTTGAAGTTGCGAGTTGTTATTTGCAGACAATGAGGTTGTCTATCAAGATTGGTTAAGATAATGCTCTACATCACTTTGCATTCTTGTTTATGGTTATGCAACTTGATGTATATGTTTAGAAGGTTCCTTTAGAGTTTTACTTCAAAATCCAAGTTTTTGTTTACTTTGCAAGTGAAGTTATGTTGTTGGACCTCGTTGTCTATGATGCTCTCTACTCAACTCAGTTGATTATATTGGTTGATCTTTGATATTTCAGTCTAGATATGTATTAGAGGTTGAGTCAATATGTTTTTATGGGTCTTGAAATGGTTTTTTTAGATGCTCATTGAGTTATGTGCTTTGGAAGATGTTTTTGGGCCAATTGGTTAAAGTGCTTTAATGTTTTTCTTCATGTTATGTTTAATGTTGACTTTGGAAGATGTTGTGTTGTGTGCACCTTATTTGAATCAATTGAGGAATATTATTGTGATTTATTTAGGTCCCCTTTATCTCCTATGGTGGATTGCATTTGGCACAAGTATTCCTAATGGCCAACTTTATGTAAATATGTTATTTCTATCATGGCCAATATAGTTGAGGGTTTCAATTTTGAAGTTGATATAAATAGATGTGTGGAAGTTTGGTTTTGAGTATGGATTGAATGTGGAATGTGAATTAATGATATAGTTTTGAAAGTGAAAGAGAGTAAGTTTGAATATCAATTGTGATGTTCTTTATTGATATTATCTTTAGAGTTGATAAAGTATGAGGTAGCAAATATTCTATCTATATTTGGCATGATATTGGTCACTTGAATAAGTGGTTGAGGACTATTTTATGATTAGGAGATCCTTCTTCATTTCACTTCATCAATTCCATGTACTTTCTAGAAGATAGTGAGTGATTTTGATAGTTTGTGCAGATCTTTACTTACCCTAGAGTTGGGTTCTTCATTTTGCAAGTCCTTTTATATTTTTCCTTTGGATCATGCATCTCAATTTTTAAAGTCCTTTATATCTTTCCCTAAGGTTGTGTGCCTTATCCTACAAGTCCAAACAAAGAGTAGTGAGTTTACTTTTCCTTTGGCCTAAACTATTTTATTCAATTTATTCATATAGTGAGTGTGATTTTCATTGTGGTTTTTTTCCATATTGGGTTTTCCACATTAAAAAAATGTGTGCATGTGTTTGTTGCTTATTTTTTTTATCTTAAATTGATGGTTAGTTAAATAAAGATAATTAGTAAGGGTTTTGACAGAATATATTAAGGATTTTTTCAAGACTAATTCACCCCCACTCTTAGTATTGTTGTGTATTCAAAAATTGGTAGCCAAGATAAGTTACTCATGGAGAAGCTTAATTGATTGAACAAGATCTGAGATGACAATAAAGTATTAAAGTTTGATCAAACAAATTATACCATTTGGAAAGCACAAATGGAATCTTATTTGGACTCTATGTCATTTCAAATATGGGATATTTTTCAGTAAGGGTACAATGTTTTAGTTGGTACTCTTTCTACTCCATATTAGATCAAGTTGCATGAGAATATGCCAAGGATAGAAATATAACTATCAGTGGATTAAGTTATTCAAAGTTGATGAAATTAATGTCTTGCAAAACTACAAAGGATGTTTGGGAGAAAATGAAAAATATCTATGAAGGAGATAAGAAGATCAATAAGGTCAAGATCCAAAACCTAAAGCATAAATTTGAGACCCTGTGGATGTCTAAATATGGGAACATCGATAGTTGCATGCATCGATTGAATGAGGTTGTAAGTGCAATTAGAGGTATTAACAGAACTATGGAGGAAAATAAAGTTGTAAGAAAAGTAATTAGAACCATGCCTACATCCTACAAACGTAAGATGTATATACATTAGATTAGTTCTATGGTTTAATATCTGTATTTGAGATATAAAAATCTGAACAATCAACGTACCAAGAAGGATGTTGCATTCAAATCTGCAAAGAAGATTGAAGATGTACCCAAGACAAGTAATAATCTGGATGATGAGGAGAAAAATTTATGAGAAGAATAAATAAATGATCAAGAAATTATAATGGTAAGTTTCCCTTCAAAATTTTTAACTATGGAAGAATAGGGTATTATGCTTTTGGATGTCCTTTCAAGAAAGATAATTATAAGAGACCTAATGATGACTGTAGAAGGATAATTATAGAAGAGATGAAAAAAATAAAAGATTAGATGATAGAGGTAAGGTTTAAGAAGATTTTTTGTTCAATATAAACTTACACATCTAAGGATGAAGATGAAGATGATTCAAATGATGAGATATTATTCTTGGATATCAAGGAAAATAGTAGTAAAAGGTCCAAAAGTTAGCATGCTATAGAAATAGTGAAAGGTCTATGAGTGTGATGAATGACCTACATGCAAAAGAAGAACCTAAAGCTTAGATAAATGATTTTGGATGTTCAAATCATATGATAAGTGATAATAGGAAGTTCCTTGAATTTTAAAATTTTGATGGTGGATCAATTAATTTTTCTGGTGAAGAAGTTGAACCTATTTATAGCAAGGGAACCATATCCATTAATGGTAAGCATAAGATAAATGACGTTTATTATGTTAAGGGTTTGAGAAAAAATCTCTTGAGTGTGAGTCTAATGTGCAAAAAATGTTACAACATTACATTTCATGGGTCCAAATGTGAGATAAGAAAAGGCTCCAAAATGTTAGTTGTAGAAGGTACAAGGATAGATGACAATGTCTACTATATAAAGAAAAATAGAGGAAGCAATTGTCTATTGGTACATAGTAGTTAATGTTGGTTGTGACACAAAGAATAGGACACATTGATTTTCAAAATATTGTGAAGATCAGTGAATAAATTGAGAATAAAATTAATAGACATTATAACCCTCTCGTGATAAGTGCAATTTAAATTAGAAGAAGTGCAATTTTCACTCAGAATTTGAGGGAAAATTTCCAAAGAAGGGAAAGATCAGAACAAAGATGAGAAAAATTGAGAAATAAGTGTGAATCTTCTAGCATTTAGGGAAAATTCCAAATCAGTTGGAAGGATAAATTCTCAACCTAGGGTAAAACATCAGAATTCCTAGCAAGAAGGAAAACTAAACCAGATTAAAGTGTAGATTAAAAAATATTTTTCAAGGAAACATATTAATATAGGATGGAAAAATTAAAAAAGTGTTTTTCTTTGCTTTCCTTCTAATTAGGGAGTATCCTAAGGTAGACAAAAAACAACAAGAGCACAACCTCTCATCCAGAGCCTATCCACCTACTTATGTGAAGGGAGTCAATTTCATCCCATTAGAGAGATATCAAAACCTAATCAATCATAGGCTAGAATTGCACATATGCCATACTAAAATAAAGGTTCCAACCTCAAAATCCAACTCATTAATCATTACAATAGATGTTGTAAATTTCACAAATAAAGAAGAAAATCATATTCAAACTCATGCACTTATTGAAAGAAATAAGAAATTGGATATACCAACATTGGGGTTAGAAGGAAGAAATTAGCTTTCTCCTAAAATATTATTTTCTAGTAAACCTAGAATAGAAATAGCATAGAGACAATATTGTTAAAATAGTACCATGGTGGTTTGAAGATATTTTAATATATGTGCAAAATAAAATGGGAAAAAACTTCAATCCACTTGAAATGACACCAATTGAAATATTCTTTTGGCCTTGAATAAATAATTTACCATTGGAATTGTTGGTCCCACTGAGAGGGGGGGTGAATCAGACAAAACAAAACTTAAACACTTAAAACTTAGATCACTAATTCACTCGGTAGAATTGAATACAGAAATAATTGTTTCACCATATACTTATTAACTTAAACAACCATACATCTCATAATATACAAATAAATCATTCAAAATCAGTTAACATAGATTTAACTCGGTTGACTCCAGATTTAATGAGGAAAACTAATATGGGAAAAACCTCTGTGAGAATTGTGACCCAGAATAAAAATGTACCTTTCTGAAGTACGCTCTCTTAAGAACTTATCATGTTAAAGATTACAAACACATTTGCTAATTGTGGCCCTGTTAAGGGATTTACCTCAGATCTGTTAAGATCTTCACCCCGTTAGAAGTGGCCTTGATAGAGGAATTTAAACACTCTTTTGGAATGTCACCTACGTCTAGGATTTACAAAATGGACTGTTAAATCCACTCGGTTAAGATATTTTCTCTCTTACAAATGCTAATAAGAAATAGTAAAACTTTGATCTGTAAATATAGAAACTACCTTTTTCTTGGTTCAGATCCTTAATGCTCACATGAATACTGGTATCACATACTCCATTTTTATTTGTTTTAGACTATAGATTCTTCTCTTTCTGCTTCTTTATTTTGCTCGGTAACTCTGTTCTTCAGCTTCTTATGCTTCTTAATTCAATTCACCAACATCATAAACTCTGTTAATTTCTCATCATTTATATAGTAAAACTTTTTCCTCTTAATCTCCTTGCTTAGTTTTCCATCATTTCCGCTCAAGCATTCGATCATATTCTTCATAAATCTTAACTCAGTAAAACATTTAAATTTTACCTCGTAACTTGAACTTTTCTTGGAACTCTCATAATCAAGTTTAACCGCTTTATATTTTCCTTAGATCTTGTCATTTAATTTTCTCACTCATATATCTTCTAACAAACTTCCTTTAATTCTTATATCCATCCATATCATCATTGCTTTGTATTAAATTCGATCTTATCATCATTTTCAATCAATATCTTGTACTCTATAATTTTCTTTGCAACTCGGTAACTAACTTTGTTCACTGCTCGATGCTCGGTAACTAAAACTGACTAACACAACTCTATATCAATTTACTTTGTCTAGCCTAGTAGAGTAACTCTTTCCAATCATAACTTAACTCTTTTCAATTTCCAACTTAATAAATCAAGTGTACCGACTTGATAACATCAAATATATAGTAGCAAACAACTATATCAACATCACTTCATCATTGTCTGATTTGTATTTGTCACCCATTTAACTTCTCCTTCTTATGATATGGTAACTCAATAAAATAAGTAAATCAATTGCTTGACATCAATGACAATAATTACTGATCTAACCATTTATACAAACATGTATACTCACTATCACTTAGTCTTCATCATCTCTATCAGTTTATCAATGGGAATATTGGACACATGATTGCCTTTGACTAATTGGAGAAAAAATAGGTACAAAAGAGAGCTTGGAATGCAAAGAGAAGATTCAACATTATTGGAATACATACAAATTAAATCCATTAAATAAATACCAAGTCAAATCTATATAACAATAAGTACATGGGTATAGATACATGAAATTAAAATAGAGGATTTGAAAATCTTCTATTTAAACTGTAACATTCGACTGCATCCTATGACCCAATGCCCTAAAAAGAAAAAAAGATTGTGAATAGATCACATAAGATGGAATGGAGACAAAATGAGAATATAGAAAAAAAGGTTCCTAAAATGGAATGTGCCATTGTCAAAGCAACACAAAAGGAAGCATCAAATTACTCTAAAGGCCTAAAAGGAAGTAGTAGAGTTGCGAATTAAGGGGGAAAATAGAATAACAAAGAAAAAATGGTAGCATCATCCACCAATGACATGGGGAAATGAAAACATCAAGAGAATAAATTAGAAGTGAGAAAGCAATGAAAATAAAAATAAAAAAACAAAGTCACAACAAATGCCAATATCATTGAAAAAACCCTTGATGCTACAACAAAAAATGCATCACAAATGGAAGGAAATATCCCTACAAATAATCTATGGACATCAATGTAGTAACTCCACCAAATGAATACACAGACGAGGAATTCTTAGAATATTGGGAATCAAATGAAAAGGATCCCCTAGATGAGCTTGACTTACTATAAATAAGAAGTATCATCCAAACTGCAATAAAAATCATAAACAATGGCCCATACAAAAAAAGGGTAAAGGAAGAAAGATAGAAAAACAAAAAAGGTAAGAGGAAGCACTCAAAAGAGAATACATTTCAACTAAAAAATATCTACTAACATCGGGAACCAAGGGAGGAAACCCCTCCCTTAGGAAGCAATGACAATCATTATATGGAATGTCAGGGGCTTAAATGCCCTTGATAAAATATGCTTAGTAAAGCATCAAGTGGAAATTAAGAATAGTGACATAATTCTGATCTAAGAAACTAAATATAAAAACATAGAAGAAAAACAATTCATCAAATACTAAAAGTGATGGAAATGCCACTAAATAGAACTAAACAGAGCATCAGGAGGTATGGAAATATCATGGCAACCAAATTAGGTACACATTGAAATTGTTAATTTTTCAAATCAATGACAATTAGTGAAAGTTATAAACTTGAAAACAATCTCTTTATTTTACCATAATCAATGTATATGGGCCAGTAAAAATTGAAGATAAACATAATTTGTGGAATTATCTTACCCCCAACCTCACTGCAATTCAAAACTATTACATAATATGATGGAACTTTAATACAATCGTAAATCTGCAAGAAAAGTCAGGGGGTATCAGACGGGGAACCCAAGTTCAAAGTGACTTTCAAATGTTTGTTCAAAATAACTAGTAGACTCTCAACCAATAAATGACCAATTCACATGGACTAATAGGAGAACAAGTATTACAAATATATTAGAAATAATTGATTATTTTACTCTTAGAAGATTGGATAAAAAACCCAATTCTACCAATCTCATTGGTCCATCCAAATCCCATTTTAGATCACTTTCCAGTTGACTTAGAAATATTGAAAGTATTGAATGGACCAAACTCTCAATTTCAATTTCAACGTATGTGGTTTAGATATCTAGAGTTACAATCAAATCTTAAGAGCTAGTGGGAAGAACCCATTAATGAATATGTAACCTACATGTACAGTCCATAAAAAACCCCAAAAAAATCAAGGAAAATTAAAGGCATGGAATAAATTAGTTTTTGGTAATATTTTTAAGAATAAAGAAAGATTAGAAAAGGAACTAGTTGACTTAAGAAACACATTGATACAAAAGGGCATAACACAAAAAAAAATGAAAAGGAAAATACACTAATGGTAGATTATAAAGAAATACTGGCAAGAGAGGAAAGTTATTGTAGATCAAAATCCAGAGAAATCTAGTTTGATGAAGGAGATCTCAATACAAATATTTTCTGTAATAAATAAAAAGTTAAACAAAACCACAATAAAATAACACAGATAGAACAAAGTGATCACAACATTGTTACCGATTCTAGTGAAATACAAAAGTTGGGAGTAGATTATTTTCAAAAGCTTCTAGGAGGGGATGGGGAGTCAAACTCTCTCCACAATAACTTCATCCAAAATATACCAATGTTCATCATAGATGAAGATAAAAAATTTCTAATTAGACCAACCACAATGGAAGAGATCAAAAAAGTCACATTTGAATTACATCCTAACTGTAGATGCCTAAAATCATCCCTTAACATTATATAGTTATTTTTAATTAATTAATTATATTTTTTATATTCTTCCACCTATTTAATTAAATTTATTTAATGTGATTTAGTTCATCTTCTATAGTATTTAAATTTAATTTAAATACCTTCCCCCTAAATGTATTAAATTTTATTTAATACCTTTCCTCCATTGAATTCCCCTTTTAAATAAATTTTAATTTATTTATTCCCTCCACATTCTAATATTCTACTAAGCTATGATTAGTCTAAATCTAATTTGGATTAATACTAAATCTAGACCTAGATACTACCCTACCCACATCACTCTCAACAAATAGGCCTATCCACTAATTAATTAAGGTTAATTATGCTAATTTTTGGATTCCTACACCCATTATTTGTAATTATTTTCTCACATATGTGTGAGCATATTTCCAAAAATCACCTTTTCAAATATTTCTAAAAATTCCTAAACAAGGTTTCTTACAACCTTGATGACAACTTCTTACAATTTTGATGACAAATTCTTACACTTGCTAAAAATGTCTCATTGGACCAAGTCTATGACATCTCTTAAAAGATCTCTTATATGTGTACTTGAAGTACACATTGACACATCACATCTCAAGTTTCTCACACATGTGTGATCAAACTCGGACTCTTGCATGGGTTATGTGTCCTTCATGTGGCACCTATGTGGATGACACATGAGATCCACCTCACCCAAGTCCTCCAAATTCCTATAAATAGGAGCCTTGCCGAGTAAATCACCCATCATTTGCATATTAGAGTTATCATGTTATTTTGTGCTTACAGTTAGTTGCATTCATTTAGAGGTTTTTACTAACATGTTTGGTAGTTATTTTCATTTATCATGGTAGTTTCATTCTATTCATAGTTCTTAGTTTTTGGCATTCAATACTAGGATTTTGCATTTAGTTTTCCTTCCTAATTCTCATCTTTGCATTGAATGCTTGATACGAGTTCTCCATAACTAGTTCTTGAGTTCAGTCAATATCATTTCATCTAGTTTTTCATTAAGCATCATTCCTTATCATCGAATCAATAGTGGGCTTTATATCTTGTATTGGGAGAGCACACCCACATTCCTCTCTAAGAGAATATCAACAAGTATTGGGTGCACTTGTTTGGATCTTCAGAGGTTATGTCGGAAGCCATGGTGTAGTTTTAATCTTGTATGAATATGTGCAGATTAGAGATTTGTGACTAAAATTTGCATGTACAAGCTTGTTCCACATAGGTGGGTTTTTATCATACACATTTTGGCAATGCCCCATGGGACCCATGTCCCTGAAATTTTTTAAACTTTTGAAATTTTTTGTCATTTTCTGGACTTTGTCATACATTTTCGTCTATGATCTACACAGAGGCACCTCCAACTTGGAATGATCATCTATGTAGATCGATGTCTACGTAGACCGTCATCTCTAAACTAAGACTGTCGTCTCTACTCTGGCTAAAAATGATATTCATTTTTAATGATTAAACTATTTTTTGTGACTTTTTTACATTTTTAGCTCTCAGATTTCTGTCAGAGAGATACTTTTATAGAGTTAAATGGTAGCAAAATTTTATAAATTTCTTAAACATAGTTGACTGACTCTGATTTTTAAATTGTCATTTGTGCAGGTTGACAGTTGTCTCCATAGATTATCATTTGTGCCTTGGTTCGGTCGTCAGCAGTCCTCAAAATATGTGTTGATATGTGTTAGTTATACTATTTTTTTGCCATTTCTGTTGACTATTGTTTGCACAGTTTGACTTTTGTCTATGAAAATAATTGTCTATGACTTGGCATTGTCGTCTGTGATCTATTACTAAAAAACCTTCAGTTTCTAGTAAAATTTTGTGGTACAGATTCATCTAGTTTTTACAGTACCTCAAATCTGAAGATTGACTTTGAAAATTGCTAACATTTTGAATTGTAGGACGTGTGATGAAGGAAATAAACATCAAAATACTAATAGTTGGCCTTGTAAGACATCAATAGAAGACCTTGAAAAACATTAGACTACTCACTTTGTGCTTATTAGGTTTCCTAGGAGATACAGATAAACATTGTGTCTTCATTAAGTGATTTATTAGGCATCTTAATAAAAGTTCACTTGTATTGTTTTGTTAAGTGATAGGGGAGTATGCTCTTGTCTTTATAAGACAATCAGAAACCTAGACTCATTTGATATTTCACTTAGAAAGGAACCTTGGGAAGGAACAGAATGTTTGTTGTGCTTCGGAGAAAAAAACATGGATAGGAGATTATGCCCTTTTTCCTAGTGGAAAATCACAAATCTAGACTCCTAAGTTTCCAATCCATTTCTTTTATTACACTACCTTTAGTGAGCCTATCGGTTGAGGAAAAAATCTCCTGGGAGGACTCAAGTGGGAATAAGTCCCTAAGCCATCCTCGTCCAACCGACTATAATAAATATTATCCTTGAGATTAAAGTCTCAGAGGATGTAGCTATTATAAGAATTTATTCTTATGCTTGGTAATTATAGGGCTGCAAGGCCTCAATCCTGCATGTAGGACTAAATTATTTAAGTACTTGTAGGGTTGTGAGGCCTCAATCTTGTTTATGGAACTATAAGTGATAGTTGTGAATGAATGCACTTACTAAGCACTCATATCAACTCCATTGTCACTACTGCTTGAATCCTGCAAGGTTGCCTTGTCCCTTGGTAGACTTGCTTTAGACGTGATTTTTATTTTTATGGTTTAAATGCTTCAAAATTGGTTCTTTCCATTGAACGGATTGACCTAAAATCAGACCATAAAAATCCAATTGATCAAAATTCATCAAATCAGTCAAAAATGATCTAGAATCAAATTTTTGCCTCTGACCTGAGACTTTCATCTCCAACCAAAGATTGTCATCTCCAATCTAACTTCCATCTCTACAGATTATCATCTGCGTCTAAGAATGGTCATCTCCACTTAAAAACAAAGACAAATTAGACCTTGCAAAAATGTTAGAAACTTAGTTTCCTAGAGGCTCTCAAAATCATTCGTCATGAAACACATATTTACCTAGTCAAAACCAACATGCTCTCCGTAGGACATGACCGATTTAGGAAAGCATAAGAAATTGAAACTCTTGGTTCCCCGTGTTAGTAATAATTGAGAGGGGGGGTGAATCAGTGGCCTCAAATCATTTATCCAATTTAAACTTTTAATCCACCAATCAATACTTCTCAAATTATTAAGTCCCAACAAGATGCATGTCTTTGAAATACTTGAAACAAATAACTGTCTGTCGGTTTACCTTGTCGATTCTTATTCTCCTTGATAACCAATAAGCAGTAAACTGTATTTACTGATACTCAGTAAATATGCAGAGTATACCAGTCGATCCATAAATGCATATGTAGAATGTAAAACAATAAAGTAATGAACCATACACACATAACACAAGGATTTTAATGTGGAAACCCTATTAAGGGAAAAACCACTAGGACCGGTACCCCAAATTTTCACTCTTCTGAAGTGAGCCCTGTAAGGAGCCAACCATGTTAAAGGTTACAAACACACTGTTAAGTGCGACCTTGTTAGAGGATTTTCAATACATAGGTTGTCACTAAGTATCTGACATCTACACTACCATCCTTGAATCAGTCTCACGACTGTCAATAGGCTTTAGGTAAGACCGGTGCTACTATCATGAGAAAACCTTCTAGTAATCTGTTAGGATATAACTCAATTACAAAAGACTGTTAAGTCCTGCTCTATTAAGAGACTTAATGCTTCAATGGTTAAACTGAAACAAAATGACCTATTTCTAATGCAACTTAATTGTAGATTTTTAGATCTATTTACTTACAATATCTTTCTGATCAATGTATCAATACAATTCCTTTGTACTTAACTCTTTCTGCTTTGTGATATTTTTCTTTTCTGTCCGTCGGTGTCTGCAAAATCTTTTATCTCTCCCTCATCTTGATTGATCAAGACTGCATGAAGTTAATCCTTCATTAGTTTCTCTTCAGCATCTTCTATCAGTTCACTCCCCCATGTATCTGATTTCTTATGGACCACACAGAGAATGAATTATTCTTGTCTCTTAAATAGACATGATATTCCTTAATTTTTGGCGTGAAAGACAATCCAGCCAAATTGATTTATGGCTTTAACTCCTGATTTATCTCATAGTTATCTTCTTGCCAACTGTGTAAATCATTTTTAAATCACTTACTTAACTGTGGTCGAATAAAACAAATCAAACAACTAGTTAAGCCTATCCTTTAGCTCTGCCAGCTAGATATTTTGTCATTTTTTGATCTCTTTGTTTTGTAGTTCGTCGTTGGTGACAACTGCTAGTTCCGTCGGTGTCGCTTCAGTTAGCTTCGGGATCTTTGTCCGTCGGGCATCATTGGATCTTACTCGTTGGGAAATACTATTTTTATCTCATCAGGCATCCTTTAATTTTTCTTCGTTGGGAAATATTGTCTTCTACTCATCGGGCATCACTGTGACTTTTATCTCTGTCTTTACCGATGGTGTGCACTCCGTCGGTGTATTCTATCACTTAGTGAATACTTGACTTTTATGCATTGCTGAAAGCATAACCTCTATTCCATTGATTCTCTGAATTCTTTGGCATTATGTGTATGACCATACAGATGATATCAAGTTGACATCAATGACAATA
>MU223849.1:750522-770607 GCA_018584345.1 Thuja plicata
GATGAGATTTGAGATCTCTAGCCGACTTAGTTAATTTTATTGGGATATGTAATGTTAATTAAAGATTGATCCACGTCATTTAATGTATGGGTAACCGTAATTAATGCATGGTTTCAAGATTTAATTACAAACTACTTTGGAGAAGTAAATGTAATGCAAAGATGGAATGATCCGTTGGATCTGACCTAACCTAAGATCTGCGATCTTGTTTAAGCGGCAAAAGATTTATTTGACCTAGATAGAGAGGTATATGATAACCTCAAAGGGTTATTCATTATGTATGCTGAAGTGTGTTGTTGAATGTGTAGTACATGTGTGTATGCAAGAGGATTGCATAGTTGATTTACTGTTTGGCATGATCTAGTAGAAAACGCTGAATACAGAAGCAGAGAGTTGCATGTGTGATTGCTTGACGAATTTCCTAGCAGATCAGAAGGTTGAAATGACAATGCAGGCTATCCAGTAAGTTAACATCAGAGTTGTAATTGGATCTGAATTTGCAAAGTAAGTTGTATGTATCAGATCACAATTGTTGATTACTTTCTAACCATTGTATCAGTTAAATCCTTTAACAAGGTTGACCTAACAGTCATTTGTATAAATCCTCTAACAATGTGACATTCAAGTGGAATGTTCTAAGTCCTCTAACAAGGCCACTCCTGACAGGGTGATTAAATCCTTTAACCAGGTCACACCTAACATTGTGTTATTGTAACCTTTAACAGGGTTGGCTCCTCACAGAGCTCACTTCAGAAGAGTGAAAACTTGATAGCATGTTACTGGTGGTTTTTCCCATATTGGGTTTCCACGTTAAATACTTGTGTCAACTTGTGTGAATACTTATGATTTGTTTTACTGTTATGTTTCTACAAGCAATTTCATTAAATAGTAAACTGCATGATTAAAATTGTTGACATATGCTACTACTGCCGAGTAGATCTGAAATACAGAAAAGTTTTATTTGCTACATCTAGAACTGAGGATAACTGATTCACCCCTCCCCTCTCAGTTATTCTAAATTCATTCTAACAACTATGACAAGTTTAATAAAACAAATTCAAAATTAGCATGAAAGATCAAGATGAAGTAGATATTGGAATTTGTGCTATGGAAGGTTAGGCACTATTCTTTGTTTGGTATGGTACATAATTTTTCAAAACTATTGAATGGTTTCTTGTTTGCACTTATCTATGTATTGTATGCTAGAAATAGAGGTTTTTTTTAGTTAGTTTTGCAAATAACATTATGTCAACAGAGTTCTTCCAAATTTGAAATTTGAGAGTGATTTCTCTTATAAAGACATCCTATATGTGTTATAAATTTTGTTGCTAAATAAATACAATTGGTTTGTATTTTGGAGTAGGGTTTTCTCTTGAATTTTTTTCCCTTGTATATTACCATAGTGAATGCATTGTATGTTATTATAGTGAATGCATTTGTATTAAAAAAATTCAAGTTCAATTTTATCCTTCAAATTTATCTTCTCATAGATTAATGTAGGAAGTGTTTTTGTATTATTATTTCCTTTCTTTTAGCGTTAAGGTTGGATCAACTCAAGTTTTGGTGTCTAGAACAAGGCTTTTTGGACTAATCTTAGCATGAGGAGTGTTGTAAAATCCTTGTTACGAGAAGATGACAAGCAAATCATAAATTAAAAAAAGAAAGATTTAACATGACAAGCACATCGTAAATGAAAATAGACAAGTTTGGAGTTGTATAAAAGTACTAAGATTTGTAAGGATTGTTGTTTTCGACGGATTCAAAATTGATCGCAAAAGGACAATATCTCCTTCATTGGCTTCCATGGAAAGTTTGTGCACTGGTAATTTATATTACAATTTGAAAAATATAATCAAACCTGTAACATGTGGTAAGATTACAAATTTTAACTATTTAAATCTGGTGCTGACTACAGGGCTAAAATCCCATAAATTAGATTTAAATGATTAGATTTGATCAATAAAAAATTCGTAGAATTTTTTAACCAAAGTGCATAATTGGATATCCAATTGATAAATGTCGATATCAATAAACATTTGGACAACAATCTCAATAGTGTTGAAGCTTTGCAATGTTATCCACTGTTGTCCATAATAAACTCCTTGAGAAGCATCGGATTTGATTTACCAGCTAGCAACATTTCCTTTTTTGTTAGCCTGTGTTAATATGGTCCAGATGACTCATTCTTTCCCACTTCTAATCTTTGCTCTCCTCTTTTACTGTTAGTTTGGACTCTTTTTTATAATAAATCTAAACATTTTGCTCTCATCACTGATTTTGTCCCATGCGTTTGATAAAATCCTTTAACTTGACTCTCAACATTCTCCAGTTACTTTCTCATAACCTTTCATTATATTTTATTTCTGCCAATTTGTTATTGCCCTTTTATCATCATTGATGTTACACAGTTAATCTATGATATTTGCATTTGTCTGTTCGCTGTTCTGTTAACTCTTGTTAGACTATTCTAGTCTTTTTATTTTAAAACTCCCTTTTTACCTGGTTCTTTTTAATTTTAACTCTGCATGCGTACTTTCTGAATTTGATATAATTGACTAGAATAGGCAATGCTTAAAAACTTTCATTCATTCATTAACATCCACAAGGCAAGAGATGGTTTATGGGACAGCAGAGCCTGACACGTTTGCTTTTATAAAGAATTGATCTCCTGCCATTCAATTTGATGTTAACTCTTCCATTCTCTCAACCATCTCTTTGCTAAATAGATCTTGAAATAAAATTGCTACTAAAATCCTTGTGTAGTTGACCTAGATGTCATTATAAATTTTATATTCCAAAATAATGTGTTTTACCATTTCTGCTACACAAACTCTCTTCCCATACCCTTTTTTTTTGCTTTTTCATCTACTTGTTTCACATTGAAGACAATGTGAACCAATCCTCAACTGAGCTATGGAAATCTTTGCTCTCCAAAAGATGCTGATCTCTAAATATGCCTGTTGCAGATGGTCAGAAAATAAATTAAAATTATGGGCCTCCTTTTTTAGACCATTGGACCCTTTTATAACAATATAATGAGTTGCCTTTCACAAAATGCCTCTTAATCTTTAGGTTTCCTACCCTTGCCGCCTCTCTCGTCACTATTTTCATTTTAACTGATTATTTGTATTACTTAGTATGTATTCTTCATTATTATTCCTTTCCATGCTTATCCTGAGGTAACAAACTTGAGCTTTATTTAGTGGGTTTAGAATATGCAATCTTCAAAATTGTTTGCCACTTACAACTAGTCACTTGCGAATTAATAATCTGACAAAATCACAAGTCCAAAAAACTGTCACCTGCAACGGGCAAGAAATTCAGGAAGCGTTTACATCATCCATGTAGCCTGTTTAGAGGGTGCAGGTGTTTTATTTCGAGTGTGTATACTAGATGAATAGGGAAAGCATTCCTATTTGAAAATTCTTCATGTCTCTACTATTAAAAGACATTTTGCTAGGTTTAGCATTTCATATTGTCCAATTCCCAGTGGGGGTTTTTGGCAAAACTTATTTACAATTCTGTGGAAGTGTGAAGAGAGAATGAGCAACACTTAAGCTACGAACGATATATGGGGCTTGCCAAGAATTGAGGGTTGATTCAATCTTTTAAGTCTTTGATACTCTTGTCTCTGTTTAACATGTTGATGTAGTAATGGGAAATATCGTTAGAAGCTCAATAGTGATCCCCACTTGCTCAATGTTTAATCTCACTATACGAACAATTCAAAATGAAACAGAAAATATAGAGAAGGCTTCTTCAAGAGCACAGAGCGACCATTGAAAATCTGCAATCAAGTGTTAGCAACCATCAACAGTTACATGATGAAGTAGACTTAGTGAGGAGGCAACAGTGCTGATGTAAAGAAGCTTCATGTTTACTGAACCCAAGCACCAAAAACATGAACAGATTCCTTGCAATGGAACTGGAGTGGAGGCCATTGTGAATGCAACACATTTTTCCAACATCTTTAAATAACTTAATGTTAAAACAATTTAAGGTTTGGGATTGATTTTCATATTTAAAAGACAACCAGTATTCTATAAATACAGTGCTTCTTTTAGATTGGTTCATTCTTGAATGTCTTGGGTCAATAACTACCTTGAAAGCTATAATTTGAATTTTTATCCGTTGATACAATTTAGCAAACTCTTTCTCCAATGCCCTTCGTAGTATTCATTAGTAAAGGCATTGCTCTATGAAGGTCAGCACTCTATTTGGCAACTACTGTGAACATAATATAACCTCGACATAAAAAAATTGCATATGAAATTTGCTTTTTGGAGAAAATAGCACATAAATAACAATGAGAGCATGGTCAAAAGCAGCACACAATATTAGCCCTCAGTCATCTAATTAGACACCATTTTGTTGGTAATGATTAATACAAAAAAGGTTGGGCAGTGCTGCAAAATTGTAAAAATATTTCCATCTGATATGTTGCATGTTTTCTCTATGAGCTCGCACTTTTTGAACTGCGTCAGATTCCATTGCCTTCTGCAAACACAATTTTCATGCATAGCTGAAGACTGGTCACATAGAATTCAAGCCTTGCGATTAAGTTGACAATCTTGCACCTAAAACTATGTGTGGTCGTGAAAGAGAAAATTCACAGCACCAAAACCCATGCAACACATCCCCCATTTCCTTCAAACATATGCTAAACATTTGAATCAGAGTACCTTATTCAAGAATCGCTTAACTTGACGCCACTTTATCCACCAAAAGTCCATATAATCATAAAATTCATCTGTTTTCTGCACTTTATATTCATTGAACTTTTCCCTCAAGACTTCAATGTATTTCCCACTCCACACGAAGACTATACGTTCAACCCATCTGGCCTGTAAAGCTTGCACAGCTAGTATACGATTGTGTATTGCCTCCATGAATTTCGCAAGTATTATTTCCCTTCCAATAGTCACAATTTTTATTGTAATTTGGGCACAGAGATGATAAAAAGCCAGACATAACTTGATAAGGGCAGCCATGAATAAAGGCCCTATAAGCCATAAAGGTAGCAGATCAATTGAAGCCCCAATTCCATGAAGAAGCGTAACAGCAAAACACCATGAAGAACTGCACAGAGACAAAATAAATAAGTACTAAAATGCTGGCCATTGGATACTCAACAAAAATGGAAAAAATAATAAGCATTAATCATCTCAATATTTTTTCATTGTGGCAACATTCCTTGGTTCTAAGTACACTATTTCAGTCATCCTTGTTGTGAGACCCACTTAGATTTTTTCTATGCAATAGCTACCACAAAAAAAGTTCACCATAACATTATTTGTGGTACTTAACAAGGGTTTGCCAATGCCACAGCGATAAAAGTGGCTTCCTACGATATTATTGGTTTCAACTCATCTGACATGCATATTTTTAAGGTATTATTGTTGCTGTGTAGGAACTGCTGGATTTAGAGCAGACTCAAACATGACAAAGCAAAAATCCTTGCATTTACAAAATAGAGAAAAGTAGGTGGTGTTTATTTTAGTGCAAATAAAAACCAACTACTACACTTTCCAAGGAATTGAAGATTTAAAAACTGATTTGAACAGCATGACTATAGCCCACATCTTGTCCTTTCCCATGACAAAATAGTAAAAGGGTTGCTTCAGCATTATTATTGGACTATAGAGTAAATCAATTGGGTTTCAAACTTACAATATCACCAGCGACAACTTGATCGATACATCAGAATTCTGCCATAACTTCAGAATGTGATGGCCAAATTCGTCCTCTCGTAGTTCCTTCACAATCTGATCTCCCTCTAGAAATTTCAATCGGGCTATTGGCTTTTTTAAAATTTCATTAGCTCGTAGAATAAATTTCTGCTCTTGCAGCTTACTGAACCAACCTGGAAATCTGCATAATGTCTGAAAAGTGCTTTGTTTGATCTCTTTCATTCCTTGCCAATCAGAGGATAATGATATTTGAGGAGGTTCAGATTCTGGACCTTCTGCTCCACTAGAATCATCTTTTTTAGTAACATCTCGAAATGCTAAAACCCTAAAACATTGATTTTTCTCTCTGTAAACAGGTCCAGCAGCCATACGGCAAACAAAGCTGTATTGACAACCAAAGGTCACAGAATAATAATCAATATTCAGAAAACAAAAAAATATCAAGAGGAAAACAATTATAGAATCATTGATTTGGTGAGATACAAAAAATCACACGATAAAAACATCAAACAAGATAACTTTATTTATGAATATGTTGTTCAAGAAGCCTTACAACTTAGTGTAGGTTAAAATTTATGTTTCCAATATCCCAAGGGCCAAAGATATAGACTTACAAAATATAGCAACATTGTGAAGAAAAACCCACAAAATGGCATTGAATATAGAAATGTCAATGGTATTTTTCATGGGATTTATTTATCATCAATCACTACCAACATTTCCGTACACATTAGTTTTACAATCACCTATCATATATCCAGTGTATATACTAAAAAGTAAAAATATTACTTGCGTCCAGATCCATCATGAAGACCCTCTTCCCCACATGTGCTCTCTATATTAAAAATTTAAAACTGAAAACAGAATATTCATGTGAGACGGCATATTCATGGGAAATACTGAGTTCATTCATGCCTCACGGAGCTCAGAAAATTTGAGAGACAGGTGATGGTAGGCATCTCAAGTACCAAGAATGAGTGCATAAACAGAGACGAGCAGAATCCTTCCTAAAATCTGTCAGTGGCTACAAATTGTGGAAACAAAGATGCCTTTCCATTTTTTAACTTGAGGATTTTCTGGGGAGGGATACATAACAATTTAGGGTTTTACTTTTTTTACAGCTGAGATGCCACCAATATGTCCCCTGCTATGGGAGATGCATTCCAGTATCCAAGACACATCCCAGGGCTAATAAGGTGGCACTAACTTCATGCTAGTGATTTAAGACAAACAAAGTTGAATCAAAATTAGACTATAATTTACCAAAGAGCAGAAGTGTGAGAGATGTTGTGACACTTTCAAAAATAAGATATATATGCAAGATCATTCCATGACAAGAAAAGATCAAACGGAGAAATCGCGAAGTGACTTTTTGCAAGTAAACAATTAGAGCCAAAAGATTGCAAACCCTCCAAGGAAATTAAGAGACTCAAGGACGAAAAAATCGTACTTCTATCAAGTTATTGGATGAAAACCTCTAACTTGTCTGCATATCAAGGACAAACATTCAAAGAAAAATAGCTACGAGAATTATAGCAGAAAATCGAGATAAGATTACTTTCAGAATTAAGTCAAAGTGAAGAATCTAAATATTATAATAAAATTGATGATTTTGATAACAGTTATAAACTTATATAAATGCAAAGTTTAGAATTAAAAATACTGTTTTAATGCAAAAATAAGGAATGTTCTAGAAAGGGACCAAGGGTATCAAAGCTTTGATCCTGCCGGCCTGCGGGGTAAAGCCAAAATGTTGGATACATTCCACTCAAAATACTTGAAGGTCTACAAAGGAAGAAAACATGCATCTTATGCAAGAATTATTGTACAAACTTGAGGCCCCTAAAATTATTAACCAATATAAAAGTTTGTTGGATCAAGCAAAAGCTTGTGTTCCCTTTGATGAGTACTTATGAGGCACTCGGGTACCAGTTTCCCAACAAAAGATGTCTATATAAATACATAAGGAAAACAATCATTAATTACAGCAGAAGAGAAGTTGGAATCAGAATGTAATGTCCCCTTTTTGAAATAGGACTTAATAATAAACAACAATAATAAAATTATGGTTTAAAGCGGTTAATGCCATCAGTTCATTAATGCGTTCATAACTATGCCCCCCTGCAGGGGTGGGAGGCAATAGTTTCCCTCTCCACGATCGACTCAGGTCGTGAGAACTGGTTTTGTAGTGTGGGAGGCGTAATGCATAAATCATCAATCCGCAGCCATGGGTTGGGTGGGCCCTACTATCGAGAAAGAATTAATAGAAAAGAAAATAAGGAAGTGACTCCTTCAAAGGGCAAAAAATATGAAGGGTTGTGACTCTCTCATAAGGTTGTAATTATGAAAGGTTGTGACTCTTTCAAAGGGCAGCTATAATGAAGGGTTGACTCTTTCAAAGGGTTGTAATTATGAAAGGCTGTGACTCTCTCAAAGGGCAGAAATGATGAAGGGTCGTGACTCTTTCGAAGGGTGGTAATTGTGAAAGGTCATAACTCTTGCCAAGGGGCAGACATGATGAAGAGGTGTAACTTTTCCCTCACATTGGAAGACATAAAGGGGAGAAGGTTCATTTGAGGAGGATCCAAGGGAGATCAATTTGGGGGGATAACACATCACTCTCAAAGGCAACAATAAAAAGTGGTGACTCAATTCTCATGAAAGGTGGTGACCCTTTCACCAATAAAGTATAAAAGAGAAATCATTCCAAGAATTCAAGGAACTTATCTATCATCACTCACCAATACAGCAAATCAGCACTCACTCAATCATCACTTCTCACTATGAATCCACATTTATCCAATCACCATTCACTAGTATATCACATCATCAAATCAGAAGAAATCATTCAATCATCCATCAAACATCAATTGGGAATCAAGCAAACAGACCAGCAACCAATTCTTCCATCAATTCAATCAGTTTATATTAATCATTCAAAAATTGACCAAGTCGGGGCACCAAAGATGAACAGTGAGCATTCGATCAGATTCAAGATTACCAAAACTCAGAAATGAATATAGCAAACAGCAGTTTATGTATTGGTCTAATATTGTGGTATGAAGTATAATGCATTACATGATGAATTGGTTAATTGGTTATATCAATGTCTTCATTTAATATATGCAGATATCCCATTACCTCTAATATATGCATAGTTAGTAATGAAGTAGGCATGTATACTGATGATGAAGATTCCTTTAAGACTTACAACCATAATGATGTCCCATTATAGAGGGGGGATATGGTACATACAAGGAATGCAAGTAGCATAAGGATCCATTCAAATACAGTAACCCCGAATGGGGCTGGGAGCCCGAATGGCAGGTGTCATTCTGTGCTCCTGGTCTTGATGGATAGGCTCAAGGCGCCCTATATGATCATGGTACTTCATAATGCAGATGGGTTATCAGGGAAGATCTTAAGAGAATCCTACTTGTACTTTATATTAATAATGATGTTTAGAATTCTATTTATAACATTGTGGAATTACATATCTTTATTCATCTTTCATAATGATGACTAACCTGGTCGCAGGGTATAATTCCAGATATAAGTTGACAATCTTCCTTCTTAAACATAATATATACCTTATTTGGAAATTCTAGGGCAGCTTAGCATTACGTCCTAATGGGGACATTACGCAAAATTACAAG
This sequence comes from Thuja plicata, assembly GCA_018584345.1. Lineage (NCBI taxonomy): Eukaryota > Viridiplantae > Streptophyta > Pinopsida > Cupressales > Cupressaceae > Thuja > Thuja plicata. The sequence continues at coordinate 759,869 of MU223849.1, forward strand.
AAGTTGCCAAAACCAAAGAAGAAGAAGAAGAAGAAGAGCCAATATTGTGTGTCAAAGAAGTGTCAATATTTGCAAATGATGTCCAACCAAGTAACATCCATCCAATTTTCAATGATGGAAGTAATTCATCCATGTAAAAATGATTTGCAAGGTAAGGAAGCGATGGGACAACATGATGATATGTTGTTGTGAGGAATGATTTGTCTAAGATTACCCCCTATAAGGAGGAATTGCATGTTTATCAAGAAAACTCCATGATGATTCATACTAACTACATTAGTTGACCAGGGACATTTAAACTCCCATGTTCCAAGACCGATTGGGCTTATTAATGTGTTAGTTTGTAGCCATCAGAAGGTGGCTTTTGGTTTACCTCTTGGAAAGACCAACATGGACATTAAAGAACAATGGATGCATTCATCACATTGTCATCCCACAACACTTTAAGTGAAAATAGAGATAGTCACCTTGGGAAGTGTTGGAAACAGAAAATTTGGCAAATATAGTATATCTTAACATAGGAGAAAAACATAGAAATTTCTTCCATGACCACTTTCCACAAGTCATCGCCAAGCTTTTGTATTTCATCAAGTAGGGAGAGACCTTTACAAAGGTTGGAGCTACTAAATTTTTCTTTGTTATCCCAAATAACCTCCATTGATTTTCCACTTTTGTCCTTGAAACACCTTGGGACTCGTAATCCTTTTAATCCATAGATAGAACAAAATATCACTAAAGAAAGTCTATATCAGAGAAACTTCATATAAGTTCCCCCGATAAAGAAAATATGCTTTACAAGTAGTGGATTGATCATCGGCAAGACTTCAATGAGAAATAAAAAGCAACTGATAAGTTTTGAAAACATTCACGTCGGGTCGGAGTGACACTTTACATATCTCCCCGATGAAAAGAGGTATCGGAAAAAGTAAGCCTATCGCAGGGATATTACACCGAGCTTGTATTTTCCCCGATGAGGATCCTATCGAAGAAAGGGACATTTCTTACCTCGAACAAAGATGAAGGAAAGAACCATCGGAGAAACTTTGAGGTTCGGAGAAAGTCTGACAAATTAGTCTGATTGTGTAAGTTACCCTGATAATAAGTGGTCACTGGCAGAAGGTATCGGCGAAATGAAAGGCGAGTCTCAGCGATCGAAAAGTATATCAGCAAGACTATAAAGATCGCGAAGACATCAAAAAGTTACAACGATCTTGTTAGTTACCCCGATGGAGATAACAAAGCATAAGGCACTAACTGCCATCGGAAAAAGCAATATTAGATGTTCCCGATCAAGAAAAGACAGCATGTGTTACGCCAATGGACCTTGTCAAATTAAGTTGTTGAAACTTTTCGGAGAGATAACACAAGTCTCAGCCCAATGTATGAGCAGATTGGTATCAGAGAAACTTGAACTATCAGAATAACTTCAGCATACCCATCCAATCATCAAAGTTGTCCCGATCAAATGTATCGATGAAAGTTTGGACTAATCACTCCGATAAAGAAGAGATAATTAAAGGAAAGGGCATATCTGGGGGACTTAGGTTGTTGGGGTAAGATCTTTTCCTTATGGCGAACATATTTGTCTTACTGATGGATTGTGTCATTGCAGTAAGTTAACATGCATTTCCCCGAAAGAATATCCCAAGTTGAGTATATACTTATCGGGAAGAAGCTTATTACTTTCCCCGATAGTATAAAACGAAAGGCATTAGAGAAACTTATATGATCGAAGTGACTTAGTTGTATTTCCCCAATTGCTTGAGTAATGCCAATAAGAGAAAATGAGGAAAGAACTGTCGGGAAGACTTATAAGGAGTTACACTGAAAGATAAAATAAAATCGAAGGAGCCCCATGAAGGTCATGCCGATAAGTATCTTACGAAGATTAAGGATTAATTCATTGATGATAACATCAGAGGAATATCATGTATGTTTCCTCGAAGATTTATAAAGATAAAATGAATATATTGAAGCAATATTTGTGTTTGGAGAAGCTACCTAGGGGATTTGACGAAATCCAAAACACATAAAAATTGAAGGGACACACTATGATTCCTAGTGATGACAGAAAGAGCTATAAACAGAGATGGCACCAAAACATGAAAGCATATCGGGGAGAGTACTCCGATAAGAAAACCTATCACATCAGCACAACATTTGAAATTTTGAAAGCATTAAATTCCAGGCTGGTCATTAATGGCCACACACAGGGAGTTCATATGTGTTCGGATTGATTGTGAAGAATCAAAACAAAGTTCTTCAGGAGATCAGAATTGCAGAAAAATAATCCAGAAAGGTCAATCCGACAGTCATCTTCACCCAAGTAAGCATAAACGCCCTCTGAGAATTTTAACAATTGTCCATTTATATTGTTTCAAAAAGCTTTTTATTCCAAAATGGAAAAACCCAAAAAATCTAAAACCAAAAAAGGCTCAAAAGGGGGTGGTAAACCTAGGGGTGAGAAACAAAAAATAGAATGCCCTGAGGCAGAACATGATGAAGAGACATCTGAAACGAGGGATGAGAAGAAAAGAAAATTGAACCAAGACTTACTGGATCAATTCCCTGGGTCCGAACCTAAATCAAGGAGATCAATTACTGAAAAATTCGACGATAAAAAAAAGTATTGTGGTGGTGTGTGGACCAAAATCAGAGGACATGACTTGTTCATGTTCCATTATGGGAGGAAGGACTACCACGAGCCAAATTGCAATCCTTGGAAACTCAATTTGGGAAATTGATAGTACCCAATGTATTGTAAACATTGACCTAATTCAACTCTTGGCAAAGCATTATGATCCTGCAGTAAACGAAATTTGTAACTTACAGGGAGAAGTATTTGTTCTGATCACAAGAGATTACATTTCATTGGTATTTAATCTGGATGACAGATGTGATTACCCCTGTTAATTATGAGGAGTTGAATCAGGAGTATGCCCAAATGGATACTACCTATAAGGGTTGGAAGCTGCCTTTACACAGGCCAAGGGTTAAAGGTAGAGAATTGGCAGCATTCAATGAAAATGATAAGCCTCCATTCCATGTTGGCATGTTGATCTATTTGAAAGGTACATTAAGATTACCTACTACTCAGTAGGGCAAGTGTTGGGCACTCTGGCTCCGGAGTTTATGTCAATTGTTCCTATGGTTATTACTACAGATGTTCAAAGCCATGAGGCAGGTCTTTTGATTATGCCTCTTATATTTCTCAAGAGATTGATAGAGGATTGAAAGGTATCAAACTGACCCTTCCTAGATTTACTTCAAACATTACTCATTTCTTATGCATCTGATACTACATGTTGGACAAGATATTGGTATGTGGCCTGAGCAATTGAAAGTTATGCCATTAGTTAAGGATGGTTAGCAGAAGCCAATACAATTATGGGTACCAGTTTGGGATAGCAGATACACAAGATCTAATTATGTGTTTTTTGAAGAGTATTTTGTCAAAACATTGTATAGATTTTTTAACCATCCATGTGATTACTCTTTGACTTCCACAATCAAAAAATTCCTACGACCCAAAGATTTTGATGAATCATTAAAAATAGACCACAATTGGGGTGACTGGTATTGCTTTACAAACTACACAGTGGTTAGGGTGTATGGATTTGAGGGTACACCATTCTTGCTTCCCAAAATTGTGCCAAACAGAGTAGCATACCTAGAGATAGTAAGACAATTAGATTACTCTAGTGTTATTAATCTTGGTGCAAATCATAAACAAACTTTTATGCCTGGTACATTAGCATTTGGAGATTTCACTGTGACTTCCACTGATGGATATAACCTTATCCTTGACAAAATGGCTCACTATAATATGAGCACACGAGGATCCCGAACAGGTTTTGATCCAGAGGGTTATATAAACTATTGCAAAGATGTAACACATTTGGGAGATTACATTCGTGTACCATTTCTACAAGTTGACCTCATAAGGAATATGGAAGAAGAAGAAGCAAGTAGGGCCATGGAAGAATACAATAAGGAAGCAGAGAGAAGAATGAAGGAGATGCAAGAAGTCCATTTTCTTTCTTCTGCAGGTGAAGAATCTTCTGGAGAAGAGGAATCTATTGATGAACAGAGCTCTCATCAAAGCCCATCCAAACATATTTCAAAGAATGCATATGAGGAATATCATATTCCAATGAACCGAGAAGAGGAAGTGGATAAGTCCTTGGGCATTAAAGAAGATACAAGGCAATTGGCCTGTACCACATTTGTTTCTGTGGTGAGTTTGTTAAATCCTCTGAATTTAAATCTTTTTTGTATAAATAGAAAGGTAAGTTGTTGAGGAACCCAGTCCCAGACATTTCACCTGCCAATGAAGAGCAACTATTGAGTAGGCTTAAGGCAGAAATTGATCATGAAATAAGTATTATGACCCCTGAGAGAGGGAGATTTCTACTACAGGAGGCAGGTATAACTATATTCCCTGGATGGGACTTAAGTGTTGGTATTTAACAGTTTCATCCGCAGCAATGACAGAAAACATTAACTAAACATGGAAGGAATTCATGATGTATACATTGGGTCCAGATACAATTCAGATGATAACTCATTACTGGTATGGGCATTGTACCCACCTCACAAAAGGCCTAAAATAATTGATGTAAAGAAGGCATTTGGGCACATGATGATTTTAAAAGTGGGTGAGATTGATCGTGTAACTATAGCAGACCTTGGCATAAATATTGCCAAACCAAACAAAGCTCAGATACAATAGCTGATAAAAGAGAGAGATACTTATAAATTGAAAAGGGACAGGTTGTTGCTAGAGAATACTTCTCTCAAGGACACCATCAGTGGCATGCATAGGAAGTCTGCAGTGTTGTTGACTCAAGGGGAAAGTTCTCAATCCCAGGATGAAATTGAAAATTTGAGAATGGAGAATCAACAGCTACTCTCACAACTAAGTAATGCCAGACTTGAAACAGTCTCCATATTGTTACAGAAAAGGTTTTCCAAAATGATGATATGGATGGATAAGTTTTGGGTTACTTATTCAAAAAATCTCAGTACACTTCCGGAACACGAGAGGATAAGGGAGAGGATGGACTCCAAATTACAAGAGATGCACAATAGAGATCCCTCTAATGTTGCTGCTATCTCATATGCAGAAGGACTGATAGCAACACACCCAAACTATCATAAGGAGATTAAATCAGATTGTAATGAATTCAACCGTGCTTCAAAGATAGGATTACCCTCGCTGCTGGATAATGATGGAACATTGAAGAAACAAGATGAATGGGCTAAAGAATGCAAAGCTATTCTGCAGGATGCTTTAGAGGCTGCTAAGGAGGATGGACCTGCACTGGAGAAGACACAAAAGCACATAGGAAAATGATTGAGATTGAGATCGCTGCAAGGAACATCATCAAGGATGCCGATACATATCTCAGTGAGGCCTACAGCAAGCATGTAGCTGATACTCACCTTTGGCTTATTAGAGCTTAATTGATTTTATGTTTAGTTTGTTAGGTTTCCACAAGACTTAATGAAGAGGCATGTCCTCTCTAAATATTCCTATATAATGGATTTCAGATGTAATGTTTTATTAGAAACATTAAGACAATATCATACTATAAGCAATACAATACAATCAGTACCTTTTCTCTGCAATTGTGTAGTGGATCAACTTTCTTTTGAAATCAGTTCTTTTTTATTTTCAATTCCAGTAATTGAATGCTGCCTTAAATTCTTGTATGAAGAAGTTCTTTATTGTCAGTACAGTTTGAACATCAAGATCATTTGAAGAAGTTATTTCCTTATGTGTCTTGTCTAATTGGTCTCTTCAAGTAAGAGTTAAACTCAATTGGACTAATTGTGGTGATATATATATGATTATCTCGTAGTAAGAGTTAGGTAGTTGACAGACTTATCCAAGTGATGAAGTCTCAAAGTTATACGTTAGGATCTTAAGAGAAGGTGACTCTATTGCCCAAAAACGAGAAGGCACTGGTCTTCAATACTAAAAGCATTATCCAGAACAAAACCATAGGTGAATATAGTTGCAGAATAAGATAACAATAGGAGAATTATACAAATAGAAGGATCAGAAGTAAGGATAGAAGTAAAAGTAAAGCAGTGATAGAAGAACAAGTAGTAGAAGAAGATAATCAGGATAACCAAAGGTAGAAGTAGAAGAGAGCATTCAGGATAAACTTATCTTTGAAGTCTAAGCCATTTGAAGATAAAAAGAACTAAAAGAAAGTTATAAGAATCACATCTGCTTGAATATAGGTGTACCCACCTTGGTTTAGCAGAGCCAAAAGTGCAGGAGATAATCAACCCTTTCAAGGATTAAATCTCGTTCATTGGCCAAGTCAAGTGTAGAATTTCATCATAGGAATTGTCATAACCTTAGAATTCTACAATCTGTTGATTTGGGAACCAACAAGAAGCTTGGTGCTAATTGAAAAAAAAAAGATGTGTAGTGAAGGACACCTAGATCCCTTTACTCAAATATAAAATCAGCTTTGCACTAAGGATTTGGAACCTGGTATTTGAAACTCTCATAATTCGTCGTGACGGAGGATGCAACACTTTGCTATCATTTTGGATGTCAACAATGAAAATCAAAAGATTGTATTCATTACCCAGGATTCATGGTGAAAATGAAATAAGAGAAGAACTGTGACATTTCTCGAAACTCTCTAATTGGATTAGTTAGAGCATGTGAGAACCTCAAAAGTGGACCAAAAGAATATAAAACCAATTCAAAAAAGGGCACTGCAATTAAGGTCATAGATGTGTATCATGCTTCTAATTCTCATCTTGATATATGGGAGACTCACCTTTTTTCTTTGCCTCAGAGATATCCATGACAATGTGCAAATGTTGGGCCAACTAATTTGGTTCTTTGCAAATACAATTGTTGCTAGAAAGGGAATTGATTTTCAGATCGATTATTCCTCTACTTGATTTCAATCTATGCTAAAATTGAAATGTGTTTTTGTGTTTCTTCTTTCTAAGGATGAGAGAAAACTATCTTAAATTATGGACCTTCCCAATTTCCAACTCTTGGTTTTGTTATTGAGAATTATTGGGAAAGACAAGTACATGAGCCCAAAGAATATTGGACAATAAATTGGCCTCATATATGGTTGTATCTTGTGTAGTGTGTTAAAGTGTTTAATATCTCATATACGCATTGACGATGTTGGTAGAACCCTCATGTGTAATTGCTTGGTATTCCATGTATTGATGTGACTAGCATGTGTATGAATTGATGGGTGATTGTGTATCCTGTACTCACCAACACATAATAAAATACCAAGTATTCTATCATAATCTCTTGAACAAGAAAACCTCAAATGCTAGACAATGTGAAACTATGTGATCAAATAAGGCAACCCCAAGGTTTACATTGTGAACATGTGACTTTGTGTTGAATATAGACTTAGTGAAATGATGTGTTCTTGTTGGTAATCACAAAGGGACTTACACAATTGTTCCTGGACTTTATCAACTCTTTTCCCTCAAAGCAGCTAGAACTTGAATACTAAACTGAATCGACTTTAAATAAAAGATAAAAAGGATAAGAGTCAGGGAATATAATCTACTTTTAACACCTGAGGACAATGATGATAATGGATAGTGTCTAGATAAATGGATTCCAAGCGCAATCTAAACCCTAGTTAGGCATTTTAGGTTAAATCATGTAAAGGCACAATAGGTTAAATCATTTGAGAGTAAATGAAGTATGTCATCAACCTAAGAAATTAGGTAGTGAGTGAAGAGTTGGCATCCTCTAAATCAAAGTCTAAAGACGGAGAGTTGGGTATGGACGAAAAAAGGAAAGGCATGGAACCAAAAAATGAAGGAGTGCCTAAGCTGGAATATTGTTCTGAAGATGAGATGAGTTCCCTAAATGGACTATTTCACTCGCAAATGGAGGACTATGAGGTATTCTCGTCAATGTGTAATGTCCTTGAAGCCACGACTCTTTGTGAAGAGCAACTAACGAAAGCATGTAAAGTTATGGACGATACATAAGGAATTGTCAAGAGAAATCCACTTCATCAGAAATTCAGATGAAAAGAAAGAGGGAATTAGGGGGAATGGAAAATGGAAAGCAAAAAATAATGAAGCCAGTGCAAAGGCCGTTATTTAATTCACACCCGGCAAATTTATAAACCTCACTCTTAGCGAGGGTATGTTTATTTTTGGCAGAAGCAGTAGAAGGCAGCCTTGGCACGATTTTACCTCATCAAGCACATGGTAATACGAAGTGGAAAGAACATAACCATTTTTGCATCAATTGTTGGTTGGAGAAAACAACTTGTACGTATTCCTCAGCATGTAAGGCATCAATTTACTTCCTTTGATGAGTGATTTATATGGCGTATGACACATTTCGTGCGGCAGTTGGGGGTTTGCTCTGCAACAAAGCATTCTTTCGTACATCACCCATACAACACCTTCATACAACACAATCCTTGGTACCTCGTACAACATCTTGGTTTTGTTCTATATCCCATACAACTCGTGTGCCCTCACGTACAACCCCTATGTTCTATACGGCATCTTCATTTTCCAATTCAGTAACAACACAACATTGCACGCCATCACTTCATTACAATAATTGCGTTGTATGCCGACAAACTACTCTTTCAATCGTACACCTTTGTCACTGTACGGACTTGACTTGTTAGTTGTACATCAAGTGTGGTTTATGTGGTCAAGAATATGTCGTACGGACTACTGTTCAAGTCATGCACCAGTATTTCTTCTCTTATGCGGTACGCCACCCAACCATCTAGGCACCCCTCCTCCATACATCAAGTGAGAGCCTTGCCAAGGTGAACAATTTTGTTGGTAGTATCACGATGTTTCGGCAATGTCTAGTAGGGTGGTTTATGACGACACTTCGGCAATAAGGGTGTTTAGTAGTACCTTGACAAAAGGAGTTTGGCAGCAGCCTAGCAATGCCTTGGCAGTGGGAAATTGGCATTAGCCTGGCAGTACCTTGGCAGGAGTTTGGCAACACTCCTTGGTGTAGACTATGACTTGTAATGTGCAGGAGTTTGACAAGAGTGTAGACCTTGTGTGCCTTGTCATCCCCTCAGCAAGTTGTCCCATGTAGGTGTGGGATCTTTAATATTGGCTTTACTTAGTTTTTTTGGTGCTTGGGGGTTAACTTGTTTGGCTAATGAAGAGCTTATATGTGCTCAAGTGCTTGTCTATAATGACCCCTTCCTAGTTTGCCCTAGAATCACAATTACATCAAATAAGGGTTAGGGTTACATCTTACCAAGTAAAATATCCCTTTAAATAATGTGATCCTAGATTTGAATCTTGCAATCATAACATAAGAAATATATGCCCATATACATATACATGCATACATATATATATATATACACTTCCAAATATTAGGGTTAGACAAGATCACATCACATTCATATGACATAAATAATATTATACAAACAAATTAGGGTTTGGAGGTAGAAATGTGATAGATCCGCCCAAAGCCATTTCTACTTAAGCCCAAGAGCAGAGTGACTGCCAAAGCCATCTTGGCCTCAGTGGGCAGTCAATATGGACACATCCACTGAGGTGGCCTGCTTAGTAGGTTGCATAAACTTGCTTTACCTATCAATGTCTCATCTTCCTAAAGACATGTGCCATCATTGCAGAGTCGAAGGAAGGTTGTAAGGGGGCTTCTAGGTTCTTCTATCTAAGCCCAAGAGGAGCGAATGCTAGAGCCCTCTTGGCCCTAGCAGCCAATTATATGGCCATCTCTACAGCGGCCTACTTAGATAACCCTCTTATAACCCTCCTCTTATACCTCCAATCCTTCCTGCAAGACACATTTTCAGACAGTCAGGCATACTTTATATTCTATCATATGAGTATACACTTAAGCATTATCAGACTATTGTATTCTCCTTATCAGAAGATTAACTCCTTCAATGTATTTGAAGTTAGACTGCAATGAATCGATATTAGATTTATTTGCTCGTGTTCAATGCTTTGATCTTCCTGATTAACCTTCCTTGATGTAACTGTATTTGCTTGTCGATTGTTTTCAATCTAATGACCATTGTTGCATCTGCTCCTCAGCCTTTCTTCAACCAAGTCTTCTACCTTTATATATCTATGTCTCTTTAAAGAGCGACAACCAGCCAAGTTTATTATTAGAATGTTCCTTTCGGAATATTGTATGAAGGCAATCATTATTGTAACGGGTCATTTTCTGAGAAGACCTATATATGTAAATTTCTGTAAAGTAAATAAGATCGGCAAATATTACTTTGGGCAAACCCCTGTAGCTGGGACTACTGTGTGCGACTCTGAGTCTAAAGTGATTTTTGTTGTTCATTTTAGTTAGCTGTGTAATTGTCTTGAATGAAGATGCTAAGACTGGAAATTGAATATTAATGAACCGGGTTTTGTTATTTTCATCCAACGGATTGTATGTTTACTGTCTCCAGCATGAGTACTCGGATTTCTTTTCATTTGCACGTTTTAGTTCTATAGATTGTTTCTTGCATAAGAGATTGGGAAGAGTGTCAATAGAGAATGAGATTAAGATAATCTGGGTATTGTCAGAGTTTCACAATCTAAGTAATCCGGGAATTGCATTGTTACACTTCCTTTCTTCATCTCTGCTAGTAGATGGTAGTTTGCATTCATCTTGCACTGCATAATAGTTTGAATAACAGATTGCATGTCATTGAGTAAGTTCCCCTTTCATTGCCTAAGTTGTTTGAAGCTTTGAGCAA